>OX467712.1:64896029-65471029 GCA_950111635.1 Agelastica alni
AAGACCGGACGGGTTTCCTACCAATATATTAAATAAAATAAATAAAAATAGACCTAAAAATAATATTAGTAATACCCTTACACTCAGTTTCCCCTCTTCGGTCAATCCGGTGTCGCAGTGGCTCTCGGTGTGTCGGCCGGACGGTTCCTTCGGTTCCTCTTCTTGACTGGTCTGTAGGTCGGTAGTCGGTCTCGGGCTGGTCCTTTGGGTCTTCCGTGGTGGGCTGGTCCTTCGCTGAACAGGTACCATTTCAAGTGATTCTCTACTCCAGCTTGACTCTCGTTTCCACCACTCTACCCAATAAGTGGGGCGCACATGCACAAAACGGTGTGCGCAGAGACGTTTGTGGATTACAACAAAAAACCGTTTTTACAAACGTATTATTTTAATTATTGAAATAAAGAACGGCTTACGTTCCCTTTTATAAACATATTAATCATAAATCAGACCACTACTCAACCGTATGTCTCATATTAATAGTAACTTTGTTACAACTACTTCCCTAGTAGTACCTAAATGGTGGATATTTTGAGCATTTACTTTAAAGTTTTTATTTTTACACAGTTAAAAAATAAAACTTTTATAAAATTAAAAGTCATTGTACTCTTTAAAAGCAAATGGATATAAAAAAATAAAATTCAGTAAAGAAAGACAATTATATTTGATATACAGAGAGAGTTTTAAGTATGGAAAGCCTTATTTATTACGGAAACGACTGACACGATTTTTACAAATTTTGGATTGTGTGGGTTATGTGATTCTACTGTGGTATTTACATTGCTGTCAGATATTCTGTTCTTCTGTAAAAATAATTAACTTCGTTATCTCAAATGGATCACCCTATATATTTTTTTATTTTTAAAATTTTTTTAAAGATACTGAATGTTTTTATATAATTTTCTTATACCTAAACGCTACGAGTTATAGGTAGAAATACGTTATCGCCGCTCAAGCTAAAATAATAGCTGCATCGAGGTAACTATGATTGAAACACTAACTCTTTAATTATTTATTATTGTTGGTGTTTATTAAAAGCGACAATAAATTGTTTATCTAAAAAAGAACGAATTGAGATTTTAATGATGTAAGGATTTAATGACAGGCAAAAAAGTTAATATCTTCAATAATTTATATCCTATCCGAAATCCCATAAAAAGGTCTACTCTAAGTAAATTGGTTAAAAAGTTTAACGAAACTAGTATAGTTATCAGGGCCGATCCTAGCAGGTGTGCAACGCGTGCACCGCACGCGGGCGGCCAAACTAAGAAGCAGCCGCATTCATTTATAACAATCAGCTATTTTTTGAAAAAAGGAAAATGAAACGTTAGTGCTCAGTTGTGTTGTGTGTTGGTCTATTGTCCATTAGTATCTTCCCCTACTCTCATCTACACACATTCTTCATTTGAGAGCAAAATTCATGGCAGAGCCGGCAATGCAGCATAAAAAATTGAAATTTCTATAAAAAAAACAAGGTCCATATTTTTGACACGACTAAGTATGTTTGGTTCCTGTGTGCGGCGCGGCGGCTTATTTATGTACGTATAGTCTTTACGATGTCAGTTGGAACGGCGAAAAAAATTTTAAAGTAGGCGGCGAAAGAAACTTTATTTTAGCGGTTTTCTTTATAGATAAGAAATGGATTGTTTCGACAAAGTTAAAGGGATGCGGCATCGGAATTTTTTTGCTATTTCACCACTATATATAAACCATTTTTATTTTATAATGTTCATTTAATTTTGAAACAACATACAATAAGACTGGTCATAAACACAATCAAGTGCAAGTGTAAGTTAATATTGGAAATTAGTGACTGTTGACTATCGTTTAAACATTTAAATTAGAACTGTGGTAAGTACCAAAGCTCTTACTTAACTAGATTTATGAAATGAATGAAATGTTTTCTAATTAGATAAAAAAAGTGGGCATATTTTTAAACTAATTATGTCGCGTTGATTCGTTTAACAAATAATATAATTTTCAATTGGTGACCAACCGGGGGAGTTTATGAAAATTTTAATTTTTACCCAGATTTTGAAAGAGCGCTACGAATCATTATTTATTTTAAATAATTTGCTCAAACTTTTTCAACAGGAATAGGGATTTCTTATGAATTACCCATATTCTTACACTTTAAGTAAAAAAAATATTAACAATGGTAGGTACTTTTTAGAGGTCATTTTGATGAATTTAAAAATTTCTGAAGAATTCCTATTCATTTTATCTGCATCTGTGAGCCATGATATTGTGACCTATTTTATTATGTTCATTACATAAAAAATAGAACACAATGTGCTGACGGCAGCTGTTCGCCGGAGAACAGATAAAGTGAGTTCGAGTTATTTACGGCTCTAAGAATGAAAATTCAGATTCATTAAGGGCGCCACCCAATTTAGATATTGCTTTACTATATTTGGATAATTGAGAAAACCAAATATCTATCTTTAACAAAATACCTAAAATGACTTAATATTAAATTTTCTTAGACATTCAGGCTGGGCAAATAGGAGAATAAAAAAACATATCACATATAATAATATAATTAGAACATCAAAGCGGACAAGACAAAATACGTTGTAGACCAGGGTACCATAAAATAATAATTACATAAATTAAATAACATATAACAATATTAACTAATGTATTATAGCGAAATACATACACTTTTATACCTGGTGTTATACCGCTCAAAGTTACCAGAATGGGGTATAATGGTAAGAAATAAACCTGTGACTGAATCTGCTGTCACATAGTACTATGTGAGAACTTCACAAAAGTTCTTTAGATTATAGTTTATAAAATTATGACGGTGGTATAATATACGATATCAATAATTAGTAATTATTTAAAATGATGGTATGATAAGTACTAATATGATAAAATAGTTATAAAAAAATTTCAAAAAGGTAAGAGAACACTAAAGGTGTAAAAAAACCTGGTATTAAAGTCCAATGGTCCACATATGTAGCCTCTATCCAAGGTCCACTTGATGTAGTTGAAGACACAAAAACGAAGACAGGAAGAAGACAGGAAACAGACAGCAAAACGAAGAGAAGGCAGAAGAAAGGCTCAACCTTCCAGGTCTGCCAGGGGTCGATGATGCAACTCAGCAGGTCTCTAGCCTCTATCGGCTACTACTAGATCTCATCCGGTGGATGTCTGACGATTGCCAGAAGTCTGATGATGAGGGCTAAGCTGTACCCTAACACCCTAACAAAAAAATAATCTCATGAAAGGACATGTGCAAAATAAAAAACCAACAAAATGAAGTAGGTATATTTTCAACCTGATCGATATCATTGCTAGTTCAAAAGTCATAACTTACCTTCTGAGAAGGGAGGTAAAACTAGAAGATATCCATAACAGCAAACAGGACTAAAACGGACTAACAGGACATCAGGACAAAATGGCGGTGTTCCCACCGCATGGCAGCTTACCGGTGTTTGGCACAAATCCCCATATAAGGCTCCAAAAAAAACCACCAACGATGGGTGCGACTTGATCTCGGCCCAAACGGCACTTCGTAAATTCCCCCCTAAGGGTTAATTTCGGTTCAATACCGAAAAAGAATCCCAAACACGAGACAAGCGCACCTCATCATGGCCGCACCGAAAAAGAACTCCTCGACGACCACGAGGACAGAACCATCCTCCTATTTCTAACAGTTGCCAGAAAAAACTGCACATCCTGTATGAAATCAGCGCCAGTTTTGAATTCCTAGCCTCTCATTGGTCAGAACCATAAATGCTATTGATTGACAGAATGAATTTCATAGAATGTAATCTAAAAGACCATTCTTCTTCTTTCTTTTCTACTATGGCACGAAACATTAACGGCTAACCGACTTGAGACCGATGACAGAAGTTCTATGAAAGAAGAACAGTGACAATCCGCACAATGACATTGACGTCTAGAAAATAAATAAATATAACCTTTAAGATTATATTTTGAAAAATAAAGAAAAAACCCAGTAAATACCTAGAGATCTCATTCAGAATCAACAAAATCCTGGGACAAACCTTCAATAGCCTAGAATTCATCATACCAGAGAACACAACGGTATGTCGCCTGCTCACATGTGAATGGATGTTTTTATTGACTTCACTATCTTAAATTTCAGAAATCCAGGAATACAGCCAGAAATCATAAGGTTCCTGCAGCTTGAATATATTACTTTCAACAGCTCTTAGAATGTCAGAAGCAAGAGTATTACCTAGTGTTGAAACTTGTGAAATTTACTAGTATTCAACTATATATATGTTTGTTTTGAAATAGTGAAATAAATGTTTTATTCAGGAATTTGATATCAAAACTGAATGTTCTCTGTAAGTACAATGCCCAATAAATAAAAAAACTATTATATATAAAAAAACAAAATTAGCTGGTAGCAATTTCAAATGCTACAATGCCCAATAAATGAAAAATTTACCATATATAAAAAAACAAAATTAACGAGTAGCAATTTCAAATGCTACAATATACTTATCGTTCTTCTTACCTTTTACCTTTAGATGTCGTCCTCGTCCAAAAACAGAAAGACTAAAAGAGAGTCAGGTGCCTTCTATAGAAAAAAAAAGAAAAGAAGAATAGAAGAAATCTCAAAACAAGTGGGTGCATTGAAAAAGTATTTTGGAAAACCGTATAAAAGTGAGACCGGACAAAAAGGTTTGAATCAAATCCCGGAGTTCGATTACTCTCAACCATCAACATCAACCAGTATTAGTGAAACAAACAATAAATCAATAGATTTCACACCCGATAAAGGTGATAAAGCTCATTATCAAGCAGTCCCATTCCCAGTGAAGCCGATTGTGAAGATGGGAGCAAAGAGGAAGAGGGCTCTGCTTAAGTAGCACTAGATGATCCAGGTACTTGGCCTAACATTTTGACAAAAAAACATATTGACTTATTGGTAGAACACGATCCCAAACAAGTTGCAGATTTCAAATTTCCGATTGATGAGAGTGGCAGAAAATTTAGCTGTTCATATTGTTACAAATCCGGTCTTGTCAGCAACCGAGAGAACGACGGCGTCGAGAGTCCGTGTTCGACCACTCTCCTTTGTAGCTGCCGATGGGGCCTAGGAAAGTCGCGCAGTGTCTCGAATCCGCGTCGAATAATGGGGAAACAGATAGAAAGATCTGGAACTATGATATCGGGAATATAAAAGGGGAAACGATTATAACGATTATTAGTATTAGCTTATGTGTTTACGAATTATTAAATGTAAATAGTTATAAAGAGTTGTAAAAGTTGTATTGTCAAGTGAATATCTAAGTGGTTAATAAAAATAGAAGTTATTGTATTGAAATAAACATTGTTTTTGTTATTGGATCGAGAGTTTTAATCACAGAACCCAAAAGAGAACTAAAAGTCTTAACAATATTATAAACAAATTTTAGTAAACGGGGAGAAAATATATCTCGCGTGGCTCTGCTATTCCATTAAACTAAATTGTATTTTTTGTTTTGCATGTAAATTGTTTAGTAGAGATAGTTCAACACATATTGTAAGTACTGGCTTTTCTGATTGGCATCATTATTCGGATTACCTCAATAAGCATGAAAATACTTAAAATGTTTGCAATAGAGAGAAAAAGCGATGGTGCGCTATCATTGAAAGAATGATTGCTGTAGTAAAATTTTTAGCCAGTTAAAATTTAGCATTCAGAGGAACTAGTACGAAGTTGTATTATAGAGATATTGGTAATTTTTTAAAGGCAGTAGAGATGTTGGCCAAATTTGATCCAGTTATTTTAGAACAACTTAATAATATCAGTAAATACAAAGATAAAAAAACACGTATTCCACACTACTTAGGGCAGCATTTTTAAAATGAAGTAATTCATATTTTAGCCAAATCTATTCGTAATAAGATAACCCGCATTGTCAAAAAAGCCAAATATTACACTATAATTCTCGACTCTACGCCAGATATTAGTCAAACAGAACAAATAACGTTTGTAATTAGATGTGTGAACATTACTGATGGTAAAAGTAAAGTAGATATTTTAGAATTTTTTTCAGTAACTAATACCACTGGAGAAGGTCTGTGCAATTTTCTATTAGAGAAGCTATTACCTAGTCGGCAGCTCGAAGTTAAAGATATACGTGGTCAGGGCTACGACAATGGATCGAACATGAAGGGGAAAAATATAGGGCTTCAGAAACAGATTCTTAATATCAATTCTAGAGCATTATACGTGCCGTATGCGGCTCATACCTTAAACCTCGACGTTAATGACTCTGCCAGCACCAGTGGTAAAATTTCTGGATTTTTTGATATTGTACAAAAAGGAATATAATTTTTTTTCTGCGTCCTCATATCGATGGGATTTACTTAAAAAATACGTGAAAAGTCTAACTTTAAAACCATTAAGTAAAACAAGGTGGAAAAGTCGTATCAATGCTATTAGACCTCTAAAGCAAGACCTCAAAAACATTATTACCGCATTAAATGCCTTAATTGAAGATGCCACCAGAGACGCGAAAACAAAAAATGGTACAAAATCAATAATTAAAAATCTTGAATCATTCAATTTTTTGTGTTTAATTTTGATTTGGCATGATTTATTATCAAGAATTAATGTTCTGAGTAAAATGCTTTAAAATCCTAAATTAATCATCGCAAAATGCTGAAGGTTTAGATAATTTAAAAAAATATTTTGTTTCACAAATATCAGACGATAATTTTAAAATATTTGTCAAATCAGCCACAACACTTGCTAGAGATTTAGGTATTGATCTCGAAGTTCGAGGCTCAGGAAAAAGGTCCGTTTATTTGATTACGGGGCAGTGATAAACCCCTTTTGAATCCCTACCAGCAATTCAAGACTTTTTTCTATTTTGCAATTCTTGATCACGCGATCTCTTTGGTAAATGAAAGATTTACATTATTATCTGAGTGCTTTTCAATATTATGCTTTCTGTATGAGTTTCACAACATTTCTAGTGATGATCTTATAAAAGCCTGCATGGACTTAGATATTAAGTTACAGGTACAGGAGGAAGAAAGTATCGTGAAAGATATAAGTTATATAATGAAATAACTTCCTTCAAAGATATTTTTTCAGGTAAGAAATAGCCAATTGAGGTATTAGAAATCATAGTCAAAAATGATCTTATTTCCTGTTTTCCTAATTTTGCTCTAACAATAAGAATTTAACCTTACCTGTTTCTGTGGCTTCAGGAGAAAGAAGTTTCAGCAAATTAAAAATTATTAAAAATTACTTGAGGAATAATATGACACAAGAAAGGCTTTCAGATTTGGCCATCATCTCTATTGAATCCGAAATCTGTGAAAAAATAGATTTTACGGAAATTATTGATAAATTTGCCTATTTTATAATTAGGTATTTATAATGATTAGGTACCTAGTCTGTAGACTGTAGAATAACTGATTTATATACTTTTCGTTGGTATACGCATTGAGTATGTCCAAAATCGTTGTGTGTAAAATAGACGTTATACAGGTAGATGAGTTTAAGAGTTTATAACGTCAACGTTAAATATTAGTCAAAATAAGAAAAAAATCTCTGGAGGGGCGGCATATCTGGTATTTGCACGCGGGCAGCCAATACCCTAGGATCGGCCCTGATAGTTAAAGATTTACCTTAATCAGGGCTTACAAAAACTGCAACAATTGAAGACAAATCTTTAGATGTATGTGTCATGTTAGAAGAAGATCCGCACTTGAGTAGTGGACAAATTTCTAGGTAACTTAATATTTCACAACGATCTGTAGGTAATGAGAATTTTGCGTAATACTAAATTTTACACATACAAGGTAAGCTTAGTTTAAGAATGGTCAAAATTTGCTGACAAAATGATGAAAAAATGTTTTAAAGATTTAAAGATCACATGACCTGTTGTATTAAAGTAAACGGACATTTTAAGCATCTACTTTAATTTTTAAAATGCCCTACATATTTGTTTGCTTCCAAGTTTAAAACTTTTTTTAACATAATACAAATATCGTGATATTTGTTTTAAGTTATTGTAATTTTTGTTCACCCTGATTTAGATTTTATGTAAGGGTTTAAAATATTAAATTTTATGCAAATCAAACGAGTTTATTTAATCATATTCAACTTGATGTGTTATATTAACTCGAGCGGCAATAACTTATTTTTACCCATAACTTCGAAATTGTGGCATATATGTATAGGGAACATTTCATAAAAATAAATAGTATTTTTAAGGATTTAAGAAATAAAAAAAATATATGGGGTGATTCATTTAAGAAATCAAAGTTCATTATTTTTACAGAAAAACGGAAGATCTGACAATGTAAACACCACCGTAGGATCGGCCATATCACAGAACCTACACAATCTAAAATTTGAAAAAATTGTGCGAGTTGTTTATGTAATAATTAAGGTGTTCCATACTTAAAACTCACTCTGTATAATATTAAACTGAAGTTTTACAAAATTATTAATGACAAAATACAACTAATTAATAATGACAAGGGTATAACACCAAACTTTTATATTGATGCTTTAGAGTATGTTTCTTCAACAGTTCCTTTTAATACAGCAATCTTTTAAAGTTAACAAAATTATGATAAATCTGTAGTTTCAACACATAATTCCATGGTCTCGGTAATGGCTTTGTACAAATATCAGCTATCATCTGAAAAATAAATTGTTGTTTGTATGGCTGATTTGCATTTTTTTGGGTTTTCATTAAATGTATCACAAGGTAGTGGTTGCTATTTGAGATTTTAAAGAAGGGGTGGTGGATGTTAAGGGGTGCCATTTGGAAACAGCAGAATAACATTTTGAAACCTCCCCCTCGATTTAAAATTTGACCTCTTTTTTGTTTTTTTTTTACATTTACTCAAAATCAAAAATTATTTGGACTGACTTTGAAATGAAAGCACTGTATGTTGAAGTAGGTCGTTTAAATTTGTCGAAAATTGATGATGGTATCATCGTAAGTTTTTTGACTCACTATTGCGTCACCTTTGTAAATAAAATATTATTATAAGTCTCTTAATTTTAGGTAACCATCATTTACATTACTCACAGTTTTATTAAGTTCTAGTTTATTGTCGTTGGAATTACTTTAGGATTTTCCGTCAATAAAGTTGGACAATCTCCACGTAGTTTATAAAATTAAAATTAATTGATTACTTTCGCAAAAGGTAAATTATGGTAAATTCGGGTCTTGTAGCTCTAGATTTTCCTTAATTTCTTTCGCATTTTTTTAAAACCGTACCCAACGAAACACTTTTTAACTGTTTTGGTTAAAACGTATTTCCATGCTGCCACTATAAAAATTAAGGTGTTAGCAGCAATTATGGATTTCTTCTGTTCAGTCGTTAATAAGACAATTACATTTTTCTCTTCAAAAACTTTCTATAAAGGAATTTAAATTTTTTATTATTTTTAGGTCTAGCCGTTGACAATGTGCTGTAGTATTAGGCGGCAAAAACATTAACGATGTATTGGATAGCTAAATATCCGGACGGGATGTTAAGTTTTCCAAGAACAAGATATTGTTTCTTTTTTGATGTCGCATTTTTGCTATTAAGCTTGTGCAGCCAATCTATAATGATATTGTAAAAAATAGGTCATCTTAGCTACATTTGCACAAAACCTGAATAGTGGTCGGAAAACTAGAGCGGGTCTCCATTGCCAAGACCTCGACTAAATACAGCATACTAGTCGCTTAGATCTCTGACCAGTTTATCTTTATCTAAAGGGATACTGTAAAAAGGGAAGTCTAAGGATGGTCGAGAATGTGAACAATTAAGAGTTCCCAATTCCAAGAGCTCTCGTAAGAGTTGAAGACGTAGTCCCTGTTAGGGTTATGAATGTGATCAAAAACTCCATTAAGTTGAGTAAAAGAACTGTGGTAGGGCTGTGTGCTTCTGCAACGTCGACATGCTGTGTAACTTCGACTGATAAACCCATGAAATCCAGGTACTTAAAAAAGCTGATAGACATGGTCATTAATAGTTGCCAAGATCTTGACAATTAACAGACTAAAAGGGTGAGAGCCATTCTTGCAGCATTCCATAATGTTTTTGCTATTGAAAAAAAGGACGAAAAAACAAGCATTGTGATTCATAAAATCAATATCGAAGATGCTAAACTTAATGGACATCATCTAAGAAAACTTCCATTGGCAAAATAAGAAAAGGCTAATAAATATATTTAAAATATGAGTAGACAAGTGGTAATTAAATCATTAAATAGTCCTTGGACCACGCCAGTCGTATATAGTGAAAAAAAGGATGGTTCCACACCGCCAGCTCATTAGGGTAACTAAAAAAAACAGATAATCCTTGGCCAGAATAAATGACACATTAAAAACTTTTTCCAGGTCTCGTTGGTTCTCTACCCTCGACTGGAAAAGTTGCTTCTGGCAAGTAGGAATGGAGCCTACTGATCAAAAAAAGCAGCTTTCTCTATTAGGTCTGTGGCAATTAACTGTTATACCTTTTGGGCTTTGTAATGCTTTGGCTACGTTTAAGAAGCTAAAGGAGGCAGTTTTAAAAAGGCTAACATGGCAGACATGTGTATTGTGTAGTGTACTTAAATGACGTAATCGTTGTAAAAGAATCATTCGACGAGCATTCCAAGAATCAGCGGGAAGTGTTTCAACGAATACAAGCTAATTTAAAACTAAGCTTAAAGAAATGTTACATATTTCAGCGAGAAGTAAGATACTTGGGGCATATCGTATCTAGTAATAAAGGGATAAAGATGAAATTAGTTTCTTTGGTTTATGTACATATTACCAAACACGCAGCCTTTAAATGGCTTTTGCAATTCCGTAATCCATAGGGACAATAAAATTGGAAAAGGCCTATGACAGAGTGGTGGGAAGTGAATTGTGGTCGACATTGTCTATGTATGGGGTGAGCGGTAGTTTAATACCAGCACTGAAATCACTTTACGAGGATTCCACTGCTTGTGTCAGGATAAACGGAGCTTGCACGGATGGTTTAACATCGAAAAAGTTATGCGACAGGGATGTGTGGCTTCGCCATGGCTGTTTAACTTATACATAAACGATTGTTTAAAAGATTAGAAAGAGAGTTCGTATGGATTAAAAATGAATGATTTGATCGTCAAATGCCTTTTTTACGCCGATGATCAAGTCATATTAGCGTCATCTGAAGAAGTTGCAGGCAATGGTTAATGTCTCGAAAATCAAAGGGATAAAAATAAATGTAAGTAAAACAAAAGTAATTGTTTTTAAAAGAGAAAACAGCATGACAAGCTGAGAAGTTTTGATTAAGTGAGAAAGAGTGGAACAAGTAAATGAATTTGTGTACTTGGGTTCAAAGTTAACAAAAGATGGAAAATATGACAGTGACATTGAGCGAGGGGTGTTGGCAGGAAAACAAATGAACGGGGTAACGCATAGCTTTATAAGCAGCCAAAAGAGTCAAAAAAGGCACCTTTGGCTTTGCATAGAGGTGTTTTGGTTCCTACATTTATGTATGGTAGTAAATGTTGAGTTTGGCAGAGGAAGCATAAAAATAGGATTAATGCTGTGGAGATAAGTAGTCTTAAAGGTATAGCCGGAGTGACTCGATTGGATAAAGTAAAGAATAGTGAGATAAGAGAATGCTGTGGTGTAAAAAAAGATGCGGTTACTAAGATGGATAAAGGAATAATTAGATGGTTTGGTTACGTAGAAAGAATGATAAAAGAAATATTAACAAAACAAATTTATAAGGCGAGTGTAAATGGACAAGTCGGTAGAAGTCAACCTCGGCGAACATATCTTGATCAGATCAACATTGTTTTAAAGAAAGTCCAGGTCACGAGTACCAACAACCGACAAGCATTTATGAGAACACTGATGAAAGTAGAGGAAGCAAATGATGTGTGTAAAAACCTTAGCAAGTGAAAGGAAGTGGTCTCTGCCTACCCCTACGGGAAAAAGGCGTGACTATATGTATGTATAGGGACGACAAGTAGCAAGAATGCTAGATCGGTAAGAAGAATGCTAAAGTGGTAGCAAGAATATAACTACGATATCAACCAGATGCTAAAAACCCATCAAAATGAAGTCGCCCTATTAAGAAAGCCATGTAGTGCTAATTGCAGCCACTGCTCAAAGCTGAAGGATTAACTCTGCTATGTTCAAAATACTGCTGTCGTAAGTGATCAGTGGCAACCTCAATAGCTACAAGGTGCTCAAGAGAACGATCTGTGTCTGAAACGTGTTCTGGGTTAGAAGTGTTAAGAAGACAGACTGTCCTGGCAAGAAATCAGCGCACATAGAATTCTTTGATCTTTTGTATAAAACCTTTGAGACTAAAGATAGTACGGAATCCAAGCTACAATTGGTTGTACCTAAAAGTAAAGTGTCAGAAGTATTGGCATTACGAAGATTTTATAAATGGTTCGATATCGGCTTTATTGTGTTAACTGTAAAGATGTTCGAAGGTCATCCTAAAAATGCGAGTTGTGTGCAAAAGGCAATATTTCAGTTGGTAAAAAGTGGGCACCCATAAGACAATTATTATTATAATATATTGTTATATTCTTAATATAAGTATACATAACTTTGTAAAACTATTTGAATACATTAAACTATACAAAACATTTCCATTTCAAAATTAAAAAACCAATATTTTATATTTGACACTGACAGACTAGTATTAGACTTGTATAGAAAAGTGTAGTGAACACTTCTGTAGTTAATGGGCAAGAAATTTGTAGCTCTTCTAATACTTCTCCTCACAAACTATTCTATACCAGCTTTACGCCGTAATTCAGTAAGACGAGGTCCAGGCAAACATTTAGTAAACATATTTTAACTGTTTTTTTTTTGTTTAACACAGTCTCTAATGAAATGTATTCTGAGATCTACATGCTTGGACTTTAATAATAAAATCGGGTTTAAGGCTAGTTTTATGGCTGCCTGGTTATCATTGCATATGATTTAGTTTTTTAGTTTAGCACCAATACCTTGAAAAATGGACTTCAGATGGATAGCCTATTTTGCCGCTTTGGACAATGCGGTGTATTTGGCCTCTGCAGTTGAGAGGGATACATTCGGTTGTTTCTTTTCCATCTAGCTAACCAGGTATTTGGCATATTTTTAATAAAATCTGGAGAAGGATTTTCTGTCTAATCTATTACCTCCCTGGTCTGCATATGCCATTCCTAAAAGAGGGCTTTTTTTCTTTTTATATTCCAATATCTTTGGTTCCCTTTTAATATCCTAAAACTCTCTACGCGCTTTTTAAATGATTTTCCGTATAAAAATCTTTGAACTGTAATAGGAAGCTCACTAAAAACATAATGTCTGGTCTTATACCAATTGCTAGATATATCAATGTACCAATAAAATTTTTGTATGGCAAATCCGTTGATGTTTGGGCATTCTTTTCAAGAAACAATCCTGGTTCGATAGCTGTGAGTTGGTTTGCACTCCTCAATACAAAAATTTTTTAATGCGTGATCTGATAAATTTTTATATTCTCATTACACAAAACTTATGCCCAGAAGTTTTTCAGGTCTACCTAATTCTTTTATCTTAAATTTTGTATCTTTTAGTATGTCTTTTTTTTACTTGTATACAATTCATAAATTATCAACGTAAATAGCGACTCCTATCATTTTATCCGATTCTCCTCCCAATATATAAATGCATGGTTTAGCTTGTGATATTTTTGAACTTTCTTCATATATTTCTAAGTACTTTTGTTCAATTTCAGTATCAACACTTTTAGAATCATTTTAAAAAAATTTCGTATCATAATACATTTTTCTAATTATTTTTATGTCTCTGCTGATCA
This sequence comes from Agelastica alni, assembly GCA_950111635.1. Taxonomy (NCBI): domain Eukaryota; kingdom Metazoa; phylum Arthropoda; class Insecta; order Coleoptera; family Chrysomelidae; genus Agelastica; species Agelastica alni. Next base: position 64,909,797 of record OX467712.1, read on the forward strand.
CAACTTTTTGTTGTTCATCTAGCCAAATTCGGTAAACCTTTGTTGTGTCTTATTAACAATTGTGTAATTGAAGCAAATTTCTTATTCTTTCTTTTTTTTAAGACAAATGCTTTTAGTTCAAATTGGTGGATATGTCTAACAGACGGGACATACCCAATCCATAGTTAAAATGGCGTTTTATAATTCGCTTTAGTTGGCAAACGGTTTGTTATTTATAATTACCCGTATTTATTGCCTTAGCCCAAAAACTTTCTTTTAAATTCGATTCAATTAGCATACATCTTGCTTTTTCTTGCAGCGTTCTGTTTTTTCTTTCTGATAACGCATATTGTTTTGTGGTGTGTATGGCGCTAATAATCTTTTGGATATACCATTACTTTTAAGAAAGTCATTAAATTCTTTGTTAATGTATTCTGAGCCATTGTAAGATTAAAACAAAGTTATTCAATCTTTTGTGATATTTGTCATTTTATTTTTAAAATCCATGAATTTTTGTAGTGAAGATGTGTAATCTATTCTTTGCCTTTACATCTTCATGACGTTCTCTGGGGAAAGGAAAAGTCACCATTTTTCCTTTAATACAAGTTTTACATACGGATAATTTCTCATTCTATTCTTTGCCTTTACATCTTCATGACGTTCTCTGGGGAAAGGAAAAGTCACCATTTTTCCTTTAATACAAGTTTTACATACGGATAATTTCTCATTTTTTTTTACTTTCACGCCTTTTGTTTATTTATTTTTAATGGCATTTTTTTAATCTTATTCATTGACATAATCTAATTTTTTTGTGCCAATCGTTATTTGTTTTTTATTTCAGCAATATAAAAAATATCTTTTTTCTCGGTGTTCACGTAATATATGCCATCTTCTTTGTATGCTTTCAATAATATTCCCTTTTATTATGTATTGTGGCAGTTTCTTAATTAAAACTGACTTTGTATCCATTTGATATTAATTCATTAAGTCATTGTTTTGAAAATTTTTTTGATCTTGCACATATGTAATATATATCCGCTGTTAAAACACCAATTTTTTTTAACGTTAATGTTTTGAATAGATATGCAGATTTCTTTTACTATTAAACAACCTTGTTAAATATTTTTCTTTGATCAGCAATCCATCTTGGAATACCCTTTTTTCAGACAGTATTCAAATTTTAGGTTTTACTTTTTAATTTTTCTGGATTAAACCTCCTCTATTATTATTTTGTTTTTATTACAATAATGTGCCTATTTTTTATTCTTCGTTGCAGTCATTTCTCGCCTTAATTTCTTCTATTATCTTAGTTTTTAGTTTAGTTTATCTTTTGACTTTATTGCAATCCCGAAGTTTTCGTATTGTTCGAGGAAAATAAGTAGGGTAAAATTGCCGGTTCTCCACAACCCCTCCACCACTTTACCCCCCCAAAGGTCAATGACACTGACGTCATGTAACCTTCGTTACTCCCTACCCCCTCAAGGTCGACGCCACTGACGTCACGTATTCTTGTTCTAACATGAAATAATAAAAATATTTCTTAAGAAGAAATAAAAAAATTGGGCGACCCTGACTAACTTAATCACGACTAAATTTTTTACGCCCCCATCTAGTATGTAAGAATCACATCAACACATTCCTTAACACATTCCTTAAGAACTGATGGAAGTTACCCTCTTTTTTAATCGGGGTGGAGTCAATGACTTTAAAGGTTAAAAAGGTGACTTGATTTTCGTCGAGGGCAAACGATATTTTTTTCTAAATTATATAAAATATCGCATTAATCTGTCTCTTTTTTAGTTTATGTTTTGGGGGTGTTTCTATTTAATTTTTATCAGTTTGATAAGTACAAATGAGTGTTTTTGGATATATTTTAAATACATAGATACGTGGGAATTATTTTTAATGACTTTAAAAAAATGATGGCTTGAACGATATAAGATTTTTTACATAAGTTTTATGACCTCTTTAAGTGATTACAACAGGGATCTTTTTAAAAAAATTTGTGAGAAATTAAATCGATTCGTATTCCCAAACGTACCAAAATAAAAGTTTAATTATGAGGGTTTTTTCCCAGAGAAATGTAAAAATGACGTCATGTAACCTTGTTTAACTTCGTTGCTCCCTACCCCCTCAAGGTCGACGCCACTGACGTCACGTATTCTTGTTCTTACAGGACCTTACATTGAAATCTTGAAATTATCTTACATTTACGGAGGAAATGTTCTGAAAACACCTGTTTTGTAAAGTGTCTGCATGTGTAACATTATTAGTTTATAGATTGGAGGTGTTTTCTATTTAATATTTATCAGTTTAATAAGTACAGATGAGTGTTTTTTTTTTTATATTTTCAAATACATAGATACGTGGGAATTATTTTTAATGCTTTTAAAAAAATGATGGCTTGAACGATATAAGATTTTTTACATAAGTTTTATGACCCCTTTAAGTGATTCCAACAAGGATGTTTTTAAAAAAATTTGTGAAAAAGTTAATCGATTCGTATTCCCAAATTTACCAAAATAAAAGTTTATCTATGAGGGTTTTTTCCCAGAGAAATGTAAAAATCAGAGGATGAAGTTGAAAGAGATTTTTTGTTATATGGTGGGGGAGAATGATTATATAAATGAACATATTACAAACACTCTCAGTATCAGTTTAATTTTTATTATTTCAAGATAAGTTCAATTTTGTTAAATTTACTTAATGGCGTAAACGATAATAATGATGCTGTGGTGCTAGAAGATTTCGATTATGAACAGTTTGATAAATTAACCACAAATAATGTTCAAGATGTGGAAAATAAACAAACCATTCACGTAACCGAGGATTGCAATCCAACAATGATGAAACGTCCCAAGAAGACAACTGTAACTTCCAAGGTGAAGAAGACTCGAACAAAGCAATGTGACATTCCAGAGGTTGATGTAAGAGCTCCAGAGGTCGATATACAGCAATTAAAATGTATGATCCCACAACTTCAAATCTATGGTGATATGAGAAAATGCGCCAAACTTGAAATTGTTGACGTTAATAATAGAATTAGCAAATGTGAAGAAGCATTACAAAAGGCTAGGGATGATTTATCTATCGCTAAAAAAATGTATGAAAAAACGACAATTATTTTTAATAATTGGATTTCTGAGCTTATAGACACTTTTGGAGGTGAATAATTGTCGTTTTTTGTATATAAATTATATTTAATGTAGTTTTTATTTCAATTAAACATTATTATTTTCATTGCAGAAATGTATATTTAATGATTTTTATTTGGTTTTATATATGTTGAATAATTGTGTTAATAATGTACATAAATATTAAAAAAATATATAATTAATAAAAAATTAGCATTTTTTTTCTTTAAATAAATAATTTGGGGCGCCTATGTACTAACATAGGCAAAAACTTTATAAGTATTTTCATAGAAAAAATAAACCATATGCCTTACAAAAATAATTTTTTTTTAATGCCACCTGTGACATTTCTACCTGATAACATTGTATTGATTTTATCAGAAAAAAAAATGTAGCTACCTAACACGCAGTGGTGTACCATAAAAATTTTACAAAAAAAAAGAAAAATTGTACTTCTAAAACGTATTTTTTCCATTTTTTGACAAAAAAGAACGACATTTTAAATACATTATTAATGAAATGGCTAAGTAATGTCGAATAACTGTTTATCAGACAAACATATGCATATAGACACAGTAGAGATTATATTAAATTAAAAAAATCGAACACGTTCACTGAATAAAATCATGAAATCGTTATAAACTCTACTTTTTCCAATGTTGTTCAACATTTTATGTGTAAATACAATTGTAAATGGGTGGTTTCCACTCATAGAAAAAAGCCTTGAAGTTAAACCTTGGGATGATGCTTGCTGGTTGTCAGTGCTATTTTTATGGAATGTTTGCAACATTGAAATGATGGGATTGTAAAATGACATTGTATATCATTGAGTTGTTCTTCTTACATGTACTGAGAGGTGTCTCTTTTAAGACCATAAGAACCTTAGTGGAAAATTAGTAACACATCTTAGTATATAAAAACTTTATTTTATTAGAATATATACAAAGGTTTAACAAAACTTAGACACAAAATACAATTCTTTCTTTGTTTCTGTTAGGTGTATGTTTTAACACGTAAATTTTTATTTTATAATCTAAGTGTATTTCTATTAATTCTTGTTCCAACCAATAATTCGAAAGGTACAATACATTTATATTATCCAGTTTTAATATGTACCGGAGTCTACCTCTATGCATAACTTCCTTAATTTTAATTAATTACCACTTCTGTACCTTCTTCTAATCGATGACAATCTTTAAATTTTATGTCCCCTGCAATTTCTTACATTGTGACGATGTTAAGCCTCTCTACCACCACTTGGGTAAATGAAACGTCTACATTTTCCAAGCATCTGTAAAATTGCAAGTTTTCGATTTTGGTAAATGTGTTGTCTTTAAAACTCGTATATTCATTTATATTAAAGGTAGCAAATGGTTTTTCGGTTGGTAAACATTAATTCCATTTCGTTTTTATAGGGTTATGTAACATAACCACATAACCGTCTGCAACAAGAGCTTCTTTATTATTGTAAACACGTAAAAAGGTATTTTTGTAGTGACCCTTTAAGTAGTATACATCTCTTTGTCCATCCTTATTTACCAAAGCTCCTACATAGGTATATTTATTTTTATTGTTAACACACACACACACACACACACACACACACACACACACACACACACACACACACACACACACACACACACACACACACACACACACACACACACACACACACACACACACACACACACACACACACACACACACACACACACACACACACACACACACACACACACACACACACACACACACACACACACACACACACACACACACACACACACACACACACACACACACACACACACACACACACACACACACACACACACACACACACACACACACACACACACACACACACACACACACACACACACACACACACACACACACACACACACACACACACACACACACACACACACACACACACACACACACACACACACACACACACACACACACACACACACACACACACACACACACACACACACACACACACACACACACACACACACACACACACACACACACACACACACACACACACACACACACACACACACACACACACACACACACACACACACACACACACACACACACACACACACACACACACACACACACACACACACACACACACACACACACACACACACACACACACACACACACACACACACACACACACACACACACACACACACACACACACACACACACACACACACACACACACACACACACACACACACACACACACACACACACACACACACACACACACACACACACACACACACACACACACACACACACACACACACACACACACACACACACACACACACACACACACACACACACACACACACACACACACACACACACACACACACACACACACACACACACACACACACACACACACACACACACACACACACACACACACACACACACACACACACACACACACACACACACACACACACACACACACACACACACACACACACACACACACACACACACACACACACACACACACACACACACACACACACACACACACACACACACACACACACACACACACACACACACACACACACACACACACACACACACACACACACACACACACACACACACACACACACACACACACACACACACACACACACACACACACACACACACACACACACACACACACACACACACACACACACACACACACACACACACACACACACACACACACACACACACACACACACACACACACACACACACACACACACACACACACACACACACACACACACACACACACACACACACACACACACACACACACACACACACACACACACACACACACACACACACACACACACACACACACACACACACACACACACACACACACACACACACACACACACACACACACACACACACACACACACACACACACACACACACACACACACACACACACACACACACACACACACACACACACACACACACACACACACACACACACACACACACACACACACACACACACACACACACACACACACACACACACACACACACACACACACACACACACACACACACACACACACACACACACACACACACACACACACACACACACACACACACACACACACACACACACACACACACACACACACACACACACACACACACACACACACACACACACACACACACACACACACACACACACACACACACACACACACACACACACACACACACACACACACACACACACACACACACACACACACACACACACACACACACACACACACACACACACACACACACACACACACACACACACACACACACACACACACACACACACACACACACACACACACACACACACACACACACACACACACACACACACACACACACACACACACACACACACACACACACACACACACACACACACACACACACACACACACACACACACACACACACACACACACACACACACACACACACACACACACACACACACACACACACACACACACACACACACACACACACACACACACACACACACACACACACACACACACACACACACACACACACACACACACACACACACACACACACACACACACACACACACACACACACACACACACACACACACACACACACACACACACACACACACACACACACACACACACACACACACACACACACACACACACACACACACACACACACACACACACACACACACACACACACACACACACACACACACACACACACACACACACACACACACACACACACACACACACACACACACACACACACACACACACACACACACACACACACACACACACACACACACACACACACACACACACACACACACACACACACACACACACACACACACACACACACACACACACACACACACACACACACACACACACACACACACACACACTGTAAAGAAATGTTAAAAAAGAAGACTTTGTATTCTGTGTCAAGATTGTTTTTATAATAAATAAAATATATTTGTCATAAGGTTAGGTTAGGTTTCATGTGAGTGGGGCGTAGCCGCCTCTCCACCGCGACCCTTAGTAGGTCTATTGTGGCTCACCCCTAGAGGCTACAGTTCACCGCACAATCCAGCCCTTCTTACGAAGTTCATGGTTGTATAGGGTGAGATTTTTTTAAAATCGGTAGGTTTTAGATTAGTGTAACCAAATATGTTGAACTTTATTCTTCCCAGGCCGGGGCATGAACATAGTATTGTTCAGCAGTTTCGTCTTCCACGCAGCAGAACCGACAGTCCGTTTGTTGGTTCAGATCTATCTTTCTGAGGTGGTATCTTAGATGTTAGTGTCCCGTAAGCAGTCCTGTTAGAATACGCAGGTCATTTCTGCTCCATTCTAGGATCTGCTTAGTTGTGTTTCTCGAGGGTTGTAACGGTAAAAACGCCTTCGAGTGGGTTAGCCCTGGTATGTCGGATTAGTACGTGAGTATTTTCCTCTCCGCCCAGTCCGAAATAATTGTTTTGGCGGCACTTGTAGTGACTCCAAAAACCGGTTCTGGTCCAGTGAACGCAGATTCGGCCCCCTGTTTTGCAAGGGTGTCGGCTTTTTCGTTTCCTTCCACCCCCTGGTGCCCAGGTACCCACAGTAGGGTCACCCTGTTGTTCGCACCAAGGTACTCTAAGGATTCGATGCACTTCCATACAAGTTTAGAATTTATCTTGTTGGAGCTCAGTGCTTTTAAAGCGGCCTGGCTGTCTGATATTATATTTATGTTTTTGTTTGCTAGAGGTCTGTTGGTCAACTCTCTTGCACACAATTCGATAGTGAATACTTCAGCCTAAAAGATTGTGGCATACCTGCCAGGACTGGTAGATATTTCAATCTTTGGTTTTCTGCTGAAAACACCGGCCCCAACTTCATCTGGGGTTTTTGAGCCGTCTGTGTACATTACGTATTCAGTCTCTGGGAAGAGGATTTGTCCCCTCATCCATTCGTCTTTTTTCGGAAAGAGGACTTTGAACGACTTTTCTACGTGTATTTTTGTGGCTAGCAAGTCAGGAACCATCCCGAGAAGTTGGTGGTTTTTTGTTTCAGTCAGTATCCCGGAGTGATCCCCGAGTTGCTCTCCATTTATTTGCTTTTCCAAAGACAGGAATCTATAGGAAACTATCCTGGCCTCCCTCTCTAAGAGAATATCTAGGGGAGGGAGATGTAGGAGGTGTTTCATCGCTGCCGTTGGTGTGCTTGACATAGCTCAAGTTATGGCCAGGCATGCCAGCCACTGAAGGCCAGCAAGCTTTGCTTTAGCTGTCTGTTGTAACCCTTTGGTCCACCAGACTACTGAACCATACGTTACCATAGATATTATCATTGTTTGATAAATCCAGTAAATCTGTTTGGGGTTCATTCCCCAAGATTTGCCACATACTCTTCTAAGATTCCAGAGAGAAAACCTGGCTTTGTTTATTGTTTTTTTCAAGTGGGCGTTCCAGGTGAGTCTTTTATCCAGAACTACACCCAGGTATTTCACTTCCGTCGCAAATGAAATGCTCTCTCCGTATAGGACAGGCTGCCAAAGCTTATCTAGCTTTTTCCTTTTCGTAAAAGGAATAATTACAGTTTTTCGGGGGTTTACAGACATCTGTTCCCTCTCGCACCATCTGTATACTGTGTTAAGGGCTTCTTGGAGGACGTTTAAGATCGTCGCTTCAAATTTACCTCTAACTATTATAACCAGATCATCCGCATAGCATTGAAAATCTACTCCCTGCATGGAAAGCTCGCTCAGCAGAGAGTTGACTAGAAGTGACCACATTAGGGGGGAAACTACCCCGCTTTGTGTACACCCCTTCGCCGCCCTTAACCTAACCGACTCTCTATGCAGTGATGATATTATATATCTGTTTTCTATCATGTTTTTGATCCAGTTACAGATTTTACTGTCTATCCCTCTATCCCTAATTGATGTATAGAGTGACTGTGGTAAGGCGTTATTAAACAATCCTTCTATATCTAGAAAAGCTGCCAGCGCAATTTCCTTATGTTTAAGGGAATGGCCGATCTTTCCTACTAGATTGTTCAGAGCTAAATCCGTAGATTTGCCTGTTTGGTAGGCATATTGGTGGGGGTTTAAGGGATGTTCCCTAAGATTCCCCTCTCTAATATGTCTATCAATAATTCTTTCCAGAGTTTTCATTAAGAATGAGGTAAGGCTGATCGGCCGGAAGGATTTGGGTAGGAAATGATTCACCGTACCCGTTTTACGTATGCATACAACTCTCGCCGTTGACCAGCCCAGCGGAATATAACTCCACGCCAAACTCCCTCTGAATAGTTTAACCAGTAGAGGTATTAAATTTCGCTGCCCTTCTGTATGAGGGCAGGGAAAACACCATCCTCCCCTGGAGACTTGAATGGGGAGAAATAATTCACCGCCCATTGTACCGATGTTGGGGTGACCACTTTATAAACATTTCTCAAGTCCTCCTTTTTGGGTCGCGATGTCGTTCCCATTGAGAGTGGAATTTGCTCCTGGTCCCTCAGAAGCAGACTGCCGGAAAGTGGGTCTGCAAGAGAATTTCTAACGTTTGCCTACCAGAGTCTGTAAAAGAGCCATCTGGTCGTTTTATCGATCCAATCTCTTGCGAGAGCCTTGTGGATTCTTGTGCTGGCAGGTAGATCTGATATACTCTGACAGAACCTCCTCCAGGATTTTTTTGGCTTTCCTTATTTCTTTGTTATAAGTCGTTAGAGCTGTACGATAGATTTCCCAGCAACCTGTTTCTTTAGCTCGATTGAAGAGACGTCGAACTTCTTTTCTTTGCTTGTCTAAGCTTCTGCTCCACCAGGGTGTACCTTTATGGTCCCTCTTCTCCTTTAATGGGCAGTTTTCCTTATAGGCCGTTAGAAGGCGGATGCGATATGCTCATTCGCCGCTTCTATTTTGGCTCTATTTTGTAAAGTGCTATTACCGTTATCTAGGTGCTGTTGGAGGGATTCACAGTACCCTTTTCAATCTGTGCATTTTGGATCTCGAAATTGCACTATGGGACGTTGTCCTATTCTCACGTCAAAACGTATGTGTCTATGATCTGAGCATGAGGGCTCGGTAGATACCTGCCAGTTAACTATTTTGGTACTCATAAACTGTGTACTAATAGTTATGTCTGAAACTTCTCCGCGAATTCTGTTCACGAAGGTTGGTTCCGAGCCTACGTTGTTGACTGCTAGCCCTTCCCCTATTATATAATTATATAAGTACTCACCTCTTTCATTGATGTCGCTGCTGCCCCAATCCAAATGATGGGAATTTGCGTCGCATCCAATGATCAGTTGCCTGTTGTTCCTCTTACAGAAGGCGACTAGATCTCGCACTGCTGCTGGAGGAGGGTATTCTTTTCGGTCTCCAGGGAAGTAAGCAGAGCAGACGACTACATCTACACTACTGTCTCCTCCTGAGATCGAAAGCTGTGCTGCAACCACATCAGGGGTGCAAAACTCTGTTAACATAAAATAGTTTATGTTTTTCCTGATGAGTATGCATGCTCTTGGCTTACCACCTAGAGTACACGCTATTAACTTACCGGAGCAATTTCCTAGGCCGCTTATTCTGCCTGTATTGGAAGTCCAGGGTTCCTGGATTAGTGCCACATCGAGTTGCTCCTTGGCGAACCTCCTGCTGAGGACATATGAAGCCGCTCTAGCATATTGGATGTTCGCCTGGAGAAATTGGATGTGGTTAGCCATTTCTACCTTAGAGTGGGTAGAGTGGGTATAGTGGGGAGGTTTATTTTCCTTCCCTGAATTGTTTCATGTTGTAGGCCGTTTTGTCGGCGCTTTACCATGAAAAGGTTTTTTTCCCATTTCCGGCTTTTTTGCTGGTTTTTGCCGGCCTCTTCAGTCCCGCTGTCGCCGCCGAGGTAGATTTACCTCCCTCTTTGGTTCTAACGGTTACCTTCGAAGACTTTGGAATTTCCACCGATGTTGGATCTTTCTTGGCTTTCTTGGACCGGAATTGCACCTATCCAAAGCCAAAATATGGGCGAAAATTTAGCCGCTCCAAATCTTTAATAGATACCTCATCCATTGAAAACGTCCACATTTGACCAGGTCCTGCGTTTTCCCTGTGTAGAATGGTCCACTCCTGGGTATGCAGGGTACGGTTCATCTTTCGCAGACGGTTGGTTACCTGTTCTCCCGTCAGTCTGGGTAGTCCCTCATCGTCTGGGATGAAAGCCACACAGATGTGGGGTTTCGGTATGTCTTCCTTCTGAACCAACTTTAGCTGGGCGTTTTCCCAGGGTTGAAGGGAGCATATCACTTCCTCCATCGACTTGACCGTCTCAGCGTCCGTACAGGACAGAAGGAGGATTCCAGGTCGAATGGTGCAGCTCTGGAATCGCACTTGTGGACCATCGTCCGGTACTTTGTCTACAGTGTCCATAATGGATCGCTGGATCGCTGTAGCAGCCATAGCTGTTCGTTTGACAGCTAAGCATTTGGGTGTTCTGGGTGTATTATGCCCACCTTGATGCCCTGAGCTACAGCTGCAAAGGATCGTTTTTGCTCGTTTGGGTCCTCCATAGTGCGTGGCTTTTTCGCCGCCGCTTCTGGAGTGCTACCATCCGAGCGTATTCGCTTGCTGGTGAGAGCAGGGGGGGGATTGATATCCGCTCTTTAAGTATTTGATCTAAGGCGGTTTTGTAAGGTACCCCGCTCTTGATCAATCGGCTAAGACATTTTCTCGTCGCGCCGGCAAGTTTGACCTTCTTGTCCAGGTTTATGCTGGCCGTTTGCTTAGCCTCGCCCCCTGTTGTCAGGTCCGTTTTCTCGGGAGTGGGGGATTTTAAATGTACCCTCTCAGCTTCCTGCGAGATTTGGTTGCTAGGACGGTCTGTATTAGACACCTCCATAACACGAGTAGCTAGAGAAAAAATGGTCGACTACGGCAGAGCTCTGCATTACCGTAGCAAGGCAAAAATACTACCGGGAGGTTGCCTGGTATCCCAGAGGCTCCGTTTGCGATATCTGTTTGGGGCAGGCACAGATATCATACATATAGTACGCCCCTTGGCACGGGTCGCATGACACCTTGAGCAAAGCCTGATGATCGCGGTAAGCTTGGCTGGTTTAAAACAAACCAACCGCATCTGTCTAGTTTGAATACAAGGAAGTGTGCTCCCTTGTACTCAAAGATAGTAATGATATAGCCGCTGCCCTATATCATGTCCTTAGTTGATCCGCGGGTGTTTATTCTTTAATATTAGACACCTTTCCTGTAAGCCAGGAAGTTCCCTATCAGCCATTGGGACGCGCCGTGTTGGGGTTAAGGACATCCTCGCACGGAGATTTGTCATTAAATATTTTTCAACTTGTCAAAGTTTTTAAATAATTCAATCCATTCCTACGAAACAACGACGGTTAGTTAAAAGTTTCGTTATATTTTGGCCACCGTGACAGGACAAAGCACCTTTGAAGGATGGAAAAATTACAAAAAGCATTGTATATCCAAAGGAATGCTTTCCAGAGGATTTATGAAAAGGTTGATGAACAGCTGAAGATTTCAGATCCCGACATGTTGGAAATTCAAAGTCATCTGAAAGTCTTAGACCAGAAGATGGAAATAGTTACTGAAGTTAGTAGGCAACTGCTCGACTTGATGCTTGATTCTAAGTCTCCAGGAGAAGTAATAGACGCCAAAGTACTTGAAGCCGATGAGTTATTAGCCAGGTATTCTAAGCTTAAGTTGAAAGTGGAACATAGCTTGAATAATAATCATTTTGACTCGAGTTCTGGTTTACAAAAACTTCAATTAAAACTTCCTAAGATTGAATTGAAGAAATTTGGCGGAGAAATTAAAGATTGGGTTATTTTTTGGAGTCAGTTTCGGAGAATTCATAAAGACGATTCGCTAGATGAAGAAGACAAGTTTCAATACCTTATTCATGCTACCATTCCTAAATCGAGAGCTCGTCAATTGGTAGAAAGCTATCCTCCTAGTTGCGATAATTACCCAAAGGTCATCGAAAGTCTTAAATCTCGTTTCGGACGAGATGATTTGTTAGTGGAATATTATATTCGGGAACTTTTGTAATTAATATTGAATAATCTCAACAATAAGATTCATTTGAGTACTTTATATGACAAGATGGAGTCACAACTGAGAGCTCTAGAAACACTTGGTGTAACATCAGATAAATGTGCAGCGATGCTTTATCCTTTGGTGGAATCATGGGTTTGATAAATCATAAAAATACACCTAAATGTGTATTTTGTAAGAAATCACATAATAGCGATAATTGTACAGATGCAGAGAAATTCACTCATCAGAAAAAACTAAAGATATTGACAGAAAATGGATGTTGTCATTTATGTATGAAATTTGGACATTTGGCCAAGAAATGTTTTGTCAGATTAGTATGTACAAAATGTAAAGGAAAACATGCCACATTGATGTATCCAAAGAAAATTGACAATAATAATGCTCTATCGACTTGCTTTAATATTTCTGATAAACAATGCGTTGTTAAAAATCTTTCCAATAATACTTATTAAGAAATTTTTTTAAAGACTTTGGTAGTGAAATTAGTAGATAGATTTAAATCACGTTGTATTAGAGTAATTATAGATACTGGGTCTCAGGGGTCTTACATTAGCAAGTATGCAGCTATTGAAATGGACTACGAGCCAGTCAAAAAAGAGCAGATAAAACATGAACTATTCGGAGGTTCCAATACAGAAATTGTCGATCACACTTGCTACAAAATAAATTTGAAAAATTTGAATAAGAAGTATTCTTGTAATTTTGAAATTTTGGGTCAGAATGTGATTTGCAACAATATCACTCCTTTAAGAGTTGGTTCTTGGAAAACTGAACTCGATTAGTTAGGTATTAACATTACTGATACCAATGATGGACCAATTGAAGTATTGATAGGAGCTGATGTTGCTGGAAAATTATTTACAGGGCGAAAGTATAATCTGAAATGTGGTTTGGTGGCGATGGAAACTTCGCTAGGTTAGATTTTAATGGGAAAAGTTGTGAATATAAAAATTCCTATATCATCCACGATGTGTCAAAGTTTTTAAGTAATTCAATTCATTCCTACGAAACAACGACGGTTAGTGTTAAAGGTTTCGTTATACACACACACACACACACACACACACACACACACACACACACACACACACACACACACACACACACACACACACACACACACACACACACACACACAAACACACACACACGCACACACAAACACACACACACACACACACACACACACACACACACACACACACACACACACACACACACACACACACACACACACACACACACACACACACACACACACACATACACACACACATACACACACACACGCGCGCGCGCACACGCACACACGCACACACGCACACACACACACACACACACACACACACATTTTTACAATACATGTGTATTACATTATTTTCTTATACATTTTTTTATAACAAATTTCTATAAGAATTTAACTATGAATATCGATAATATCTAACATTATTTTGGGTACATTTTTTTCCAAGTCACTAATCAGTTTTGATAAATTATCATATTTTTGACCAAGTATAAATCTCAGCTCTGTGATTTTTCCATTTATTGATAGCTGTCCTCCCCGCGTTATTTCTTTAATTGCTTCTGCTACTGAAGCTTGAATAGCTGCGAGGATCATTTGCTTTGTTTCTGCGATTACATCTTTGAGAAAAGCAATGGTAACACAATCATATTTATCAACAGGTGTACCACACACACACACACACACTTTTTACAACACATGTGTATTACATTATTTTCTTATACATTTTTTTATAACAAATTTCTTTAAGTATTCAACTATGAATATCGATAATATCTAACATTATTTTGGGTACATTTTTTTCCAAGTCACTAATCAGTTTTGCTAAATTATCATATTTTTGACCAAGTATAAATCTCAGCTTTGTGATTTTTTCATTTATTGATAGCTGTCCTCCCCGCGATATTTCTTTGATTGCTTTTGCTACTGAAGCTTGAATAGCTGCGAGGATCATTTGCTTTGTTTCTGCGATTACATCTTCGAGAAAAGCAATGGTAACGCAATCATATTTATCAACAGGTGTACCAGTATTTTTTAGACATATACCCATTATATTATATTGACCGTCCGGCGACATTTCGAAGCCAATACCTGGCGGTCCTTGTCGTACAGCTGACACACATTTTGTCTTACGACCGAATTTATCTATTCCGTTTCTCATGCTATCACCACGACAAACAAATGTATACTAATTATTTTTAAAAAATACATATAATAAATAAACAAATCTATACTAATTATTATTAAAAAAAAACATAATAAATAAATGAGCAAATATGAATTTTCCAGTTAAAGTATTAAGAATAAAGTTTATTCAATTCCGCATTCAATAGAGTTAATAAATAATTCAAACTACTACTCTCAGAGTTAGATTGTGAAGTTTGGGAAAATGAATTAATTATATTATTACAAATTCTGATATTTTCATTGGGGTCATTTTGATAAAACTCAATGTCACTATGACCCCAAGGAAGCGTGCAAGTTGTATTGGGTACTATGAAGCGTTTATCGTCATCAAATGTTAATGCAATTTTATTTTTCATTTCTGTAAATATGTCATGTGAGATACTTCTAAATATCTTCCTAAATATTTTCCCACCATACTCAACAATTTTTTTATAATCGTCAAATGTCAATTGGTTCTTTATCACAGTTTTTTTTACATCTTTAGCTCTTTTTACTTTAGTGTCAAGCGATTGTACATAGTAAGCTTTAGCACCTGTACCATAGAAACTTATTATTGGATCGTTAGAAAACTCATCCTTAAAATTACCCAAGACTAAATGTGTGACTGGGATATTGTGACCTACTTTATTATGTTCATTACATAAAAAAATAGAACACAATGTGCTGACGGCAGCTGTTCGCCGGAGAACAGATAAAGTGAGTTCGAATTATTTACGGCTCTAAGAATGAAAATTCAAATTCATTAAGGACGCCACCCAATTTAGATATAGCTTTACTATATTTGGATAATTGAGAAAACCAAATATCTATCTTTAACAAAATACCTAAAATGACATAATATTAAATTTTCTTAGACATTCAGGCTGGGCAAATAAAAGAATAAAAAAACATATCACATATAAGAATATAATTAGAACATCAAAGTGGACAAGGCAAAATATGTTGTAGACCTGAGTATCATAAAGTAATAATTACATAAATTAAAAAACATATATAATAATATTAACTAATGTATTATAGCGAAATACATACATTTTTATACCTGGTGTTATACCGCTCAAAGTTATCAGAATGGGGTATAATGGTAAGAAATAAACCTGTGACTGAATCTGCTGTCACATAGTACTATGTGAGAACTTCACAAAAGTTCTTTAGATTATAGTTTATAAAATTATCACGGTGGTATAATATACGATATCAGTAATTAGTTATTATATAAAATGATGGTATGATAAGTACTAATATGATAAAATAGTTATAAAAAATCTTAAAAAGGTAAGAGAACACTGAAGGTGTTAAAAAACCTGGTATTAAAGTCCAATGGTCCACATATGTAGCCTCTATCCAAGGTCCACTTGATGTAGTTGAAGACACAAAAACGAAGACAGGAAAAAGACAGGAAACAGACAGCAAAACGAAGAGAAGGTATGAAGAAAGGCTTGACCTTCCAGGTCAGCCAGGGGTCGATGATGCAACTCAGCAGGTCTCTAGCCTCTATCGGCTACTACTAGATCTCATCCGGTGGATGTCTGTCGATTGCCAGAAGTCTGATGATGAGGGCTAAGTTGTACCCTAACACCCTTCTGAGAAGGGAGGTAAAACTAGAAGATATCCATAACAGCAAACAGGACTAAAACGGACTAACAGGACATCAGGACAAAATGGCGGTGTTCCCACCGCATGGCAGCCTACCGGTGTTTGGCACAAATCCCCATATAAGGCTCCAAAAAAACCACTAACGATGGGTGCGACTTGATCTCGGCCCAAACGGCACTTCGTAAATTCCCCCCTAAGGGTTAATTTCGGTTCAATACCGAAAAAGAATCCCAAACACGAGTCAAACGCACCTCATCATGGCCGCACCGAAAAAGAACTCCTCGACCACTACGAGGACAGACTTATCCTCTATTTCTAACAGTTGCCAGAAAAAAACTGCACATCCTGTATGAAATCAGCGCCAGTTTTGAATTCCTAGCCTCTCATTGGTCAGAACCATAAATTCTATTGATTGACAGAATGAATTTCATTCATTCATTCTTCTTCTTTCTTTTCTACTATGGACACGAAACATTAACGGCTAACCGACTTGAGACCGATGACAGAAGTTCTATGAAAGAAGAACAGTGACAATCCGCACAATGACATCGACGTCTAGAAAATAAATAAATATAACATTTAAGATTATATTTGAAAAATAGAGAAAAAACCCAGTAAATACCTAGAGATCTCATTCAGAATCAACAAAATCCTGGGACAAACCTTCAATAGCCTAGAATTCATCATACTAGAGAACACAACGGTATGTCGCCTGCTCACATGTGAATGGATGTTTTTATTGACTTCACTATCTTAAATTTCAGAAATCCAGCCAGAAATCATAAGGTTCCTGCAGCTTGATTACATTACTTTCAACAGCTCTTAGAATGTCAGAAGCAAGAGTATTACCTAGTGTTGAAACTTGTGAAATTTACTAGTATTCAACTATATATATGTTTGTTTTGAATTAGTGAAATAAATGTTTTATTCAGGAATTTGATATCAAAACTGAATGTTCTCTGTAAGTACAATGCCCAATAAATAAAAAAAAATATATATAGAAAACAAAATTACCAGGTAGCAATTTCAAATGCTACAATGCCCAATAAATGAAAAATTTACTATATATAAAAAACTAAATTAACAAGTAGCAATTTCAAATGCTACAATATTAAATTTATTGTTTTGACTGTAATTGGATGTATCAAATTTGTCTATATTGTTACTAATAAAATCATAAAAATTATCTGTATTTACTTTTATTATAAGAGAATCTGTGTCTGTATATAAAAGTAAAGCATTAACACCAAATTCTCTCTTGATGCAACCATAGTAAAAATCATGCACGACAGTCTTGGATAACTCGAGAATGCTAAAGCCCAAGTACAATGGTTTATCGTAATGTACTTTCACTGTACTCATTTCAATGGCAACAAACTCGTACAATTTTTAAAGTTGGGACGAGCAATAAGTGCACCAGTGCCAGGTCTTTGTTTAGCATTGGCCCAATGTGTGACAAGTCTAACATCCACTCTATTGTCAACGTTTACAACAGTCTTCCCATACACTGCATTGTTCATTAATTTATAGAAATCCTTTGCAGATTTATTGTTTGCCCTATTACGCATTTCAGTATTGAGATCAATGTAAGGCTTCATCCAATGTGACTGCTTGAATTTTAATACTCTATGAGTGAACATTACGATTAAACCATTGTCAATGGCCTGTTTTAAATTTTTATAGTGTACTATATACTTTCGCTTGTCATTTAAATTTGAAATTTTACTCTTAGAATTTGGTGGAATTATACTCTCTACTAGAAAACGAAGATCTGAAACCATACAGGTTTGTTGCATCCAAATATGTAATTAAAGATGATGCTTTATTGGGGTCAAAATCGGGTAAAAACTTATTATTTGCAAGTTGCTTTTTATCACTACATTGCGCAACACCACCACGTATACCCTTTTTTAAAGAAATTTATTAAATCAATGTCGGTGAGAAGTTCTAATTTTACAACAGTGTATTTTAACATTGCATCCCAGGATAAGCCCGGTGCTGTGTAATACTGGGCTGGATCTAATTTATAGGTATTTAAACATATTTTTCTGAAATTTTCGAATATGTCACAAAGCAGTAATACATCTGACTTCAAATATAAATCTGAATAATCCCCTAAACTTGTGCAATCAAAAAGATGCCAAACAAGTTTAGCTCTTATGTAATCTTCATCAGATACATGTTGCTCATTCAAGTTGTCATAAAATTGCTCCTTAGAGGGTAAATGCAGAACATTTAATTTGTCAACGTTGACAACAAAACTATAAGTGGGCCATTTTTGGTAAGCAGAACTGGCGCTGTGGGATGAACCAAACGTCGAGTTAAAGCGCCAAAATCGACGCTTATGGGATATCATGAAAGGCGTTGGTAACTTAAGACAGCAGGACGGTGGCCATAGAAGTCGGAATCCTAGCCCTGAAAATGGATGGCGCTGAAGCGTCGTGCTTATACTCGACCGTCAGCGGCATGTGCGGTACGCTTTTTTTAACGATTGAGCGACCATGAAGCCCTGACGAGTAGGAGGGTCGCGGTGGTAAGCGCAGAAGGGCTAGCCGTGAAGCTGTCTGAAGCCGCCGTCGGTGCAGATCTTGGTGGTAGTAGCAAATACTCCAGCGAGGCCCTGGAGGACTGACGTGATGAAGGGTTTCGTGTGAACAGCCGTTGCACACGAGTTAGTCGATCCTAAGCCCTAGGCGAAAGCCGATGTTGATGCGGTTTAGCTTTATAATACAAGTTTAAATAAATATATATATTTATTTTTAATATGTAAAAAGTATGTTCACACCCGTCGGGCGAAAGGGAATCCGGTTCCTATTCCGGAACCCGGCAGCGGAACCGTCAAAAAGTCGGGCCCTCGCAAGAGAGTTCGTCGGGGTAACCCAAAAGGACCTGGAGACGCCGTCGGAAGATCCGAGAAGAGTTTTCTTTTATGCATAAGCGTTCGAGTTCCATGGAATCCTCTAGCAGGGAGATATGGTTTGGAACGCGAAGAGCAGTGGTGTCCGGATCTTCCCCTCGGACCTTGAAAATCCAGGAGAGGGCCACGTGGAGGCTCGCGCTGGAGATAGAGATGGAGATGGAGATGAAGATGAATATGACCGATAATGAGGAGGATGATGACAATGAATTGAACATTTTTGAGCGACAACAAGAAGAAGAATTATAATTAAAATCAACAAAAATTCTTTTAATATTTGAACTCACATTTCAATAAATGTATAATATGCTATATTTAATGATGAATAAATATATATATAAAATATATTCCCTTACCGTCTTTTTAACTTAAATTATATATAATCCAAAATTAATAATATACTATAGGTAAATATAAATAATTAAGTTACTTATTTTCATTAAATATAAATAATTAATAATTTGTACATAAATAATGGGCATCGTTTTATATTTATAATTTTTTAGTAAATAATTAACTTTATACAACGTACTGATAACCGTAACTCACGCTTGACCTTGCATTAGGCCATATATGACTGTACGCGGCGCACTCTTCGCGGTCTACCGCAAAAAAGGTTGATCGTATGAAAAAAAAGGTTAAAACAAAAGTTGTAGAGAATTTTATAGTCTACAACTTTTATACACGATGCGAATCTCATTTAAGCAATAGAAAGCGAGATATTAATGAAAAACCGATTTTTACGACCTTTGACCTTCAATATCTAAAGACGCGGACACGATAGCACTTGTGACTTTTAAGACAACATTTAGAACGACAAAACAAAGCTTTATATTATTTTACAGCTTATTATCTTTTATTCCGAGGTGAAACCCCCAATATGACTGGGCTATAACGTACTTAAAATGTATGAAGATTCGTCTTCGCCTTTGTAATTTCCGCCAATTACCCGCCATTGATTTTTCGTAAATTTTCTTTGTTTAAATTTTTTATCCTCTTTCTGTACCTTTTCAACGGAAGAATTATGAAGGGTATTAAAAATTATGTTCGTATTATTAGTGAGACGCACTTGGGATTTATTAAGAGAGTTTTTTCTATTCCCTCCGATTACCCGCTTTTTACTTTCTATTAGATATTCTTAATCTTTTTGCGATAAATTATCATTTTCCTGTAGGTTTTTAAGTAAAACTTGGAAGAAATTGTCATACGTTAATAAGTGAGTAAACGTTACTCCCGCCGATTACCCGCTACTGACTTTCTATTACATTTTTTCAATAAACTATCATTTTTCTGTAGGTTTTTAAATAAATTATTATGGTTATTAAAACTCTCGTACTTTAACGGTAAAATACTTGGTAAATTTTTTTTAATTTAGTAGAAATTGTCATACGAAATTAAGCGAGTCTTTGCTACTACCAGCCGGCCCGCTCGTCCGCCCGCCCGCCCGCTCGTCGTGCGGACCCTCGACGTTCCGACAGACTCGCTCGACGGTACGCTAATGGCGTGGGGCCGCTATCTTTTTAGCGTTCGTCCCGTAGCAACGCGTTTCGTGTATGACGGTCATCGGATCTAACGCCGATCTCGTCCCGAAACGACTGTTGGTTACGGTGTTCTCGAACAAACCTCATCGTTCGATTTTTCGAAATGGAAACGCCGGTCGGCAACGCTATAGATTTGGGTACTTTCAGGACTTGTCTTGAAACACGGACCAAGGAGTCTAGCATGTGCGCGAGTCATTGGGATTAGACTAAACCTAAAGGCGTAATTAAAGTAAAGGTTTACCTTGCGTAGACCGAGGGAGGATAAGCGGTTTGCCCTTAAAAGTGGCCGCTTCGCACTCCCGGGGCGTCTAGTTCTCATTACGAGAAGAGGCGCACCAAGAGCGTACACGCTGGGACCCGAAAGATGGTGAACTATGCCTGGTCAGGACGAAGTCAGGGGAAGCCCTGATGGAGGTCCGTAGCGATTCTGACGTGCAAATCGTTTGTCGGAACTGGTTATAGGGGCAAAAGACTAATCGAACCATCTAGTAGCTGGTTCCCTCCGAAGTTTCACTCAGGATAGCTGGCGCTCGTTGCGTACGAGTCCGGTAAAGCGAATGATTAGAGTCATTGGGGTCGAAACGACCTCAACCCATTTTCAAACTTTAAATGGGTGAGATCTCCGGCTTGCTCGAACTTTAGAATACATGAAGCCGCGAGACTCGAATCAGAGTGCCAAGTGGGCCATTTTTGGTAAGCAGAACTGGCGCTGTGGGATGAACCAAACGTCGAGTTAAAGCGCCAAAATCGACGCTTATGGGATACCATGAAAGGTGTTGGTAACTTAAGACAGCAGGACGGTGGCCATAGAATTCGGAATCCGCCAAGGAGTGTGTAACAACTCACCTGCCGAAGTTACTAGCCCTGAAAATGGATGGCGCTGAAGCGTCGTGCTTATACTCGACCGTCAGCGGCATGTGCGGTACGCTTTTTTTAACGATTGAGCGACCATGAAGCCCTGACGAGTGGGAGGGTCGCGGCGGTGAGCGCAGAAGGGCTAGCCGTGAGGCTGTCTGGAGCCGCCGTCGGTGCAGATCTTGGTGGTAGTAGCAAATACTCCAGCGAGGCCCTGGAGGACTGACGTGGAGAAGGGTTTCGTGTGAACAGCCGTTGCACACGAGTCAGTCGATCCTAAGCCATAGGCGAAAGCCGATGTTGATGCGGTTTAGCTTTATAATACAATTCTAAATAAATATATATATTTATTTTTAATATGTAAAAAGTATGTACACACACGTCGGGCGAAAGGGAATCCGGTTCCTATTCCGGAACCCGGCAGCGGAACCGTCAAAAAGTCGGGCCCTCTCAAGAGTGTTCGTCGGGGTAACCCAAAAGGACCTGGAGGCGCCGTCGGGAGATCCGGGAAGAGTTTTTTTTTCTGCATAAGCGTACGAGTTCCATGGAATCCTTTAGCAGGGAGATATGGTTTGAAACGCGAAGAGCAGCGGTGTCCGGATATTCCCCTCGGACCTTGAAAATCCAGGAGAGGGCCACGTGGAGGCTCGCGCCGGAGATGGAGATGGAGATGAAGATAAATATGACCGATAATGAGGAGGATGATGACAATGAATTGAACATTTTCGAGCGACAACAAGAAGAAGAATTATAATTAAAATCAACAAAACTTCTTTTAATATTTGAACTCACATTTCAATAAATGTATAATATGCTATATTTAATGATGAATAAATATATGTATAAAATATATTCCCTTACCGTCTTTTTAACTTAAATTATATATAATCCAAAATTAATAATATACTATAGTTAAATATAAATAATTAAGTTTCTTATTTTCATTAAATATAAATAATTAATAATTAGTACATAAATAATGGGCATCGTTTTATAATTATAATTTTTTAGTAAATAATTAACTTTATACAACGTACTAATAACCGTAACTCACGCTTGACCTTGCATTAGGCCATATATGACTGTACGCGGCGCACTCTTTGCGGTCTACCGCAAAAAAGGTTGATCGTATGAAAAAAAAGGTTAAAACAAAAGTTGTAGAGAATTCTATAGTCTACAACTTTTATACATGATGCGAATCTCATTTAAGCAATAGAAAGCAAGATATTAATGAAAAACCGATTTTTACGACCTTTGACCCTTAATATCTAAAGACGCGGACACGATAGCACTTGTGACTTTTAAGAAAACATTTAAAACGACAAAACAAAGCTTTATACCAATTTACAGCTTATTATCTTTTATTCCGAGGTGAAACCCCTAATATGACTGGGCTATAACGTACTTAAAATGTATGAAGATTCGTCTTCGCCTTTGTAATTCCCGCCAATTACCCGCTATTGATTTTTCGTAAATTTTCTTTCTTTAAATTTTTTATCCTCTTTCTGTACGTTTTTAACGGAAGAATTATGAAGGTTAATTTTTTTTTAATTTAGTAGAAATTGTCATAAGTAGTTAAACGACAGGAATTCAAGCCCACTTGGAGTGGGGGGAGGAGTGGGGGAAGTGGCGGGAGAAGGAGGGGGGAAGTGGTTGGTGAAGGAGTGGGGGGAGTGGTGGGTGAAGGAGTGGGTGGAGGAGTGGCGGGAGAAGGAGTGGTGGAAGTGGCGGGAGAAGGAGTGGTGGAAGTGGCGGGAGAGGGAGTGGAGGAAATGAAATTGTTGACATATGTCATTGTCGACATATGACATTTATGACATGACAGGAGTGGCGGGAGAAGGAGTGGGGAAAATGACATAAGACATTGTTGCCATTGTTTACATACGGCATGTTGCCATTGTTGACATATGACATTGTTGACATATGAAAGGAGTGGCGGGAGAAGGAGTGGGGGAAATTATATTTTTGGCATTTGACAGGGAGAGGGGTGGAGATTTTGATTAAGAGGGTTCCGTAAGCACGTTGAAAAGTGGTATGACGTAAGCGTTGAAAAAAAACTTGGTTTTTCGGTGATTCGAACCCGAACCCTTTGACTTACTAAACAGTTAGCTATACCATTCAGATAACTCGCATATTAATTTTATCGTGCAAGATTGGATATAAAAATATATATTTGTGACATCATTATGTTAAAAATAACCTTGAACTACCAAATAATAAAAATGAATGAAAATATGTTGATTTAACGTAAGTTACATGCGTCATTTCCGCTGACTTTTATTAGAACCATTTTTGCGACTCAGCAGTTCTAGAAGCTTCCAGAAATTGCTTATCTAAAAAAATGTTACACTCGTAATTACCTTTGTTATAAAATAAGCATTATGTATCAAAATTAAATATATAAAAAGGAGAAAGCCATACGGTTTAGTACCATTTAACTATTTACATTAAACGGTGATAGATTTGTGCGTTCAAGTGCTACAAGAAGAAAAAAGTAAGTTTCAATTATTGTTGTGTTTTGTCTCACAAAATATTCTTATTTTTAAAAATTTTATTAGATTTTTTTTGAAAAAATTAAACGAAGTTTCCTCCATTACAGCACGGAAACCTATAGTAAAGCTGCAGGAGCTACCAATAGGAGTTCCTCAAGCAATTTAGGCTGCGAAAATAACCAAAACAACATTTGGTACAAGCGTTCTTCTTGACTTGGATGATAAAGTCACCTTCCTACCCAACAGAGTGACTGCTACTTATGAGCCGTATATTAGCCATTTCGAGAAAGTGAAATACAGCTTAACATACCGAGGATCTTACGATTGTGGTCGTCTTCATTTGGCTGCGGCATTTGAAATTAAAGAAATTTAATCCGAAATATCCATAGAAAATTAGTAAGCAATTTTTTTTTTCTTTTTAATTATAAAAGTGGTTTATAATGTCGTCCAAAGTTACCGAAACTATTAAAAAGTTACATCAAAATTATTCCGATGATCTTGCTAATGTCTCTTTAAAATTAATTGCCAAACATATTAGAAAATGTGCGCTAGCTTTTAAAAAAATTAAATTTTCTGTTGGAGAAAAACGTAAAATTCATACGAAAATCGCTGAATTAAAACGGATGAGATGTTTAATTAAAGCGATGTCCAACAAGGTAGGTTTAGGGTTAAAACGAGGTAGTAGAGTTAAGTGGGAAGATGTGATTGCTATTTTCGACAGTAGAATTAGAACGGGAGTTATAATAAATTTACAACATAAAGAAATTAAAGATTTTTTAATAGACGCGTTTCATTTATTTAAAAGTAGAGTTAATAATATTTTAAAAACAATGCCTATGCTAAAAATAAATACAACCTTTTGGGGGGATTTTATAAAGCAGCAGTCAAGTGACGAATTATTAGATCGAAAGTTTTTCATTACTCCAAATGCTGTTGTAGATGCAGGATCGGATTTAGCACAGTGGTTTAATGATAATGTAGTCGATGTTATCTTAAATAAATTATCAGAATTTTCTGAAAAAAATATTGGTTGGGCACTTAGTAAAATCGTTTTATTAGAAGTAGCTATAAATAAATATGAGGTCGGCAACGGTTCATCTTTCATTAAATTTTCAGATCAAATTTTAAAGAAACATGCTTGCGTAAACGTTAAAAATGCAGACCAAGCATGTTTTTTTTGGAGCATCGTAAGCGCTTTATATCCAGTCACAAAACACCCACAACGATTAAGTAAGTATCCGCATTATGACACCGTTCTAAATATAAAGGGGTTGGAAATTCCAATTAAATTAAATCAAATTTCAAAGTTCGAGAAACTAAACGAAATTTCAGTTAACATCTATGCTTTAGAATTGATCGAAACAGAGAAGAGATCATTTTACATGGTTATACCTGCGTTTTTAACCAAAAATAAAATGAAACGTCACGTCAATTTGTTACTAATACAAGATCAGTATTTTCGGAAATTAAATGATTATGAAGCGCCACCTATCGACAATGAAAATGTTGAAATCAAATATCATTATGTTTGGATAAAACATTTGTCTAGATTAATTTCAAGTCAACTTAATAAATGTCATGATAAAAAATTCTTGTGCGACAGATGTTTAAATTATTTTTCAAGCTGTGATAAATTAAACGAACATGAAAAGGTTTGTCAAAATGTTAATGACTGTAAAATTTCATTTCCTAAATATGATTATGTAGAGTTTAGAAATTTCGTTTATAAACAAAAGTGTCCTTTTTTAATTTATGCAGACTTTGAATCGCAGTTGGTAGATTGTAATGATAAGGTTTCCGAAAAAACTGTCAAATATCAAAAGCATCGGGCTTTTAATGCAGGTTACTATTTTAAATGTTCTTACCATGATAGTCTTTCCTATTTCAATAGCTATCGGGGGGATGATTGCATGCAATGGTTCGCCGACCAATTGTCAAATTTAGCCAGTTTTATTCAATCAAAAATCAAAAATATAATCCCAATGGTGGAAAAGCCTGATGTCATTAATGCCAAGGTATCACATATGTGAAAAGCCTTTTGGTATTAAAGATATTATTGTTCGTGATCATGATCACTTTACGGCAGCTTTTCGGGGTTGGGCGCATCAAGTATGCAATTTACAATTTCAAAAATTATTTATTGTGCCAATTGCATTTTACAATTTTTCGGGCTACGATAGTCATTTTATTATAAAAGACATTGCCAAGCGTGGACAAGTGAGTGTACTTCCCGTTAATATGGAAAAATATATATCATTCACTCAATACGACTCGGAGACTAACATCAAATTTAGATTTATGGATTCTTGTAGATTTATGGGGGCTAGTCTTGACGAATTGGTGAGCACTCTAAAAGTCGAAAACTTGCAAAATTTAAAAAAATAATTCAGCTATTTAAATGAAGAAAATTTTAAATTAATAACAAAAAAAGGTGTTTTCCCCTATGATTATATAAACAACTTGGATAAATTAAATGACATTCAATTACCATCTAAAAAACAATTTTACAATAAACTAAATGACGAGCATATTAGCGAAGAGAAGTATGGTCATGCGCAAAACGTTTGGCAATCGTTCGGGATTAAAAACTTGGGGGAATATAGCGACTTATACCTTCGCACAGATATCCTTCTTTTGGCAGACGTTATGGAAAATTTTAGAGAGACTGCTTTGAAAGTTTATGTTTTAGATCCGGCATGGTATTATACTATGCCTGGGTATACGTGGGACTGCATGTTAAAGAATACTAAATGTAAACTCAAACTTATAAAGGATGTGGATATGATATTGTTCATTGAAGCGGGAATTAGAGGAGGAATATCGGTTTGCAGTAATCGATATACGGAGGCAAACAATGAGTATATGGAAATATACGATTCCACCAAGCCGACAAGTTATCTATTTTACCTTGATGTTAATAATTTGTATGGGTGGGCTATGTCTCAACCTCTGCCATACGATGACTTTCAATGGGTGGAAACAAATATTGACATCTCTCAGATACCTGACGATGCAGAAGAAGGATACATCCTGCAGGTTGATTTAGAATATCCTAAAGAGTTGCACGATTTGCATAATGACTTTCCCTTTTGTGCTGAACACCGCGTACCACCCGGATCAAAATTACCGAAATTAATGACTACACTACAAAATAAAGAAAAATATGTTATACATTACCGAAATTTAAAACAGGCTTTGGCGCATGGTTTAATACTTAAAAAGATACATCGCGTTTTAAAATTTAAACAATCTGCATGGTTGAAGCCCTATATCGAGCTGAACACTCGTTTAAGGACTACAGCTACCAGTTCATTTGCAAAGAATCAGTTTAAACTCGCGAACAACGCGGTGTTTGGCAAAACAATGGAAAATAAACGCTTACATAGGGTAGTAAAGTTAGTAAGTTCATACGAGGGTCGTTACGGGGCAAAAAATTTAATTTCTAGCGCGATATTTCACAATAGATCAATTTTTGATGAAAATCTAATGGCTATCGAACTAAAAAAGTCTGAATTACTTTTCGATAAACCCCTATATATTGGAATGTCCATTCTCGATATTTCAAAAACGCGTATGTATGATTTCCACTATAATTTTATGCTCCCCACCCTAGGGGTGAACAATTGTATCATAAACTACACCGACACCGATAGTTTCTTCTACAAAATAATGAATATCAATGTTTACAAAGACATAATCAGTAGGTATATCGAAAAATTTGATACCTCCGATTATAGTGGAAATAATATATACAATATCCCGTTACTTAACAAAAAAATACCGGGTCTTATAAAAGATGAAGCCAACGGCAAAATCATTACGCATTTTGTTGGGTTACGATCAAAAATGTACGCGTTTAAAATTCAGGGAGATAAAAACGTCACTAAAAAGTCTAAGGGGGTAAAATATAATGTTGTCAAAAATAAATTGACGTTTGAAGATTACGTAGATTGTCTTAAAACATTTAAACATAAAAATATTACACAGTGCACAATTCGATCCTATAAACATGACGTATTTAGCATAGAACAATCGAAAATTGCTTTAAGCCCTGAGGATGATAAAAGATATTTAATTTCGGGATCATTTAACACGCTACCATGGGGTCATTACAGTATAGAATAATTAGATTTAGAACCGTTTGCGTAGAGATATAAAAAATAATAACTTTACATGTTCCTCATTCCTGATATCATTATTTTTATAATTTCATTCTGTTCCACTTTTATAATTAAAAAAAAAAAATTATATGTAACCTATTTTTATGTAATCTACTGTGTAAACTAAAATTATGTAATCATATGTGTTAGTTAATAAAAAAATTGTTTTATTTTTGAGTTTTATTTGAGTGTAAAGAGAGATCGATATTAAAAAAACACATGCATAAATCAACAATTTTATTAAAAAAAAAAAATACAAATTATTCGTAAAATGAAATTAGCTTTGATAGTAGAGATTTTAATTGTTCCTTCAAACTTTGACTTGTGTCAATGTCACTTGATATTCCATATCAGCAATGACATCAGTTATTGAAAGACCAATTGTAATTTTTGCTCTCGAACATTTCCAACAGCTCGTCTCCATCAGATGCTAAATGATGCTGGTGGTGATGGTGTTAACTCGACGTCACTTACATCTAGCATACTAGCACTATCTTGACTCGACATAGCTAGATACAAACTTGAATGAGACTGAAATTAACTTTATGCATATATTTATATCCCTCTCCTTCTTTCCCAGACTTATCCGAACTGTGATTTTTGATGATGGAGATGAAAAGGCTCCCCTGACTGCAGAATTTGTTCGTGTTTTCCATTCTATACTAAATCGACGTCTTCTATCCAACTGTTATGTTTTTTGTCGAGTCCTAACCACTTGACGTACATTTTCTTTCCCTTTCTCCTCAATACTTTTTCTATGAGGTAAATGTCGGGATTTTTGGTTTTCTGCAATTCTTACTCATAGAAAGCACCGCTGATTGGCTGACCATGCATGTCTTCGAGTAAGTATGTTACAGGATTGGTTATTTTAACTTTAATGATTTTGAATAACTCTGTCGTCCAATTTGGCGTGTACCCTTTTTCGAAAATATGTTTAGACTTGGATATCCACACGATATCATCAACTTTGAGCTTACGTGGACCAGCAATTTTTAAATGACTATATCTCTGACGTAAAATTTTTTTCTCGTTAGACTTGTTCACTTCAGTAGGTTTCAATCTAGTCCTACTGTGCTTGGTGTCATTATATTGTTTGGTAATTTTTGACAATACATCAATCCATCTGTATTTTCCATTCAGACTAAAATACTTGTAGAGTTTATTTTTGAGTGTTCTTATCACCCGTTCAGAAATGGCAGCCTTTTTCACAGTGAATGTATTATAGTGGTTTATATTATATTTTTTCATCAAGTTCTGAAATTTAATATTGAAAAATTCTGTTCCTTGATCTGATTGCAGATTTTTTGGTATACAATTAGCTTGGTGCAGTATATCCGCAAAAGATTTAGTGATCTCTTCACCCGTCTTAGTTTTGAGTGGGCGTGTCCATAGGTATTTAGAAAAACAGTCGATAACTACCAAAATCATTTTGAAACCTTTATTTTGATGTGCATAAGGTCTCATTTCGGCCAAGTCAATTTGCCATAAATCATCTAAGCCCTTGATGATAGTTCGTCGTCTAGGGTAAGTCTTGCGGGCTGATGCATGAAGCTCATCAACGAGTTGAATCTTGTCTGTTGAAGCCATACTATCAAAGGGTATTTTTACTATTAAGTCTATTTATTGATCCTTCGATATTTTTCAAGGCATTGATTATTTGATTTTGTA
Source organism: Agelastica alni (assembly GCA_950111635.1). Taxonomy (NCBI): domain Eukaryota; kingdom Metazoa; phylum Arthropoda; class Insecta; order Coleoptera; family Chrysomelidae; genus Agelastica; species Agelastica alni. Next base: position 64,940,563 of record OX467712.1, read on the forward strand.
GTGCATCAATGCGGTTTGTAGAACTGTTTGCATGACTACTGATTTTTTCATTAAATTTCGTATTAAGCTTATCAATTTCAACTTTACTCACTTTTTCATCGAGTACCCCTCGCACTTTTTTAGTATATTTATCAATGGCCAACTTGAAATCAAATTTAATTTGTGAAATCACATCATCTACACACTTTTTCGTTGACATATGTTCACTGGCCGTTGGAGGGTTCCTCGAAATGAATTCTTCAAATTTATTTATTTTGTTGTCAATCAAATTCAATGCATCAGTTAAATTCTTTATCATAATATCATGTGATACAAATTGTTTTCTCAAATGAGTCAATTCAATACTGTTATTGCTAGCTTCATGTGGAGCATATCTGTGTCCGAACTTGTTCAGACTCATTGTTCAAATGACTCATCATTGTCAGTGTTATTAGTATATATTAATTCACGCCCATGGAAAGTTGTGAGTAGTCTTTTAATTTGGGCTCCTGATAATACATCAAATAACTAAGAAACAACAGTGAAATAAAAATATCAAAAGTGATAACAGTGCGGAAGTAATATCCTAGACTTTATTCATTGAAAAATCAAAAGAAGAAACATGGTTATTACAAGAGAAATCCGCAAAGAAATAGAAACTGTAGTGAATCAAGCGGTGAGCAAAATCATAAAAAGCGATTCTCTTATCAGCCAAATAGTAAATAAAGTCACTGAAGCTATAGCAAGAACGATAGACCAGAAACTATCGAAGGTCGAATCCACAGTGGCGGAGATTAAACAGAATCACGTTAAAATGTACGACAATTTCGAGAATAAGTTCAAACTTCTCGAGAATGAGATAAGAACTGTTAAAGATGAGAAAACTAAAATGGAAGATAAAATGGACCAAATGGACCAAGCAACCAGGTCTTGTAACTTGAGAATATTCAGTCTCAAAGAAAAACCTAATGAAAATACAAGGGAAGAACTCAAAAAAATTCTCAACACAAAAATGTCCTTGAACCTTTCAGACAAGGACATATCTATATGCTACAGGATTGGCAGGAAAGAAGAAAATAAAACAAGAGGTATATTTTTGAAGCTAAATAACCTAGTATGTAAACAAACAATTTATGAGAAGAAAAAGCTGCTCAAAGGAACAGGAATCGTTTTGAGGGAGGACCTAACAGTGATGAGAGTGAGACAACTAAATACAGCTATTGAGAGATTTGGACTCAAAAATGTTTGGACCAATCACGGAACAATCTATGTTAGCCTAAAAAATAACGTGAAAATCATTAGGAATAGGGAAGACTTCAACAACATTATACAGTAATGGAATGTAAGTTAAGATACTAATATAGTCTGTAAAAATGTGCCTACAAATTACTTCATAAATCACATGAACAGATATAAACTAAATTTTGATATTTCTTCACATTCATAATTATAAAAATTGTTGTTTTTTTTTATTTCTTATTTTGTTTCAATTTTTACTTTTTATTTAAACTACAGGAGTTTTCAAATTTCAAACTATGATAGATTTCTTGGATGTATTAGATAGTAATGTTGAAATAGATACAAAAATATACGATAACCTTAAAGTTTTAACACAGGGGAGAGCAGATGGTAACAGGTATGGTATAGGAATCATTCACCTGAATATTAGAAGTTTAAAAAAACACTATGACGAATTATTAGTTTACGTTGAAATGGCAAAGGATTACTTAGACATAGCTGTTTTATCAGAAACCGGTAATATTACAAACATTGGTGATTTCTCGATTCCCAATTATAATACATATTATAATGAATCCATAATAAATAAATGTGATGGTGTTATAATCTACAGCAAAAATACTATAACAGCAGAAATAAAAATTGTACGTTCCAATGAGAACAACTTTCTTAGATTAACCTACTCAACAGAGAATTTACCGAAAAAAACCACAATAGGTTTGACAGACCTCCCTCAACAGATTCAAAAAAATATATGGAGAATTTAGAGATGTACTTGAATAACATAGAGAAACAAAATATTGAGGTTTATATAGGAGATATTAATATCGATATCTCAAAAAAGGAATCATATGACACCAACAATTACCTGAATATATTGAATTCAAATGGTTTCCAGTCATACATAAACAAACCTACAAGAGTAACGTTAAATACAAAATCGACAATAGATCATATTTTTATTAAATTGCAAAATAACCTAAAAACTGAACTAGAAATCGAACCTATAATAATTCAAACCGACATGACAGACCACTACGTGCCTTTTGTATACATATCCTTACCTGAAAAGCCAACAGGAAAAATAGTTAACGAAATCAGAGTAACAAACACAAATTATGAAAAATTGAACAATCTTTTAAAGGAAGAAAAATGGGAAGATGTTTATCACTCAAATAATTCGCTAATATCATACCAAATATTCATCGATAAACTGAAAACATACATAAACAAATCAACTGAATTTAAAAATATCAAATACATAAAATTAAGAAAAATTAAACCTTGGATCACAATAGGCCTTATCAAATCTATCGAGCACAGAGATCACCTAAAAAAGAATTTAAATAAACATTACTCCAATAACGCAGAAAGGAAATACAAAGAATACAGAAACAAACTCAATACATTAATTAAAAAAACCAAAAATGAATATTATCAGCACAAAATTACAGAAGCGGGAAATCAATGTAAAAAAATATGGAATGTCATAAATGATTTAACAGGTCATAACACAAAATCGAATACACAACTAGAAAACATACCGATAAAGGATGAAAATGGGAGTATAATAAAAAATAATAAAGAGAAAGCAGATATTTTCAATAACTTTTTCACTAACTTGGGTATAAACATGTCAAATAAACTACCAAAGATGAACCGACAACAACAAAATCCAGATATTGATAAAATCGACTCCACCATCTTTCTCACACCAGTATCACAGAACGAAATCACCATCCACATTTCGAATCTCAAAAACAAGTGCTCGGCTGGTCCAGATAACCTAAATGTAAAAACTATAAAAAACGTTCATGAATACATTACACCCCCTTTGGTTCATATCATCAATTTATGTTTATCAAGCGGAAAAATTCCACAGCAATGGAAAGAATCAATCATCACTCCTATTTTCAAGTCAGGTAAACGTGACCAACTAAATAACTATAGGCCTATATCCGTTATTATTAATCTAGCAAAAATATTTGAACAAGTGCTTAAAAAAAGATTAATGGATTTTTTCCGCAAATACGATATTATTACAGACAGACAATATGGTTTCATTCAGAATTCAAACACCGAAAATGCAGTGACGGACTTTCTGGAACAAGCAGTCAGGGCTTTGGACAAATCATCAAAATGTATAGCAGTATTTTTAGACCTCGCCAAAGCCTTTGACACAGTTTCACATGAAATATTACTCAATAAACTAAGCCACTACGGCATTCGTGGTTCACCACTTGATGTTATGTCAAACTACCTAACTGATAGGGTTCAGAGAGTAAAAATTGCAAACGAAATAAGTTCAGACTCAAAAGTAAAAATAGGGGTGCCGCAAGGAACAGTATTGGGTCCAATACTGTGGCTTAGAGGGACACCTTATAAGTTATGCTGATGACACTGCCCTCATTTTCACAGGAAAAAAATGGGAAGACGTTAAACGTAGTGCTGAAACAGATCTACAAAAGATTCACATATGGTTGAACTTGAATAAGCTTACATTGAATATTGAGAAGACAAAATTCATGGTGTTTACGCCAAATATTGTAAAACAACCAGAAAACTTTTCTTTGAAATTACACTCTATGCACTGCAAAAACAATAACCCATGCTTATGCCCTATGATAGAGAAAGTAACATCAATAAAATACCTCGGAGTTATCATAGACCAACATATAAGATGGACAGACCACATAATGCATGTCAACAAACGCCTAAGAGCCCTGATTCATAATTTCTATACCCTGAGAGACATTTTAACAACTAAAAACCTCCTGATGTTATACACCTCTTTAGCTGAATCAATCTTATCCTACTGCATCACAATATGGGGCGGGGCTTTCAATACCACTCTTAATATCTTACAAACAACACAAAACACAATCCTAAAAATTATCTTTTCGCCCACCAATGTTCAAAAAAAATGTACACAAATCATAAAAATTTCCACCAAATAAAAAATAGAATAACCAGATCAAATGCAAATATGAATCTCAACACACAATTGTTCAAAAAAACCTTAACACAAAGATCTTATTTCTTCTTCGGACCTAAATTTTTCAATGCCATCCCAACCGCTCTAAGAAAAATTTCAAACCAGAAAAAATATAATATTGAAACAAAACAGTATATTTTAAAAAACCCAAAGATATTCTACAATATATTGAAATCAACATCTACTTGACAAAAAAGAAAAAAAAAAAAAAAAAAATTATACCTGCCTACCTTCCTGCACCATCTGCTTGACACTGTAAAACCTCTACAAAAAGTATTTTTCGAATTATGAAAACTTCAACAAATATATTTTAAATCTATAATCTACTTACAGACTTAACATGATAAATACAAAATGTACGTTGAACTTATAAAGTCCTCAGATCGAGCATAGATTAAGACAGGCAAAATTTGCCTAGGCTTATTATGTTCCAACTGGGATCTTATTTTAGATACAATTTATAACACCTGTAATGTACTTTATCGAAAGCAATAAAATTTGATTTGATTTGATTTGATATAGCTAGCTTCCCGAAGTTCGTTGATTATGGCAACTATTTCATTATCAAGTGAGGTGTTTCCAGCTGCCTTGGAAGCTATCAACAGCTTTAAACGATCAACGAGTTCATTTGGATCATCCCAATAAATATACTCCACCGGTTTTTCATTGTACGTTAATGTCAAACCATTACCAGTCGTTGAACGTCTTCTACCTTTTCGCAACTCCATTATGAGTGGTTTTATGATTTCTGTGTATTTCCATCTCGTAGAATCTTTGAGTCTTCCATCTTTATTGATATAGCGATCACTCAATTTCAATAGCGCCCTGTAAGCTTGCACATCTTCTTCGTTAAAATCCGTAGGATCATCATAGAAGATGAGCTTATACAGTCCTGGGGTTCCTCGTATCTGTTTACCTTCAATCTTGATAAAGACAGTCCTTTTATCAAAGTCAATTAATTGTGTTCCTAGATACCATTTTGATGTTTGGGGATCATAAGTTGGTTCATACATTGTATCTATTTTTTCACTATATGACCAATGATCTTTGATATATGGATGTGACATGACCGGATATTGATCTAGATATTCATCCATAACATTATCTGAAATATTTTGTTTAGGTATATTTTCGTGAAAAACTTCATCATCATTATCTCGTCCACTTGTGCTTGCACTTATTCTGCCTACTTCTTCCATTGGGAGAAATTGTGTTTGTTCTTGTCCTACTCTTTCCTTTTCTTCTACCTCTTCTTTCTTTAGTTCAGGTGATTCTTCTTTTTTTATACTTCTCAATGCATTATTGATCTTTGAAGATTTAACAATCTCATGTAGTGGCTTCGAAATGGGTTTGAACATTCTGATGAGCGATTCATCTTTTTCCGATCTACCTAGTTTCAATGCCAAGTACTTTTTCCAAATGGAACGGGTGAGCTCTGCAATTTTGCGTTTGCGTGCAGCTATTTGATCGTCTTTGTTTACATCAGGATCAGATGGGGAGGCAGCACGTTTAATCAGTTTGCTGCGCTTTTTGTATTTGTGTGTGCCAACACGACTTAACGACATCATGATGGGGAATGATCTGATGGTATATGGTACTTATATTTTTATATATTTATTAAACCCTTGACGATATCTACCATCATTTATATCGAAATCTTTGAAAATCACAAAAGTACCATATGCAAAATTCCAACATTTCGAACACAAGCGTTTAAAGTCTTCGAAACTCATGTCTGGTGATACGTGTTTATCAAATACGTGCTTCAAATTGATTTCATCTTGTTTGAATAGTACAATCAGGTTACAGTTGTCTCGTATGAGCTGTTTAGGTATTTTCGAGTAGGTCTGACAAAGGTAGGCAGCATCAATATCCTTGTGTCTACACATTAAAAAATATTCCCGGATTTTCTGTTGGAAATCACACGCTACATCATCGAATAGGAATATAGAGTTGGGTTTTGTATCTGATGGACTTATAATATCATCATTATCCTTGAATGGGAAGTAGCCAACCTCTTTAACTCCATTCAATACCTCTTAGAGTAGTTGATATTTCGGTTGATACAATGACTTGGAGTACACGTAAACATTTTCGAATCTTGCACCATTTGGATTGAAAATTACTGACAACATGACGTTCGTCTTACCACAACCACTTGGTCCACATACTATTGCTCGAAATGAATTGGGCAATAATTTACCATGTTTAGCAAGGGTCGTTGATGATGTATGAAAATCTAAATTTTCAATAGGTAACGACTGTTCTTGTTGAATAACCTTCATCTTGTGACATGATTGACGTTTATGTTAGTCTATAAATATAGGTGTTACAGTTCCAGTTTCGATGTCTTCGTACGAGGGAGAAGGTGTTTTGAATTCCCTGATAAACAAGCTACCTTTTGAGCTCCATCTACCGGGAGGCTATCAGTATTGTGGACGTAAGTCGGATTACTGGATGATGCAAACGATTACTAATATTTCATTTATTTTGCAGCTGGAACTAAACTACAAAAACGATTGGCTCGTGGAGATACTGGCATTAATCCTCTAGACGCTGCATGCAAACAACACGACATTGCATACTCACAGCACAAGTCTCTGGAAGATCGTCACAGAGCCGATTCAGTATTGGAAAACACTGATTGGCAACGAGTGAAATCAACAGACGCCAAGTTTGGTGAGAGAGCTGCAGCCTTATTAGTTACTTCCGGAATGAAAGCGAAACGTAAGCTTGGTATGGGATGCTCATTCCCAAGACATATCGTGGGTAAAATTGGAAAATCTCTGAAGAAGAATCCCCCGACCAATCTAAAGAAGACTGCCTCGATTGCTCTGAAAGCTGCTAGACTCGCCATCAAGCAAGCTGGTGGAAAAAATAAAATCAGAATACCACGCATCATACCTTTCAATGCAAAATCTGGAGGTATTCTACCACTGTTGCCAATTTTTGCAGCCATTGGTGCTCTCGGTAGCATTGCTGGGGGAAGTGGTGCGATAGCGAAGACAATTATCGATGCGAGGAATGCGAAAAAGAAATTGGAAGAAGATCATCGACACAATAAAGCCATGGAAGCTATTGGTAAAGGACTGTACTTGCGTAAAAACGCCAAAGGAGGTTTTGGTTTATATTTAAAAAAACAAAAAACTCCCAATGAAGCTACCCAATAGACCGCTGTATGATACCGAGTTGTTAGAGTATGTAAAGTTCTTGAAAATACCACATTTTCGAGGCGTTTTCATGCGAGTCAATTTGCCAAGCAGTGGTCCTCGTAAACGTGAAACTGCAATTCTAAATTTAGATGTGTCGAAGAATCAAGGCACTCATTGGGTAGCTTATAGAAAGATAAATGATGTCGTTGGGTATTTTGATTCATTTGGATGTCTGAAGCCACCGAAAGAACTTGTCCGATATCTGGGTAAAATCAAACTATACTACAACAACGATCAGTTTCAAAACTATAATCAGATCAACTGTGGACATCTCTGCTTGAAGTTTTTGTATAATAATGGAAGCCGTTTTAGCATTCCTACATGGTGAGAAGAGGTTGCAAGACTTTTCTGAAGATGAATTGAAGGAATTTCCAATCAAATATTTAATACAACATGCTAGACCATGGGAATTGTTGAATGTTTGGCATAAATTACCAAACGATTATCAGTGTTATTTCGATTTGAGAATTCGTTTACCATGTTTCATTCATTATAATAGGCCAGATGCCCAAACACATGTGGATGGACCTGTCAGTTCACAGTACGATTGTCACGGTTGTAATTATTTTTTGAAATGTAGAGGGGCCGTAATCTATTAATAAATAATATGATGTCGATGATGGTTTTATTATAAATATTTCTGTACCACTCGTAATGTCATCAGTCATGTCTCAGCTGCTTACGCTGACTAGTACTACCAACGAGTTCTCTTTCACCCCTTCCACACCGATCATACTACATCCCAGGAAGAGTTATTACATAGCTGTACTAGGATTTCACACTTACCATTCCATACCAAACATCGACGGTGAAAAATTTTACTACTACGAAAATAATAATCGTTCAGTATTGAAGGAAATCAAGCTGCCAACAGGTTGTTATGAGATTGAAAACATTGAGAGTTATATTCAGATGCATTTAAATAATACAGATTTCTCATTGAAACCAAACAACAACACCTTAGAGTGTGAAATCTATAGTCGATTGCACGCCATCAGTTTCGAAAACGATAATAGTTTTGGAGAATTATTAGGGTTTTCTAAAAATATCTTGGAGCCTGGTATAGTGCACTCTTCAGATCGACCAGTAAATATTCTTAAAGTATCTAGCTTACATTTCGATTGCAACATTACCGAAAGAGCCTTCTACGGGGACAGACCGGCCCATACTATATTGAGCTTTCCCATTACAGTCGATCCTGGATTCGCAATCAACGAACGTCCCAATACCCCCATCTATTTGCCTGTGAGAAGTAACTTAGCAGAGATCACCAACATCAGTGTTAGAGTGTTGGATCAAGATCTCAGACCTGTAAATTTCCGAGGAGAGAAAAGTACTTTGCATTTGGACTTGAAAGAACGTTAAATGGGTTTGGTAATTCAGCATAAAAGGGGACCACCCACTTCAAACCTATCAGTATCATCGAGGTCTTCCAAGGGACGTGACCAGCTCTCTCCAGAAAAAATTATTTTTCTCCAATCTGTTGGATTGAAAGTAAGAGATGTTAAAACGCAAGTACGTTTATTCTGAGCAATCACCGACAACATCTGCAGCATCGTTCAATCAAATGAGGATAAACCCAATTTTCGATATTTACCGTCGACCTCAATATGATGAAACTATCCGGAAGGAAGAGTATCGATTCTACATCCCGTACGTGAAATCATTCGATAATAATGATATGGTGGAGATTAATGTGAATCAAGCAGATGCATTATTCGCGATGCATGAATCTTTGTTGGAAATTAAAGGAAAATTAGATATTGAAGGAGATGGTAACGTGTCATTGGCTCCCAATTGTGGAGCGTTTCTTTTCGATTCGTGCACTTATGTGCAAAGTGCCAGAGAGATAGAAATGATCAGAGATCCTGGAATTGTTAGTACTGTACGAGGATTCCTTTGCTGTAAACCTGAGGACTTCAAACATTTGGCGACGGCTGGATGGACGTACCCCGAAAAACCGTTCCTGAATGCTGTGGATAAGTCGTTCAGTTTGTTGATACCCCTCAAGCACATTTTCAACGTATTCAATGACTACAGTTCGATTGTCTACGGAAGACAAACAATTCGTCTAGTTCGAGCACGTGACGATAAAGATAGCGTAATTGTCAAGGAACTTAACAATACTGGTGTAACGACTACTACTAAAGTCAAAGTTTTGATAGATAGTATGGTACTGAAGGTCAAGCATATATTTCCCAACGATGAAATCAAACTACAATTAATGCAACCCATCAAGAATGATACACCAATAATGATTCCATTCAGAAAATGGAGTCTCAGCGAATTACCTGCGCTCACAAAAAGTGCAAAGAATGAAATTTGGGCAGTTAAAACCAGCGCCGCAGTGAAACGTCCACGTTACGTTATCGTTTGTTTCCAGAAGAATATACGCAATAAACTCGACAGTAATGTCACCACCTTTGATAACATCAACATATCTAGCATCAGACTATCATTGAATGGAGAATATTGGCCAAACAAAAGAATGCAGTTGGATTTCGATAGAAACGATTATGTCACTGCCTACTACAACTATACCAGTTTCTACTCGAGCTATACACATTCCACACAAGTTCATCCAATTTTGGACTACTCAGCATTCAAAGATCATGCATTATTCGTGATAGATTGCTCGAAGCAGGAAGATAGCATGAAATCATCGACAGTGGATATAAAGCTGGAGATTGAGTCTGCCAAAGGATTTCCTGCTGATACTAAGGCCTATTGCATCATCGTGCATGATTGTCTGCTAGAGTACTTCCCTCTGACGGAGGTTGTGAAAAGCATAATATAAGTGGTCGACTACCGTTCGTGCTCACCATTTCAACGCTGACCATCATGAGAATCGCATTCGTTGACATTCAAGGTTTCACGCTCGATGGCGTCTTCTATCCAAAAGAATTGACAATTCAGATTGGTCGTCAAAGATCCAACTTTTTGTTCAAGCCTCCAACACCTTATGCTGATGTGAGCGGAAAAGATAAAAAAACTACACAATACTTGGAAAAATTTGTTCATGGAATATCATATCAGTCTGGAGATATTGACTATAGTGAAATGAATGCCATTTTGGAGAAATATCTACTACATTCAGTTGAGTGCATTTATGTAAGAGAAAATCAGAAAGCTGACTTTTTGAAAACAAAGTGTGCTGAGCTTGCAGTGTATCCAACCATTTACAATGTGACGCTATATGATGACTCATCATTGAATTTCGGAAAACTTCCAGCCCACCATTACGTATTGTCCTAATCACGCCAATGGAAAATTTATGTGCACCCAACGAAATGTTGATCAATTACATCAATGGTTTACATATGTTGTATTACCCAAGTAGAAAAATATTGTTAATTTTTGTTTCTTCAATAAATATATTATTATTCTTATTATTTAGTTTTATTAAAACACCTCGTATATCTGTTGAATTGTTTATTTTCTCATGTACTACAAGATAATCTATACTTTTTCATAGTTTTTATGAAAAAATTAATTATTGAAATGATTAAAGTTGCTAATATCAAATATAGTATTGAAAACATTTTATCATTTTTTATGTTGACATCTGTTGTCTCCTTGAAAGGTGTAGCTTGCCATTCTCTTTCCTCTTGAGTTCCATCATTAAATAGGAATTTTATTTTGTAGAATGAGTTATTTTCTTTTGGTATTTCCTTGTAAAACACCGGTAGTCGTCCATCATTTACTACTTCATGTTTCATTATTGCCCATGACGATTGACTGCAGTTTTTTCTTGCATCATCGAAGCATATCTTTAGAATTTTGATATCAGTGAGTACGTTTGTATAGAATACATCATTCAAAACGGCTGTCAGAATGATTAATGATAGTCGTGACATTTTTAGAGTTGTTATCTATTTTTGACACAGGTACTTCTGGTGAAGGTCTTCTACTCTGGCAACTGAAATTTTTATCCCACAAACTCAGATTCTCCAAATGCTTCAATACTCTAGTTTTTTCTTTGTAGAAAGTTATATCTCTGCTCAACTGACGGACATGCTTACCGAATTTTTCTAGTTTCCTTCTGTACTCGTCTGAAGTCATTGTGATACTGATGATTAAATCACCAAAGTTCACGTTCTTATAGCTTTGTTAATACGTCATTTGTCATTATCATTCTATCATACTTCATAATATGACAGAATAAACATTTTTAATGCACCCTGTATATTTTACTGGTATACATTGTTCGAAAACTCAGATATCTATCAATGATATTCCTTCATGGCCTTAGAAACTATGATTGACAGCGCTGAAAATGTTCATGCGCCCCCGTATGTATACCTATCTATATTATATCGCAGCGGCCAGCAAGCGCGACCTGAACTAATAACGCATGTCACATTAAATCAACATATTTTCATTCATTCTTTTTTCTTTGTAGAAAGTTATATCTCTGCTCAACTGACGGACATGCTTACCGAATTTTTCTAGTTTCCTTCTGTACTCGTCTGAAGTCATTGTGATACTGATGATTAAATCACCAAAGTTCACGTTCTTATAGCTTTGTTAATACGTCATTTGTCATTATCATTCTATCATACTTCATAATATGACAGAATAAACATTTTTGATGCACCCTGTATATTTTACTGGTATACATTGTTCAAAAACTCAGATATCTATCAATGATATTCCTTCATGGCCTCAGAAACTATGATTGACAGCGCTGAAAATGTTCATGCGCCCCCGTATGTATACCTATCTATATTATATCGCAGCGGCCAGCAAGCGCGACATGAACTAATAACGCATGTCACATTAAATCAACATATTTTCATTCATTTTTATTATCTGGTTGTTCAAGGTTATTTTTAACATAATGATGTCACAAATATATATTTTTATATCCAATCTTGCACGATTAAATTAATATGCGAGTTATCTGAATGGTACAGCTAACTGTTTAGTAAGTCAAAGGGTTCGTGTTCGAATCACCGAAAAACCAAGTTTTTTTCAACGCTTACGTCACACCACTTTTTAACGTGCTTACGCAACCCTCTTAATCGAAATCTCCACCACTCTCCCTGTCAAATGCCAAAAATATAATTTCCCCCACTCCTTCTTCCGCCACTCCTTTCATATGTCAACAATGTCATATGTCAACAATGGCAACATGCCGTATGTCAACAATGCCGTATGTAAACAATGGCAACAATGTCTTATGTCATTTCCCCCACTCCTTCTCCCGCCACTCCTGTCATGTCATCAATGTCATGTCGACAATGTCATATGTCAACAATGTCATTTCCCCCACTCCCTCTCCCGCCACTTCCACCACTTCTTCTCCCGCCACTCCTCCCCCACTCCTTCTCCCACCACTTCCCCCACTCCTCCCCACCACTTCCCCCACTCCTTCTCCCACTCCTTCTCCCACCACTTCCCCCACTCCTCCCCCCTCTCCTCTCCCCACTCCAAGTGGGCTTGAATTCCTGTTGTTTAACTACTGTCATACGAAATTAAGCGAGTCTTTGTTACTACCAGCTGGCCCGCTCGTCCGCCCGCTCGACGGTACGCTAATGGCGTAGGGCGGCTATCTTTTTAGCGTTCGGCCCGTAGCAAGCGCGTTTCGTGTATGACGGTAATCGGATCTAACGCCGATCTCGTCCCGAAACGACTGTTGGTTACGGTGATCTCGAACAGACCTCATCGTTCGATTTTTTAAAATACTTAAGACTTAACTTAAGACAGCAGGACGGTGGTTATTGAAGTCGGAATCCGCCAAGGAGTGTGTAACAACTCACCTGCCGAAGTTACTAGCCCTGAAATAGGATGGCGCTAAAGCGTCGTGCTTATACTCGACCGTCAGCGGCATGTGCGGTACGCTTTTTTTAACGATTGAGCGACCATGAAGCCCTGACGAGTAGGAGGGTCGCGGCGGTGAGCGTAGAAGGGCTAGCCGTGAGGCTGTCTGGAGCCGCCGTCGGTGCAGATCTTGGTGGTAGTAGCAAATACTCCAGCGAGGCCCTGGAGGACTGACGTGGAGAACGGTTTCGTGTGAACAGCCGTTGCACACGAGTCAGTCGATCCTAAGCCCTAGGCGAAAGCCGATGTTGATGCGGATTAGCTTTATAATACAAGTTTAAATAAATATATATATTTATTTTTAATATGTAAAAAGTATGTACACACCCGTCGGGCGAAAGGGAATCCGGTTCCTATTCCGGAACCCGGCAGCGGAACTGTCAAAAAGTCGGGCACTCGCAAGAGAGTTCGTCGGGGTAACCCAAAAGGACCTGGAGACGCCGTCGGGAGATCCGGGAAGAGTTTTCTTTCCTGCATAAGCGTTCGAGTTCCATGGAATCCTTTAGCAGGGAGATATGGTTTGTAACGCGAAGAGCAGCGGTGTCCGGATCTTCCCCTCGGACCTTGAAAATCCAGGAGAGGGCCACGTGTAGGCTCGCGCCGGAGATGGAGATGAAGATGGAGATGAATATGGCCGATAATGAGGAGGATGATGACAATGAATTGAACATTTTCGGGCGACAACAAGAAGAAGAATTATAATTAAAATCAACAAAAATTCTCTTAATATTTGAACTCACATTTCAATAAATGTATAATATGCTATATTTAATAATGAATAAATATATGTATAAAATATATTCCCTTACCGTCTTTTTAACTTAAATTATATATAATCTAAAATTAATAATATACTATAGTTAAATATAAATAATTAAGTTACTTATTTTCATTAAATATAAATAATTAATAATTAGTACATAAATAATGGCATCGTTTTATAATTATAATTGTTTAGTAAATAATTAACTTTATACAACGTACTGATAACCGTAACTCACGCTTGACCTTGCATTAGGCCATATATGACTGTACGCGGCGCACTCTTCGCGGTCTATCGCAAAAAAGGTTGATCGTATGAAAAAAAAGGTTAAAACAAAAGTTGTAGAGAATTTTATAGTCTACAACTTTAATACCTGATGCGAATCTCATTTAAGCAATAGAAAGCGAGATATTAATAAAAAACCGATTTTTACGACCTTTGACCTTCAATATCTAAAGACGCGGACACGATAGCACTTGTGACTTTTAAGACAACATTTAGAACGACAAAACAAAGGTTTATACCAATTTACAGCTTATTATCTTTCATTCCGAGGTGAAACCCCTAATATGACTGGGCTATAACGTACTTAAAATGTATGAAGATTCGTCTTCGCCTTTGTAATTCCCGCCAATTACCCGCCATTGATTTTTCGTAAATTTTCTTTCTTTAAATTTTTTATTCTCTTTCTGTACGTTTTCAACGGAAGAATTATGAAGGTTATTAAAAATTATGTTCGTATTATTAGTAAGACGCACTTGGGATTTATTAAGAGAGTTTTTTCTATTTCCTCCGATTACCCGCTTTTTACTTTCTATTAGATATTCTTAATCTTTTTGCGATAAATTATCATTTTTTTGTAGGTTTTTAAGTAAAATTTGGAAGAAATTGTCATACGTTAATAAGTGAGTGAACGTTACTCCCGCCGATTAGGTTAGGTTAGGTTTTATGTAAGTGGGGCGTGGTCGCCCCTCCACCACGACCCTTAGTAGGTCTATTGTGGCTCACCCCTAGAGGCTACAGTTCACCGTACAATACAGCCCTTCTTATGAAGTTCATGGTTGTATAGGGTGAGATTTTTTTAAAATCGGTAGGTTCTAGGTTAGTGTAACCAAATATGTTGAACCTTATTCTTCCCAGGCCGGGGCATGAACATAGTATATATTCAGCAGTTTCGTCTTCCACGCAGCAGAACCGACAGTCCGTTTGTTGGTTCAGATCTATCTTTCTGAGGTGGTATCTCAGACGACAGTGTCCCGTAAGCAGTCCTGTTAGAATACGCAGGTCATTTCTGCTCCATTCTAGGATCTGCTTAGTTGTGTTTCTCGAGGGTTGTAACGGTAAAAACGCCTTCGAGTGGGTTAGCCCTGGTAAGTCGGACCAGTACGTGAGTATTTTCCTCTCCGCCCAGTCCGAAATAATTGTTTTGGCGGCACTTGTGGTGACTCCAAAAACCGGTTCTGGTCCAGTGAACGCAGATTCGGCCCCCTGTTTTGCAAGGGTGTCGGCTTTTTCGTTTCCTTTCACCCCCTGGTGCCCAGCTACCCACAGTAGGGTCACCCTGTTGTTCGCACCAAGGTACTCTAAGGATTTGATGCAATTCCATACAAGTTTAGAATTTATCTTGTTGGAGCTCAGTGCTTTTAAAGCGGCCTGGCTGTCTGATATTATATTTATGTTTTTGTTTGCTAGAGGTCTGTTGGTCAACTCTCTTGCACACAATTCGATAGCGAATATTTCAGCCTGAAAGATTGTGGCATACCTGCCAAGACTGGTAGATATTTCAATCTTAGGTTTCCTGCTGAAAACACCGGCCCCAACTCCATCTGGGGTTTTTGAGCCGTCTGTGTACATTACGTATTGAATCTCTGGGAAGAGGATTTGTCCCCTCATCCATTCGGATCTCTCCGGAAAGAGGACTTTGAACGACTTTCCTACGTGTATTTTTGTGGCTAGCAAGTCAGGAACCATCCCGAGAATTTGGTGGTTTTTTGTTTCTCCGAGTTGCTCTCCATTTATTTGCTTTTCCAAAGACAGGAATCTATAGGAAGCTATCCTGGCCTCCCTTTCTAAGAGAATATCTAGGGGAGGGAGATGTAGGAGGTGTTCCATCGCTGCCGTTGGTGTGCTGGACATAGCTCCAGTTATGGCCAGGCATGCCAGCCGCTGAAGGCCAGCAAGCTTTGCTCTAGCTGTCTGTTGTAACCCTTTGGTCCACCAGACTACTAAACCATACGTGACCATAGATATTATCATTATTTGATAAATCCAGTAAATCTGTTTGGGGTTCATTCCCCAAGATTTGCCACATACTCTTCTGAGATTCCAGAGAGAAAACCTGGCTTTGTTTATTGTTTTTTCCAAATGGGCGTTCCAGGTGAGTCTGTTTGGGGCAGGCACAGATATCATACATATAGTACGCCCCTTGGCACGGGTCGCATGACACCTTGAGCAAAGCCTGATTACCCGCTACTGACTTTTTATTACATTTTTTCAATAAACTATTATTTTTCTGTATGTTTTTAAATAAATTATTATGGTTATTAAAACTCTCGTACTTTAACGGTAAAATACTTGGTAAATTTTTTTTAATTTAGTAGAAATTGTCATACGAAATTAAGCGAGTCTTTGTTACTACCAGCCGGCCCGCTCGGCGCTGAAGCGTCGTGCTTATACTCGAGCGTCAGCGGCATGTGCGGTACACTTTTTTTAACGATTGAGCGACCATAAAGCCCTGACGAGTAGGAGGGTCGCGGCGGTGAGCGCAGAAGGGCTAGCCGTGAGGCTGTCTGGAGCCGCCGTCGGTGCAGATCTTGGTGGTAGTAGCAAATACTCCAGCGAGGCCCTGGAGGACTGACGTGAAGAAGGGTTTCGTGTGAACAGCCGTTGCACACGAGTCAGTCGATCCTAAGCCCTAGGCGAAAGCCGATGTTGATGCGGTTTAGCTTTATAATACAAGTTTAAATATATATATATATATATATATATATATATATATATATATATATATATATATATATATATATATATATATATATATATATATATATTTATTTTTAATATGTAAAAAGTATGTACACACCCGTCGGGCGAAATGGAATCCGGTTTCTATTACGAAACCCGGCAGCGGAACCGTCAAAAAGTCGGGCCCTCGCAAGAGAGTTCGTCGGGGTAACCCTAAAGGACCTGGAGACGCCGTCGGGAGATTCGGGAAGAGTTTTCTTTTCTGCATAAGCGTTCGAGTTCCATGGAATCCTCTAGCAGAAAGATATGGTTTGGAACGCGAAGAGCAGCGGTGTCCGGATCTTCCCCTCGGACCTTGAAAATCCAGGAGAGGGCCACGTGGAGGCTCGCGCCGGAGATGGAGATGAAGATGGAGATGGAGATGAAGATGGAGATGGAGATGGAGATGGAGATGGAGATGGAGATGGAGATGGAGATGGAGATGGAGATGGAGATGGAGATGGAGATGGAGATGGAGATGGAGATGGAGATGGAGATGGAGATGGAGATGGAGATGGAGATGGAGATGGAGATGGAGATGGAGATGGAGATGGAGATGGAGATGGAGATGGAGATGGAGATGGAGATGGAGATGGAGATGGAGATGGAGATGGAGATGGAGATGGAGATGGAGATGGAGATGGAGATGGAGATGGAGATGGAGATGGAGATGGAGATGGAGATGGAGATGGAGATGGAGATGGAGATGGAGATGGAGATGGAGATGGAGATGGAGATGGAGATGGAGATGGAGATGGAGATGGAGATGGAGATGGAGATGGAGATGGAGATGGAGATGGAGATGGAGATGGAGATGGAGATGGAGATGGAGATGGAGATGGAGATGGAGATGGAGATGGAGATGGAGATGGAGATGGAGATGGAGATGGAGATGGAGATGGAGATGGAGATGGAGATGGAGATGGAGATGGAGATGGAGATGGAGATGGAGATGGAGATGGAGATGGAGATGGAGATGGAGATGGAGATGGAGATGGAGATGGAGATGGAGATAGAGATAGAGATGGAGATGGAGATGGAGATGGAGATGGAGATGGAGATGGAGATGGAGATGGAGATGGAGATGGAGATGGAGATGGAGATGAAGATGGGGGTGGAGATGGAGATGGAGATGAATATGGCCGATAATGGGGAGGATGATGACAATGAATTGAACATTTTCGAGCGACAACAAGAAGAAGAATTATAATTAAAATCAACAAAAATTCTTTTAATATTTGAACTCACATTTCAATAAAAGTATAATATGCTATATTTAATAATGAATAAATATATGTATAAAATATATTTCCTTACCGTCTTTTTAACTTAAATTATATATAATCTAAAATTAATAATATACTATAGTTAAATATAAATAATTAAGTTACTTATTTTCATTAAATATAAATAATTAATAATTAGTACATAAATAATGGGCATCGATTTATAATTATAATTTTTTAGTAAATAATTAACTTTATACAATGTACTGATAACCGTAACTCACGCTTGACCTTGCATTAGGCCATATATGACTGTACGCGGCGCACTCTTCGCGGTCTACCGCAAAAAAGGTTGATCGTATGAAAAAAAAGGTTAAAACAAAAGTTGTAGAGAATTTTATAGTCTACAACTTTTATACCCGATGCGAATCTCATTTAAGCAATAGAAATCGAGATATTAATGAAAAACCGATTTTTACGACCTTTGACCTTCAATATCTAAAAACGCGGACACGATAGCACTTGTGACTTTTAAGACAACATTTAGAACGACAAAACAAAGGTTTATACCAATTTACAGCTTATTATCTTTCATTCCGAGGTGAAACCCCTAATATGACTGGGCTATAACGTACTTAAAATGTATGAAGATTCGTCTTCGCCTTTGTAATTCCCGCCAATTACCCGCCATTGATTTTTCGTAAATTTTCTTTCTTTAAATTTTTTACCTTCTTTCTGTACGTTTTCAACGGAAGAATTATAAAGGTTATTAAAAATTATGTTCGTATTATTAGTGAGACGCACTTGGGATTTATTAAGAGAGTTTTTTCTATTTCCTCCGATTACCTGCTTTTTACTTTCTATTAGATATTCTTAATCTTTTTTCGATAAATTATCATTTTCCTGTAGGTTTTTAAGTAAAACTTGGAAGAAATTGTCATACGTTAATAAGTGAGTAAACGTTACTCCCGCCGATTACCCGCTACTGACTTTCTATTACATTTTTTCAATAAACTATCATTTTTCTGTAGGTTTTTAAATAAATTATTATGGTTATTAAAACTCTCGTACTTTAACGGTAAAATACTTGGTAAATTTTTTTTAATTTAGTAGAAATTGTCATACGAAATTAAGCGAGTCTTTGTTACTACCAGCCGGCCCGCTCGTCCGCCCGCTCGTCCGCCCGCCCTCCCGCTCGTCGTGCGGACCCTCGACGTTCCGACAGACTCGCTTGACGGTACGCTAATGGCGTGGGGCCGCTTTCTTTTTAGCGTTCGGCCCGTAGCAAGCGCGTTTCGTGTATGACGGTCATCGGATCTAACGCCGATCTCGTCCCGAAACGACTGATGGTTACGGTGTTCTCGAACAGACCTCATCGTTAGATTTTTCGAAATCGAAACGCCGATCGGCGACGCTATAGATTTGGGTACTTTCAGGACCCGTCTTGAAACACGGACCAAGGAGTCTAGCATGTGCGCCAGTCATTGGGATTAGACTAAACCTAAAGGCATGTAGCATTTGAAATTGCTATCTGTTAATTTTGTTTTTTATATATAGTAAATTTTTCATTTATTGGGCATTGTAGCATTTGAAATTGCCACATGTTAATTTTGTTTTCTATATATAATAAATTTTTTATTTATTGGGCATTGTACTTACAGAGAACATTCAGTTTTGATATCAAATTCCTGAATAAAACATTTATTTCACTATTTCAAAACAAACATCACATGCTAGTAAATTTACAAGTTCCAACACTAGGTAATACTCTTTCTTCTGACATTCTAAGGGCTGTTGAAAGTAATGTAATCAAACTGCAGGAACCTTATGATTTCTGGCTGGATTTCTGAAATTTAAGATAGTGAAGTCAATAAAAACATCCATTCACATGTGAGCAGGCGACATACCGTTGTGTTCTCTAGTATGATGAATTCTAGGCTATTGAAGGTTGTCCCAGAATTTTGTTGATTCTGAATGAGATCTCTAGGTATTTACTGGGTTTTTTCTCTATTTTTCATAATATAATCTTAGAGGTTATATTTACTTTCTAGACGTCGATGTCATTGTCTGATTGTCATAGTACTTTTTTCATAGAACTTCTGTCATCGATCTTCGGTCTCAAGTCGGTTAGCCGTTAATGTTTCGTGCCCATAGTAGAAAAAGAAAGAAGAAGAATGGTCTTTTAGATTACATTCGATGGAATTCATTCTGTCAATCAATACCATTTATGGTTCTGACCAATGAGAGGCTAGGAATTCAAAACTGGCGCTGATTTCATACAGGATGTGCAGTTTTTTTGGCAACTGTTAGAAATAGAGGATGGTACCTGTCCTCGTGGTGGTCAGAGAGAGTTCTTTTTTGGTGCGGCCATGATGAGGTGCGCTTGTCTCGTTTTTAGGATTCTTTTTCGGTATTGAACCGGAAATTAACCCTTAGGAGGGAATCTGCGAAGTGCCGTTTGGGCCGAGATCAAGTCGCACCCATCGTTAGTGGTTTTTTTTGGAGCCTTACATGGGGATTTGTGCCAAACACCGGTAGACCGCCATGCGGTAGGAACACCGCCATTTTGTTCTGTTAGTCCTGTTTGCTGTTTTGGATATCTTCTAGTTTTACCTCCCTTCTTAGAAGGGTGTTAGGGTACAGCTTAGCCCTCACCATCAGACTCCTGGTAATCGAACGACGACTCTTGTGGCAACTCTTGACTTTGGTCAAGATTCCCAAGAGGACCAACACCGAGTCGCTTTTAAATCCTGGCCAGAGTCGACAGACATCCACCGGATGAGGACTAGTAGTAGCCGGTAGAGGCTAGAGACCAGCTGAGCTGCATCATCGACCCCTGGCTGACCTGGAAGGTTGAGCCTTCTTCTTACCTTCTCTTCGTTCTGCTGTCTGTTTCCTGTCTTCTTCCTGTCTTCGTTTTTGTGTCTTTAACTTCATCAAGTGGACCTTGGATAGAGGCTACATATGTGGACCATTGGACCTTAACACCAGGTTTTTTTACACCTTTAGTGTTCTCTTACTTTTTTGAGATTTATTTATAACTAATTTATCATATTAGTATTTATCACACCATCATTTTACTTAGTAACTAATTATTGATATCGTATATTATACCACCGTGATAATTTTATAAACTATAATCTAAAGAGCTTTTGTGAAGTTCTCACATAGTACTATGTAACAGCAGATTCAGTCACAGGTTTATTTCTTACCATTATACCCCATTTTGGTAACTTTGAGCGGTATAACACCAGGTATAAAAATATATGTATTTTGCTATAATACATTAGTTAATATTGTTATATATGTTATGTCATTATTACTTTATGATACTCTGATCTACAACATATTTTGCTTTGTCCATTTTGGTGTTTTTATTATATTCTTATATGTGATATGTTTTTTTATTCTCCTATTTGCCCAGCCTAAATGTCTAAGAAAATTTAATACTATATCATTTTAGGTATTTTGTTGAAGATAGATATTTGGTTTTCTCAATTATCCAAATATAGTATAGCTATATCTAAATTGAGTGGCGCCTGATGAATTTGAATTTTCAATCTTAGAGCCATAAATAATTCGAACTCACTTATCTGTTCTCCGTCGAACAGCTGCCGTCAGCACATTGTGTTCTATTTTTTTATTTCATATAATGAACATAATAAAGTAGGCCACATAAATGTCGCCCAACGTGTGGGGCTCTAAAATTCAGAAATTCATGTTAAAATTTTTTTTGAAATCCTGAATTGATTTTCTTAGATTTTTTGGTTTGGTACATTTAGTTAAATAATTACAACCTGTCCTTTAAGTCTTATTGTTTATTTGAAGACGGACATTTCAGGAACAGCTTTTGGTGTTTTTGAAACAGGTAAACAGGATAAGTTATTTTTTTGAGATATCTTGGAACCGTGTGTTTGTGTTTATTTATAATAATTATATATTTTGGAGCTAAGATAGCAAATTTTAAAGATATCCTTTTTGAAAATAATTTTCTGGTAACAATTTTGACAGATATTTCTCATAGGGATTTTCATGGATATTTTTGTGACTGACAACCTGATTTTGATAACTCAAAATCAAATTTGTTAGATATTACATTTGCTTTTTGTTTCTGCTTATTACAAGTCAT
Source organism: Agelastica alni (assembly GCA_950111635.1). Lineage (NCBI taxonomy): Eukaryota > Metazoa > Arthropoda > Insecta > Coleoptera > Chrysomelidae > Agelastica > Agelastica alni. The sequence goes on from OX467712.1 coordinate 64,962,932, forward strand.
TATGAATTCACTTAAGGTAAAACACTTGCTGATAGCTGAGATCAACTATGAGTTGAGGATCAGAGGTGTTATTTCTTAACGTAATATGGATGATAAGAGAAAAATTTTAGGTCGTTTGATTTCAAAAGAGATACAACAAGGACAGAATGTTCTGGCCTTAGTAGATCCATCTTTTAATTTTGAGATTGAAAAAACAAAGATAGAAAACACATTAACTTCTATTAAATTTTTAATTAGTGATTTTGATGGTCCTTCTACAGATTCCACTTATAAAAGAGTAGTATCTAGATTATGTCATGTGACTTTAAGGATTCAGAGAATTCCATTAAATAACACCGACGAAAACTTTGAAGATATGTCATTGTTTAAAAATGAGTCCTATGCAACATCTCTACAACTAGATGCTGAATTACATGACAAGGTGTCGGAACAGGAGTCTGAACAAATTAATGTGCCATTAATGAATTCCACTGTCAATCCTTCTTTGAGACAATCTACCAGTAATTCATTCTCTCCAAATTTCTTAAAATCAACTCCTGTCTACAAATTGGGAATACAATTTGATGGAGATTCTAAAAACCTTTTATCGTTCATAGAGCGAATTGAGGAACTTGCTCAAGCTAGACATGTTTCTAAAGTAGAGCTTTTTGAGTCTGCTAGTGATCTTTTTACAGGAAAAGCTACCTTCTGGTATAGATACATTAAATCTCAAGTCACTGATTGGGAATCATTAACTTTGAAAATGAGGAAAGATTTTCTAGTGTCAGATTTTGAAGATAAAGTTTGGCAACAAATTAAGAACCGGAAACAGGGTAATACAGAGCCAGTAGTTATCTATATTGCTTGTATGGAAGCTTTTTTTAATAGACTCGGTCATGGAGCAGCTGAGGTAACTAAAATAAGATATATTAAAATGGGACTAAAGTCTGATTATAGAAGTAGGTTGGCTTTGTGTGATATAGATTCAGTTTTACATCTTGGAACTTTATGTAAGAAGTTAGAGGAATCTGATGCACTATGCCCCAGTAGTTCTAGTTCCCAGAGTAGATCAGTAGCTATGCTAGATGATCCTGAATTAGCTTTCATTTCAAATACCCAAATGAACAGAAACACTGTTCATAAGAATATAGATTCTGGTAATAAATTCCGGAAAAATAAATTCAGAAAAGCCACTTCAACTTCCAATTTTCCACCTTCAAATTCTTCACCCGCAACTTCTAATTTGGCTTCAAATAGCATTCCTGCCCCTTCCTCATCAGTTGGTAAAGCTGGTTATAAAGTGGGAAACCCTAAAGTGAGAAATCCTGTTAGTTGTTGAAGATGCAATTTACCAAATCATATTTTTCAAGATTGTAAGTCAGACATCAAGAAAAAGTTTTGTTTTAAATGTGGAACACCAAATGTTGTTTTCAGAGACTGTGTTAGGTGTAAGGGAAACGAATAAAGGAGAATGTTGTAAAAGGCTCTCAATTTTCTCCAAAAATTTCAAGAGCCAATAGTCAAAATTTTAATAATGAGGAAGATTCCATAAATTTTGTAGCTCCTTTATTGATTAAGAAAAACAATGATAATAGGCCTTATGTAAAAATCCAACTTGTGGACACTAATGTCATTGCACTTTTAGACAGTGGTGCCAACATATCAGTTATAGGTCAGGGAGGTTTAAGAACAATAAAAGATTTAGATTTAATAATTAGAAGTCCTCACTTAAACCATGTTCTAACAGCTGATGGTACACAACAAAAAGTTGATGGTATAGTGGATTTGCCTATCAAGATAAATGGGGATATACAAATTATTCCTGCATTAGTAGTACCTTCCCTATCACAATCTTTTATTTTGGGTAGTGATTTTTGTAGTAAATTTGGTGTGTCCATTGATTTTCATGACTTTAGTTGGGGCACTAAATGTCGAGTTTCAGGTGAAACTGTTGACATTGTTGCCACATCTCAACAATGTAGTATTTTTGAGACTAGTATTGATGATGAGCTCACACAGGAACAAGAGAGGCAGATGATGGATTTAGTAAACTCATTTAAGGAAATTAGTAGTGATTCTCGTTTAGGTCGAACTAATAAAATAACTTTAGAGATAGATACTGGTGATGCAAAACCGTTTAAGCAGAGACAATATTTAATGTCACCTTATATGTTGAACATGCTTAATGATGAACTAGATGACATGCTCAAATTGGATGTCGTTGAACCGTCTCACAGTCCTTGGAACAGTCCCGTCTTGTTAGTTAAGAAATCATCTGGTGAATACAGATTTTGTTTTGATGGACGTAAGTTGAATGAACTTACTAAACACAATAGTTATCCACTGCCAAGGATAGACAGAATCTTAACTTTGTTGAGAAGTGCTAAGTATATATCGAGTATCGATTTAAGAAAAGCGTTTTGGCAAGTTCCACTTACAGAGTCGTCTAGAGAAAAGACTGCGTTTAGTATTCCAGGACGAGGATTATTTCACTTTAATGTTATGCCGTTTGGTTTATGTAACAGCGCGCAGACGCAACAAAGGCTGTGTGATGCGTTGTTTGGCCCGCGATTTAAACCTCATCTATTTACTTATTTGGATGATATTATCATCATTTTATCTACGTTTGAAGAACATGTAAATCTTTTATATGAAGTGAAAGATATTTTGAAAGATGCTAATTTAACCATAAATTTGAAAAAATGTGAGTTTTTCAAAACATCTCTTAAATATCTCGGTTTTGTCATTGACAGGCAAGGTATCAGGACTGATCCTTCCAAAGTCTCGGTTATGGTTAATTATGCTCGTCCAACCACTAGTACTGAGATAAAACGATTTATGGGTCTTTGTTCATGGTATAGGAGATTTATAGATAATTTTTCGACTTTAATAGCTCCTATTAGTGCTTTGTTAAGAGGGAAACGTAAAAAGCAACCTATAGAGTGGACTCCTGAGGCGGAAACTGCCTTCCTCGCCATCAAGAAGGCCCTTGTATCAGCACCCATTTTATGTCCCCCTGATTTTGCCTTACCGTTTACCATCCAGTGAGACGCAAGTGATGTAGGCGTGGGTGGTGTGTTGACTCAGGAAGTTCGGGGTGTCGAGAGAGTCATTGCCTATGCCTCAAGGTCCCTATCAAAATCAGAAAGGAATTACAGTGTAACAGAGAGGGAATTACTCAGTTTAATTTTTTTGATAGATAAATTTCGTCCTTATATTAAAGGAACTGTTTTTAAGGTGACTACTGATCACCATAGTCTGCTCTGGCTACATAATCTTAAAGATCCTTCCGGTAGATTAGCCAGATGAGCTGTTAAATTAAGTCAACACACTTTTGAGTTGGCCTATACAAAGGGTGCTAATAATCGGGTGCCAGATTTTCTCTCCCGAATGCCTTTTTCAGAAACAGACAATAAGTTAGAAGTTGATTTAATAGATGTTAAGTCTGATTCAGACAATTGGTATTCCTCTCTGCGAAATAAAGTTTTACAAGATCCTGTTGCTTATTCTCATTTTAAAGTAGATAATGATTTGATATATAAATATGTTTCTTTAAAAGTACCCATTAAATCTAATATAGTTGAATGGAAAGTAGTTGTTCCGGAATCACAAAGAATTTATGTCATAAAAGATTCGCATGATCCATCCATTTGTAGTCACTTTGGTTTCTTCAAAACACTTTCGAGAGTCCAAGAACACTACAATTGGCCTAAAATGAGATGTGATATTTTGAGATATGTTAAGTTGTGTAAAGTCTGCCAGTAGCAAAAATTATCGAACACCCCTCGTATGGGACTTATGGGTACTCAACGTTCTGTCAAATATCCTTTTCAGACTTTTGCTGTTGATATCATTGGACCATTTCCCAGATCTTCGAAAAGTTTCACTTATTTATTGGTTGTTTCGGATTTCTTTACTAAATATACACTGTTGTGTCCAATGCGAGATGCCAAGGCACCTAGCATAATTAAATTTATGAAAAATCAAGTTTTTTTGATATTTGCAGTACCACAGTTCATTATCTGTGATAATGGAACTCAGTTTGCTGGTAAACAGTTTAAGAAGTTAGCTGAAACATATAAAGTTCAGAAAATATGGTACACCCCTCGTTATTCAGCACAATGTAATTTTGTGGAAAGAACCAATAAGACTATAGGTCAAGCCATTAGAAGTTATGTGGATGAACACAAGGATTGGGATAAAGAATTGTATAAGATTCAACAGGCAATAAATACAGCAACCCATGAAGTCACCCATTATTCCCCTGCTTTTCTAAATTTTGGTCGTAATGTGCCTATTTCTGGTAATTTTTATGGTAACCTTCCTAACACTCAAGACATAGAACTTTTACCTGATTGTAGGGATAGTTATGTTCAAGATGTCAAGGGTCTTAGTGAAGTATTTGTGACTATCCAGGATAGACTACATAAAGCTTATCAGAGAAATACAAAATCCTACAATCTCAGGAAAAGAGATCATGTATTTAATGAGGGTGATAAAGTTTGGAAAAGGAATAAAATTCTTTATGTTGCTGCAATTAAATTCAGTGCCAAGTTGGCGCCGAAATATATATTATGTATAGTGAAGAAGCGAATATCTCGCTTAGTTTATTCTTTAGATAATATGGATGGTTCTCCTGCTGGAGAATGGCATATTAAAGATCTAAAGGAATATTTTGGATTTAATTTAGATGTTTCTGTTGGATAGTTATTTAATTCAAACCGTAATTTTTTGATTTGTACACAGAGTATATCTGTAGTGGTTTGTTTAAATGTTTCATTTAAGTAAACTTAATGCTAAAGTTTTACTGATTTTTTTGGTGCGTTGTTGCACAATTTTTGGTGCGTTGGTGCACAATTTTTTGGTGCGTTGGTGCACAATTTTTTTAGTGCGTTGGTGCACAATTTTTGGTGAGTTGGTTCACAATTTTTGGTGCGTTGGTGCACAATTTTTGTTGCGTTGGTGCACAATATTAAGTAATTGCAATTACAAATTTTGAGGTCAATTTTTGACAAATTTTTGCTGGTGCAACTTAGGAAACCTTGGTTGGTTTTCCTATTTTTTTGGAGAAAATAATTAGTAGAAAATCTAATTATGAATGTTCCCTTGAGAGTATGCATACTTTAATTCATTTTTTTCCTGTTGATGTTTCATATTGGTCTGATCAACCTGAAATGAACATCATTATTACCTTGTGTAGATATTTCTTCTATTATTTAGCAATTCATTAAATTTACTAGTGATTTTGATTTGACATACCGATTTTGATTTTTTCCCTATATAGACATTCTACTGATTTTGACTTCCTTAAGGAACGTGTGATACGCGAAGATACTATAAATAAATCAATTATTGATACTAAGTAGCTACTACCTCATAAAAATTTGTTTACAAATGTTTACTCTTCGGAGAGGGGTATGTGTAGCATTTAAAATTGCTATCTGTTAATTTTGTTTTTTATATATAGTAAATTTTTCATTTATTGGGCATTGTAGCATTTGAAATTGCCACCTGTTAATTTTGTTTTCTATATATAATAAATTTTTTATTTATTGGGCATTGTACTTACAAAGAACATTCAGTTTTGATATCAAATTCCTGAATAAAACATTTATTTCACTATTTCAAAACAAACATCACATGCTAGTAAATTCACAAGTTCCAACACTAGGTAATACTCTTGCTTCTGACATTCTAAGGGCTGTTGAAAGTAATGTAATCAAACTGCAGGAACCTTATGATTTCTGGCTGGATTTCTGGATTTCTGAAATTTAAGATAGTGAAGTCAATAAAAACATCCATTCACATGTGAGCAGGCGACATACCGTTGTGTTCTCTAGTATGATGAATTCTAGGCTATTGAAGGTTGTCCCAGGATTTTGTTGATTCTGAATGAGATCTCTAGGTATTTACTGGGTTTTTTCTCTATTTTTCATAATATATTCTTAGAGGTTATATTTACTTTCTAGACGAAGTCGGTTAGCCGTTAATGTTTCGTGCCCATAGTAGAAAAAGAAAGAAGAAGAATGGTCTTTTAGATTACATTCGATGGAATTCATTTTGTCAATCAATAGCATTTATGGTTCTGACCAATGAGAGGCTAGGAATTCAAAACTGGCGCTGATTTCATACAGGATGTGCAGTTTTTCTGGCAACTGTTAGAAATAGAGGATGGTACCTGTCCTCGTGGTGGTCAGAGAGAGTTCTTTTTTGGTGCGGCTATGATAAGGTGCGCTTGTCTCGTTTTTGGGATTCTTTTTCGGTATTGAACCGGAAATTAACCCTTAGGGAGGAATCTACGAAGTGCCGTTTGGGCCGAGATCAAGTCGCACCCATCGTTAGTGGTTTTTTTGGAGCCTTATATGGGGATTTGTGCCAAACACCGGTAGACCGCCATGCGGTAGGAACACCGCCATTTTGTCCTGTTAGTCCTGTTTGCTGTTTTGGATATCTTCTAGTTTTACCTCCCTTCTCAGAAGGGTGTTAGGGTACAGCTTATCCCTCACCATCAGACTCCTGGTAATCGAACGACGACTCTTGTGGCAACTCTTGACTTTGGTCAAGATTCCCACGAGAACCAACACCGAGTCGCTTTTAAATCCTGGCCAGAGTCGACAGACATCCACCGAATGAGGACTAGTAGTAGCCGGTAGAGGCTAGAGACCTGCTGAGCTGCATCATCGACCCCTGGCTGACCTGGAAGGTTGAGCCTTTCTTCTTACCTTCTCTTTGTTCTGCTGTCTGTTTCCTGTCTTCGTTTTTGTGTCTTTAACTGTGGTCAAGTGGACCTTGGATAGAGGCTACATATGTGGACCATTGGACTTTAACACCAGGTTTTTTTACACCTTCAGTGTTCTCTTACTTTTTTGAGATTTATTTATAACTAATTTATCATATTAGTATTTATAACACCATCATTTTACTTAATAACTAATTATTGATATCGTATATTATACCACCGTGATAATTTTATAAACTATAATCTAAAGAGCTTTTGTAAAGTTCTCACATAGTACTATGTGACAGCAGATTCAGTCACACGTTTATTTCTTACCATTATACCCCATTTTGGTAACTTTGAGCGGTATAACACCAGGTATAAAAATGTATGTATTTCGCTATAATACATTAGTTAATATTGTTATATATGTTATGTAATTATTACTTTATGATACTCTGATCTACAACATATTTTGCTTTGTCCATTTTGGTGTTTTTATTATATTCTTATATGTGATATGTTTTTTTATTCTCCTATTTGCCCAGCCTGAATGTCCAAGAAAATTTAATACTATATCATTTTAGGTATTTTGTTGAAGATAAATATTTGGTTTTCTCAATTATCCAAATATAGTATAGCTATATCTAAATTGAGTGGCGCCTGATGAATTTGAATTTTCAATCTTAGAGCCATAAATCATTCGAACTCACTTATCTGTTCTCCGAGGAACAGCTGCCGTCAGCACATTGTGTTCTTTTTTTTTATTTTATATAATAAACATAATAAAGTAGGCCACAGGCGTAATGAAAGTAAAGGTTTACCTTGCGTAGACCGAGGGAGGATTACCGGTTTGCCCTTAAAAGTGGCCGCTTCGCACTCCCGGGGCGTCTCGTTCTCATTACGAGAAGAGGCGCACAAAGAGCGTACACGCTGGGACCCGAAAGATGGTAAACTATGCCTGGTCAGGACGAAGTCAGGGAAAACCCTGATGGAGGTCCGTAGCGATTCTTACGTGCAAATCGATCGTCGGAACTGGGTATAGGGGCGAAAGACTAATCATACCATCTAGTAGCTGGTTCCCTCCGAAGTTTCCCTCAGGATAGCTGGCGCTCGTTGCGTACGAGTTTCATCCGGTAAAGTGAATGATTAGAGGCATTGGGGTCGAAACGACCTCAACCTATTCTCAAACTTTAAATGGGTGAGATATCCGGCTTGCTCGAACTTTATAATACATGAAGCCACGGGACTCTAATCAGAGTGCTAAGTGGGCCATTTTTGGTAAGCGGAACTGGCGCTGTGGGATGAACCAAACGTCATGTTAAAGCGCCAAAATCGACGCTTATGGGATACCATGAAAGGCGTTGGTAACTTAAGACAGCAGGACGGTGGCCATAGAAGTCGGAATCTGCCAAGGAGTGTGTAACAACTGACCTGCCGAAGTTACTAGCCCTGAAAATGGATGGCGCTGAAGCGTTGTGCTTATACTCGACCGTCAGCGGCATGTGCGGTACGCTTTTTTTAACGATTGAGCGACCATGAAGCCCTGACGAGTAGGAGGGTCGCGGCGGTGAGCGCAGAAGGGCAAGCCGTGAGGCTGTCTGGAGCCGCCGTCGGTGCAGATCTTGGTGGTAGTAGCAAATACTTCAGCGATGCCCTGGAGGACTGACGTGGAGAAGGGTTTCGTGTGAACAGCCGTTGCACACGAGTCAGTCGATCCTAAGCCCTAGGCGAAAGCCGATATTGATGCGGTTTAGCTTTATAATACAAGTTTAAATAAATATATATATTTATTTTTAATATGTAAAAAGTATGTACACACCCGTCGGGCGAAAGGGAATCCGGTTCCTATTCCGGAACCCGGCAGCGGAACCGTCAAAAAGTCGGGACCTCGCAAGAGAGTTCGTCGGGGTAACCCAAAAGGACCTGGAGACACCGTTGGGGGATCCGGGAAGAGTTTTCTTTTCTGCATAAGCGTTCGAGTTCCATGGAATCCTCTAGCAGGGAGATATGGTTAAATATAAATATAAATAATATAAATAATTAAATATAAATAATTAAGTTACTTATTTTCATTAAATATAAATAATTAATAATTGGTACATAAATAATGGGCATCGTTTTATAATTATAATTTTTTAGTAAATAATTAACTTTATACAACGTACTGATAACCGTAACTCACGCTTGACCTTTGATTAGGCCATATATGACTGTACGCGGCGCACTCTTCGCGGTCTAACGCAAAAAAGGTTGATCGTATGAAAAAAAAAGGTTAAAACAAAAGTTGTAGAGAATTTTATAGTCTACAACTTTTATACTTGATGCGAATCTCATTTAAGCAATAGAAAGCGAGATATTAATGAAAAAACGATTTTTACGACCTTTGACCTTCAATAGGACCTTTAATAGTAAAACACTCCGGAAGCAAAAGGTACTCGAGGGACTCAACATTAAAGATTAATTTTTGCAACATCCGTGGACTCAACAAGAACATCGATGACGTCCACCATCACCTACAGACGAAAAAACTGGATATTCTGACTCTAACAAAAACACAAGTAAACTCGTCCACCAACAAGGTCCATATGCTTTGTCCTAGTTACGAACTCCATTCTCGACTCAGGTTTAAAGGTGAAGTCTGCCTTTACGCTAAGGCTAACCTTTCATGCCAGCGTGAAGAGAGTTTGGAACCGAAAGACTTTGATGTGATGTGGTTTAAGCTATCTGATACCAAAGTGACTAAGTTCCTCTGCTGATTTTACCTATCACCTAATGAACCTTCATATAACAACCTAAGCGTTCGAGTTTCATGGAATCCTCTAGCAGGGAGATATGGTTTGGAACGCGAAGAGCAGCGGTTTCCGGATCTTCCCCTCGGACCTTGAAAATCCAGAAGAGGGCCACGTGGAGGCTGGCGCCGGAGATGGAGATGGAGATGAATATGACCGATAATGAGGAGGATGATGACAATGAATTGAACATTTTCGAGCGACAACAAGAAGAAGAATTATAATTAAAATCAACAAAAATTCTTTTAATATATGAACTCACATTTCAATAAATGTATAATATGCTATATTTAATGATGAATAAATATATGTATAAAATATATTCCCTTACCGTCTTTTTAACTTAAATTATATATAATCCAAAATTAATAATATACTATAGTTAAATATAAATAATTAAGTTACTTATTTTCATTAAATATAAATAATTAATAATTAGTACATAAATAATGGGCATCGTTTTATAATTATAGTTTTTTAGTAAATAATTAACTTTATACAACGTACTGATAACCGTAACTCACGCTTGACCTTGCATTAGGCCATATATGACTGTACGCGGCGCACTCTTCGCGGTCTAACGCAAAAAAGGGTAATCGTATGAAAAAAAAGGTTAAAACAAAAGTTGTAGAGAATTTTATAGTCTACAACTTTTATACTTGATGCGAATCTCATTTAAGCAATAGAAAGCGAGATATTAATGAAAAAACGATTTTTACGACCTTTGACCTTCAATAGGACCTTTAATAGTAAAACACTTCGGAAGCAAAATACCTCTCCATTCGGATTTCCAGGCGAGAGGTACTCGAAGGGACTCAACATTAAAGATTAATTTTTGCAACATCCGTGGACTCAACAAGAACATCGATGACGTCCACCATCACCTACAGACGAAAAAACTGGATATTCTGACTCTAACAAAAACACAAGTAAACTCGTCCACCAACAAGGTCCATATGCTTTGTCCTGGTTACGAACTCCATTCTCGACTCAGGTTTAAAGGTGAAGTCTGCCTTTACGCTAAGGCTAACCTTTCATGCCAGCGTGAAGAGAGTTTGGAACCGAAAGACTTTGATGTGATGTGGTTTAAGCTATCTGATACCAAAGTGACTAAGTTCCTCTGCTGCCTTTACCTATCACCTAATGAACCTTCATATAACAACCTCTTTGAGTTTTTATCACTCAATTTGGACTACATTCAGGAGAACCATCCAACAGCTGAAATCATAATTATGGGGGACTTTAATGTACATAACGCTGCCTGGCTCAAATTCTCTAACAAAACTAATGATGCAGGTCGTCAAGCTGAGGCCTTCGCCATCACTCATGGTCTAGAACAACTAATCGAGCTACCAACCCGCATCCCTGATATCAACAACCAGGCTGCCAATACACTAGATCTTTTCCTCACCACCAATCCTGACCCGTATAGAATAGAAGTTTGTGCCCCACTTGGAAACTCTGATCATACCCTCATCTCCACAACATGCTCTTTTCATTTACCATCGAGCAGCACAATACCACCCCGTCTCATGTGGCATTACAATTCGGCCGACTGGGAGGGTCTTCGTATGTTTTTCTCAGCGTTTCCATGGAAGAGAGTTTGTTTCTCCTTAGTAGATCCAACATGATGTGCTGAGACAATTTCTGAAATCATCATGTTGGGGATGCAAACTTACATACCGAATACCGAAAAAAGAACATCATCCGATAAGACCTGGTTTAACAGAAACTGCTCTAGAGCTGTGGCTTCCAAACATCGATGGCAAAAAATCCGGGACCTGAGACCAGAGCAGCATATGTTGAGGCTAGAGGCATATGCAAAGGAACAATAGAATGTTCAAAAGATGCTCATAATGCCAAAATAAGATCAAAACTTGTTGAATGTCCTAACGGATCCCGTTCATTTTGGTCTTTCGCCAAAGCTGTGGGAAGAAACTTCACTTCCAGCTCTTTTCCTTCCCTAACCAATGAAGATGAAACACTATCAACGACTGCCCAGGAAAAATCCAATATCTTTGCGCAACTATTTGCTGGAAATTCCACTCTGGATTCTTCGGGAAAACAACCCTCGAACATTACACCTATTGACAGTCACATGCCCGAGATCACCTTTCGCCAACGTACTATCAGAAAGATTTTGCTGGGTCTCAACACCAACAAAGCCTGTGGATCTGATGGAATCCCGCCGATTGTTCTCAAGAAATGTGCCCCTGAACTAACACCTGTTCTTTGCAAGTTGTTCAACCACTCTTACAATTTGGGAGTATTTCCGTCCAATTGGAAAATTGCAAGAGTACAGCCAGTCCCTAAAAAAGGCAAAAAGACCCTACCTAGCAACTACAGACCTATCGCACTGCTATCTATTATTTCAAAGATCATGGAAAAAGCCATCAACATCGAGCTCATGAAATATCTGGAAGACTCAGGAATTATTAATGATAGGCAATATGGCTTCCGCCATCAGAGATCAACTGGTGACCTGCTCACATACGTCTCACATATATGGCAGCTATCTATTGAAAAGTATGGAGAAACTTTAGCTGTGGCATTAGATATCTCCAAGGCCTTCGATCGAGTTTGGCACCAGGGACTTCTCGCCAAGCTTCCATCTTATGGCTTGCCGCCTCAGCTGTGATCTCTGCTTGCTAGTTTTCTCTCAAACAGGTCTCTCCATGTAGTGGTCGTTGGAGTTTCATCTGACACTCTACTCATAAATGCTGCTGTTCCGCAAGGATCCATTCTAGCACCAACACTATTTTTACTTCACATCAACGACCTATTGAAAGCAACTTCATGTCCCGTACACAGCTTTGCCGATGATAGTACCCTCCATACCGCATTCTCTTCCAGGGCCCCTATATCAGCCCGTGAAACCAGAAATGAACGAGGAAGAAATGTTTACAATATAAATATGGACTTAGCAACAATTCTCGAATGGGGATCCAATAACTTGGTAGAATTCAATGCAAACAAAACACAAGCATGTCTTTTCTCTAGAAAAGCCGATCTCACTGTGCCCAACATAACTTTGTCAGGAGTAACCATACCACTGAAGTCATCCATATCGATGCTTGGTATTACTATCAGCAATAACCTTTTCTGAGAAAATCACGTGAGGTCCATTGCCAAAAGTGCATCCCAAAAACTTGGTTTTTTGTTTCGTGCCAAGAGCTATTTCACCTCCAGTCAGCTGTTTATGATCTATAAGGCACAGATCCGACCTGTACTGGAGTACTGTTCCCATATTTGGAGTGCAGCACCTAAACATATCCTAAAGCTACTGGATTCTGTCCAAAAAAGGGCAATTCGTCTCGTCGGTGATGCCTCGCTTACAAACTCGCTCACTTGTCTGGAACACCGAAGAAAAGTTGGCGATTTGTCTCTATTTTATAGATATTTTCATGGGCGATGCTCTTCTGAAATATCAACAATCGTTCCTCCTTTGGCAGTCTCTTCAAGATTAACCCGTCAAATTCAGTCTTCACACCCCTTCGTGGTCACTTTGGAGACATGCAGAACATCACTTTCCAAAGACTCATTCATCCAACGAATTGCGAGGCATTGGAACTCATTGCCTAGGGAGGTGTTCCCCGAGGCATACAAACTCCAGAAATTTAAGAAGAATACCTACTCCTACCCTCTTTTTCTTGGTTCCCACGATGTTCTCTGAACATTACAGGATATCCCTTTTCGTGGGAACCAGAACATAAAAAAAAAAAATTAAATATAAATAATTAATAATTAGTACATAAATAATGGGCATCGTTTTATAATTATAATTTTTTAGTAAATAATTAACTTTATACAACGTACTGATAACCGTAACTCACGCTTGACCTTGCATTAGGCCATATATGACGGTACGCGGCGCACTCTTCGCGGTCTACCGCAAAAAAGGTTGATCGTATGAAAAAAAAGGTTATAACAAAAGTTGTAGAGAATTTTATAGTATACAACTTTTATACCAAATGCGAATCTCATTTAAGCAATAGAAAGCGAGATATTAATGAAAAACCGATTTTTACGACCTTTGACCTTCAATATCTAAAGACGCGGACACGATAGCACTTGTGACTTTTAAGACAACATTAAGAACGACAAAACAAAGGTTTATACCAATTAACAGCTTATTATCTTTTATTCCGAGGTGAAACACCTAATATGACTGGGCTATAACGTACTTAAAATGTATGAAGATTCGTCTTCGCCTTTGTAATTCCCGCCAATTACCCGCCATTGATTTTTCGTAAATTTTCTTTTTTTCAATTTTTTATCCTCTTTCTGTACGTTTTCAACGGAAGAATTATGGAGGTTATTAAAAATTATGTTCGTATTATTAGTGAGACGCACTTGGGATTTATTAAGAGAGTTTTTTCTATTCCCTCCGATTACCCGCTTTTTACTTTCTACTAGATATTCTTAATCTTTTTGCGAAAAATTATCATTTTCCTGTAGGTTTTTAAGTAAAACTTGGAAGAAATTGTCATACGATAATAAGTGAGTAAACGTTACTCCCGCCGATTACCCGCTACTGACTTTCTATTACATTTTTCCAAAAAACTATCATTTTTCTGTAGGTTTTTAAATAAATTATTATGGTTATTAAAACTCTCGTTCTTTAACGGTAAAATACTTGATAAATTTTTTTTAATTTAGTAGAAATTGTCATACGAAATTAAGCGAGTCTTTGTTACTACCAGCCGGCCCGCTCGTCCGCCCGCTCGTCCGCCCGCTCGCCCGCCCGCTCGTCGTGCGGACCCTCGACGTTCCGACAGACTCGCTCGACGGTACGATAATGGCGTGGGGCCGCTATCTTTTAAGCGTTCGGCCCGTAGCAAGCGCGTTTCGTGTATAACGGTCATCGGATCTAACGCCGATCTCGTCCCGAAACGACTGTTGGTTACGGTGTTCTCGAACAGACCTCATCGTTCGATTTTTCGAAATCGAAACGCCGATCAGCGACGCTATAGATTTGGGTACTTTCAGGCCCCGTCTTGAAACACGGACCAAGGAGTCTAGCATGTGCGCGAGTCATTGGGATTAGACTTAACCTAAAGGCGTAATGAAAGTAAAGGTTTACCTTGCGTAGACCGAGGAAAAATAAGCGGTTTGCCCCTAAAAGTGGCCGCTTCGCACTCCCGGGGCGTCTCGTTCTCATTACGAGAAGAGGCGCACCAAGAGCGTACACGCTGGGACCCGAAAGATGGTGATCTATGCCTGGTCAGGACGAAGTCAGGGAAAACCCTGATGGAGGTCCGTAGCGATTTTGACGTGCAAATCGATCGTCGGAACTGGGTATAGTGGCGAAAGACTAATCGAACCATCTAGTAGCTGGTTCCCTTCGAAGTTTCCCTCAGGATAGCTGGCGCTCGTTGCGTACGAGTTTCATCCGGTAAAGTGAATGATTAGAGGCATTGGGGTCGAAACGACCTCAACCTATTCTCAAACTTTAAATGGGTGAGATCTCCGGCTTGCTCGAAATTTATAATACATGAAGCCGCGAGACTCGAATCAGAGTGCCAAGTAGGCCATTTTTGGTAAGCAGAACTGGCGCTGTGGGATAAATCAAAACGTCGAGTTAATGCGCCAAAATCGACGCTTATGGGATACCATGAAAGGCGTTGGTAACCTAAGACGGTGGCCATGAAAGTCAGAATCCGCCAAGGAGTGTGTAACAACTCACCTGGCGAAGTTACTAGCCCTGAAAATGGATGGCGCTGAAGCGTCGTGCTTATAATCGACCGTCAGCGGCATGTGCGGTACGCTTTTTTTAACGACTGAGCGACCATGAAGCCCTGACGAGTAGGAGGGTCGCGGCGGTGAGCGCAGAAGGGCTAGCCGTGAGGCTGTCTGGAGCCGCCGTCGGTGCAGATCTTGGTGGTAGTAGCAAATACTCCAGCGAGGCCCTGGAGAACTGACGTGGAGAAGGGTTTCGTGTGAACAGTTGTTGCACACGAGTCAGTCGATCCTAAGCCCTATGCAAAAGCCGATGTTGATGTGGTTAAGCTTTATAATACAAGTTTAAATAAATATATATATTTATTTTTAATATGTAAAAAGTATGTACAAACCCGTCGGGCAAAAGGGAATCCGGTTCCTATTCCGGAACCCGGCAGCGGAACCGTCAAAAAGTCGGGCCCTCGCAAGAGAGTTCGTCGGGGTAACCCAAAAGGACCTGGAGACGCCGTCGGGAGATCCGGGAAGAGTTTCCTTTTCTGCATAAGCGTTTGAGTTTCATGGAATCCTCTAGCGGGAAGATATAGTTTGGAACGCGAAGAGCAGCGGTGTCCGGATCTTCTACTCGAACCTTGAAAATCCAGGAGAGGGCCACGTGGAGGCTCGCGCCGGTGATGGAGATGGAGATGGAGATTAATATGACCGATAATGAGGAGGATGATGACAATGAATTAAACATTTTCGAGCGACAACAAGAAGAAGAATTATAATTAAAATCAACAAAAATTCTTTTAAAATTTGAACTCACATTTCAATATATGTATAATATGCTTTATTTAATGATGAATAAATATATGTATAAAATATATTCCCTTACCGTCTTTTTAACTTAAATTATATATAATCCAAAATTAATAATATACTATAGTTAAATATAAATAATTAATTTACTTATTTTCATTAAATATAAATAATTAATAATTAGTACATAAATAATGGGCATCGTTTTATAATTATAATTTTTTAGTAAATAATTAACTTTATACAACGTACTGATAACCGTAACTCATGCTTGACCTTGCATTAGGCCATATATGACTGTACGCGGCGCACTCTTCGCGGTCTACCGCAAAAAAGGTTGATCGTATGAAAAAAAAGGTTACAACAAAAGTTGTAGAGAATTTTATATTCTACAACTTTAATACTTGATGCGAATCTCATTTAAGCAATAGAAAGCAAGATATTAATGAAAAACCGATTTTTACGACCTTTGACCTTCATTATCTAAAGACGCGGACACGATAGCACTTGTGACTTTTAAGACAACATTAAGAACGACAAAACAAAGGTTTATACCAATTTACAGCTTATTATCTTTCATTCCGAGGTAAAACCCCCTATATGACTGGGCTATAACTTAAAATGTATAAAGATTCGTCTTCGCCTTTGTAATTCCCGCCAATTACCCGCCATTGATTTTTCGTAAATTTTCTTTCTTTAAATTTATCCTCTTTCTGTACGTTTTCAACGAAAGAATTATAAAGGTTATTAAAAATTATGTTCGTATTATTAGTGAGACGCACTTGGGATTTATTAAGAGAGTTTTTTCTATTCCCTCCGATTACCCGCTTTTTACATTCTATTAGATATTCTTAATCTTTTTGCGATACAATATCATTTTCCTGTAGGTTTTTAAGTAAAACTTGGAAGAAATTGTCATACGTTAATAAGTGAGTAAACGTTACTCCCGCCGATTACCCGCTAATGACTTTCTATTACATTTTTTCAATAAACTATCATTTTTCTGTAGGTTTTTAAAAAAATATTATAGTTATTAAAACTCTCGTACTTTAACGGTAAAATACTTGGTAAATTTTTTTTAATTTAGTAGAAATTGCCATACGAAATTAAGCGAGTCTTTGTTACTACCAGCCGGCCCGCTCGTCCGCCCGCCCGCCCGCTCGTCGTGCGGACCCTCGACGTTCCAACAGCCTCGCTCGACGGTACGCTAATGGCGTGGGGCCGCTGTCTTTTTAGCGTTCGGCCCGTAGCAAGCGCGTTTCGTGTATGACGGACATCGGATTTAACGCCGATCTCGTCCCGAAACGACTGTTGGTTACGGTGTTCTCGAACAGACCTCATCGTTCGATTTTTCGAAATCGAAGCACCGATCGGCGACGCTATAGATTTGGGTACTTTTAGGACCCGTCTTGAAACACGGACCAAGGAGTCTAGCATGTGCGCGAGTCATTGGGATTAGACTAAACCTAAAAGCGTAATGAAAGTAAAGGTTTACCTTGCGTAGACCGAGGAAAGATAAGCGGTTTGCCCTTAAAAGTGGCCGCTTCGCACTCCCGGGGTGTCTTGTTCTTATTACGAGAAGAGGCGCACCAAGAGCGTACACGCTGGGACCCGAAAGATGGTGATCTATGCCTGGTTAGGACGAAGTCAGGGAAAACCCTGATGAAGGTCCGTAGCGATTCTTACGTGCAAATCGATCGTCGGAACTGGGTATAGTGGCGAAAGACTAATCGAACCATCTAGTAGCTGGTTTCCTCCGAAATTTCCCTCAGGATAGCTGGCGCTCGTTGCGTACGAGTTTCATCCGGTAAAGCGAATGATTAGAGGCATTGGGGTCGAAACGACCTCAACCTATTCTCAAACTTTAAATGGGTGAGATCTCCGGCTTGCTCGAACTTTATAATACATAAAGCCGCGGGACTCGAATCAGAGTGCCAAGTAGGCCATTTTTCGTAAGCAGAACTGGCGCTGTGGGATGAACCAAACGTCGAGTTAAAGCGCCAAAATCGACGCTTATGGGATACCATGAAAGGCGTTGGTAACTTAAGACAGCAGGACGGTGGCCATAGAAGTCGGAATCTGCCAAGGAGTGTGTAACAACTCACCTGCCGAAGTTACTAGCCCTAAAAATGGATGGCGCTGAAGCGTCGTGCTTATACTTGACCGTCAGCGGCATGTGCGGTACGCTTTTTTTAACGATTGAGCGACCATGAAGCCCTGACGAGTAGAAGGGTCGCGGCGGTGAGCAAAGAAGGGCTAGCCTTGAGGCTGTCTGGAGCCGCCGTTGGTGCAGATCTTGGTACTAGTAGCAATTACTCCAGCGAGGCCCTGGAGGACTGACGTGGAGAAGGGTTTCGTGTGAACAGCCGTTGCACACGAGTCAGTTGATCCTAAGCCCTAGGCGAAAGCCGATGTTGATGCGGTTTAGCTTTATAATACAAGTTTAAATAAATATATATATTTATTTTTAATATGTAAAAAGTATGTACACACCCGTCGGGCAAAAGGGAATACGGTTCCTATTTCGGAACTTGGCAGCGGAACCGTCAAAAAGTCGGGCCCTCGCAAGAGAGTTCGTCGGGGTAACCCAAAAGGACCTGAAGACGCCGTCGGGAGATCCGGGAAGAGTTTCCTTTTCTGCATAAGCGTTTGAGTTTCATGGAATCCTCTAGCGGGAAGATATAGTTTGGAACGCGAAGAGCAGCGGTGTCCGGATCTTCTCCTCGAACCTTGAAAATCCAGGAGAGGGCCACGTGGAGGCTCGCGCCGGAGATGGAGATGAAGATGAATATGACCGATAATGAGGAGGATGATGACAATGAATTGAACATTTTCGAGCGACAACAAGAAGAATTAAAATTAAAATCAACAAAAATTCTTTTAAAATTTGAACTCACATTTCAATAAATGTATAATATGCTTTATTTAATGATGAATAAATATATGTATAAAATATATTCCTTTACCGTCTACCGCAAAAAAGGTTGATCGTATGAAAAAAAAGGTTATAACAAAAGTTGTAGAGAATTTTATAGTCTACAACTTTTATACCTGATGCGAATCTTATTTAAGCAATAGAAAGCGAGATATTAATGAAAAACCGATTTTTACGACCTTTGACCTTCAATATCTAAAGACGCGGATACGATAGCAATTGTGACTTTGTGACCTACTTTATTATGTTCATTACATAAAAAAATAGAACACAATGTGCTGACAGCAGCTGTTCGCCGGAGAACAGGTAAAGTAAGTTCGAATTATTTACGGCTCTAAGATTGAAAATTCAAATTCATAAGGGCGCCACCCAATTTAGATATAGCTATACTATATTTGGATAATTGAGAAAACCAAATATCTATCTTTAACAAAATACCTAAAATGACATAGTATTAAATTTTCTTAAACATTCAGGCTGGGCAAATAGGAGAATAAAAAACATATCACATATAAGAATATAATTAGAACACCAAAGTGGACAAGGCAAAATACGTTGTAGACCAGGGTATCATGAAGTAATAATTACATAAATTAAATAACATATATAACAATATTAACTAATGTATTATAGCGAAATACATACATTTTTATACCTGGTGTTATACCGCTCAAAGTTACCAGAATGGGATATAATGGTGAGAAATAAACCTGTGACTGAATCTGCTGTCACATAGTACTATGTGAGAACTTCACAAAAGTTCTTTAGATTATAGTTTATAAAATTACCACGGTGGTATAATATACAATATCAATAATTAGTTGCTATATAAAATGATGGTATGATAAGTACTAATATGATAAATTGGTTATAAATAAATCTTAAAAAGGTAAGAGAACACTGAAGGTGTAAAAAAACCTGGTATTAAAGTCCAATGGTCCACATATGTAGCCTCTATCCAATGTCCACTTGATGTAGTTAAAGACACAAAAACGAAGACAGGAAGAAGACAGGAAACAGACAGCAAAACGAAGAGAAGGTAAAAAGAAAGGCTTAACCTTCCAGGTCAGCCAGGGGTCGATGATGCAGCTCAGCAGGTCTCTAGCCTCTATCGGCTACTACTTGACTTCATCCGGTGGATGTCTGTCGACTCTGGCCAGGATTTAAAAGTGACTCGGTGTTGGTCCTCGTGGGAATCTTAACCAAAGTCAAAAGTTGCCATAGGAATTGTCGTACGATTACCAGGAGTCTGATGGTGATGGCTAAGCTGTACCCTAACACCCTAACAAAAAATAATCTCATGAAAGAACATGCGCTAAATAAAAAAACCAACAAAATGAAGTAGGTATATTTTCGACCTGATCGATATCATTGCTAGTTCAAAAGTCATAACTTACCTTCTGAAAAGGGAGGTAAAACTAGAAGATATCCATAACAGCAAACAGGACTAAAACGGACTAACAGGACATCAGGACAAAATGGCGGTGTTCCCACCGCATGGCAGCCTACCGGTGTTTGGCACAAATCCCCATATAAGGCTCCAAAAAAAACCACTAACGATGGGTGCGACTTGATCTCGGCCCAAACGGCACTTCGTAAATTCCCCCCTAAGGGTTAATTTTCGGTTCAATACCGAAAAAAAAAAATCCCAAAAACGAGTTAAGCGCACCTCACCATGGCCGCACCGAAAAAGCACTCCTCGAGCACCACGAGGACAGAACCATCCTCTATTTCTAGCAGTTGCCAGAAAAAAACTGCACATCCTGTATGAAATCAGCGCCAGTTTTGAATTCCTAGCCTCTCATTGGTTAAAACCATAAATGCTATGGATTGACAGAATGAATTTCATCGAATGTAATCTAAAAGACCATTCTTCTTCTTTCTTTTCTACTATGGGCACGAAAAATTAACGGCTAACCGACTTGAGACCGATGACAGAAGTTCTATGAAAAAAAAACAGTGACACACCCACAATGACATCGACGTCTAGAAAGTAAATATAACCTCAAAAATTATATTACGAAAAATAGAGAAAAAACCCAGTAAATACCCAGAGATCTTATTTAGAATCCACAAAATCCTGGGACAACCTTCAAAAGCCTAGAATTCATCATACTAGAGAAACACAACGGTATGTCGCCTGCTCACATGTGAATGGATGTTTTTATTGACTTCACTATCTTAAATTTCAGAAATCCAGAAATTCAGCCAGAAATCATAAGGTTCCTGCAGCTTGATTACATTACTTTCAACAGCTCTTAGAATGTCAGAAGCAAGAGTATTACCTAGTGTTGAAACTTGTGAAATTTACTAGTATTCAACTATGTATATGATGTTTGTTTTGAAATAGTGAAATAAATGTTTTATTCAGGAATTTGATATCAAAACTAAATGTTCTCTGTAAGTACAATGCCCAATAAATAAAAAAATTTATTATATATAGAAAACAAAATTAACAGGTAGCAATTTCAAATGCTACCATGCCCAATAAATGAAAAATTTACTATATATAAAAAACAAAATTAACAAGTAGCAATTTCAAATGCTACAACTTTTAAGACAACATTTAAAACGACAAAACAAAGGTTTATACCAATTTACAGCTTATTATCTTTCATTCCGAGGTGAAACCCCTAATATGACTGGGCTATAACGTACTTAAAATGTATGAAGATTCGTCTTTGCCTTTGTAATTCCCGCCAATTACCCGCCATTGATTTTACGTAAATTTTCTTTCTTTAAATTTTTTATCCTCTTTCTGTACGTTTTCAACGGAAGAATTATGAAAGTTATTAAAAATTATGTTCGTATTATTAGTGAGACGCACTTGGGATTTATTAAAAGAGTTTTTTCTATTCCCTCCGATTACCAGCTTTTTACTTTCTATTAGATATTCCTAATCTTTTTGCGATAAATTATCATTTTCCTGTAGGTTTTTAAGTAAAACTTGGAAGAAATTGTCATACGTTAATAAGTAAGTAAACGTTACTCCCGCCGATTACCCGCTACTGACTTTCTATTACATTTTTTCAATAAACTATCATTTTTCTGAAGGTTTTTAAATAAATTATTATGGTTATGTAAACTCTCGTACTTTAACGTTAAAATACTTGGTAAATTTTTTTTAATTTAGTAGAAATTGTCATACGAAATTAAGCGAGTCTTTGTTACTACCAGCCGGCCCGCTCGTCTGCCCGCCCGCCCGCTCGTCGTGCGGACCCTCGACGTTCCGACAGACTCGCTCGACGGTACGCTAATGGCGTGGGGCCGCTATCTTTTTAGCGTTCGGCCCGTAGCAAGCGCTTTTCGTGTATAACGGTCATCGGATCTAACGCCGATCTCGTCCCAAAACGACTGTTGGTTAAGGTGTTCTCGAACAGACCTCATCGTTCGATTTTTCGAAATCGAAACGCCGATCGGCGACGCTATAGGTTTGGGTACTTTCAGGACCTGTCTTGAAACACGGACCAAGGAGTCTAGCATGTGCGCGAGTCATTGGGATTAGACTAAACCTAAAGGCGTAATGAAAGTAAAGGTTTACCTTGCGTAGACCAAGGGAGGATAAGCGGTTTGCCCTTAAAAGTGGCCGCTTCGCACTCCCGGGGCGACTCGTTCTCATTACGAGAAGAGGCGCACCAAGAGCGTACACGCTGGGACCCGAAAGATGGTGAACTATGCCTGGTCAGGACGAAGTCAGGGGAAACCCTGATGGAGGTCCGTAGCGATTCTGACGTGCAAATCAATCGTCGGAACTGGGTATGGGGGCGAAAGTCTAATCGAACCATCTAATAGCTGGTTCCCTCCGAAGTTTCCCTCAGGATAACTGGCGCTCGTTGCGTACGAGTTTCATCCGGTAAAGCGAATGATTAGAGGCATTGGGGTCAAAACGACCTTAACCTATTCTCAAACTTTAAATGGGTGAGATCTCCTGCTTGCTCGAACTTTATAATACATGAAGCCGCGGGACTCGAATCAGAGTGCCAAGTGGGCCATTTTTGGTAAGCAGAACTGGCGCTGTGGGATAAACCAAATGTCGAGTTAAAGCGCCAAAATCGACGCTTATAGGATACCATGAAAGGCGTTGGTAACTTAAGACAGCAGGACGGTGGCCATATAAGTCGAAATCCGTCAAGGAGTGTGTAACAACTCACCTGCCGAAGTTACTAGCCCTGAAAATGGATGGCGCTGAAGCGTCGTGCTTATACTCGACCGTAGGGGCATGTGCAGTACGCTTTTTTTAAAGATTGAGCGACCATGAAGACCTGACGAGTAGGACGGTCGCAGCGGTAAGCGCAGAAAGGCTAGCCGTGAGGCTGTCTGGAGCCGCCGTCGGTGCAGATCTTGGTGGTAGTAGCAAATACTCCAGCGAGGCCCTGGAGGACTGACGTGAAAAAGGGGTTCGTGTGAACAGCCGTTGCACACGAGTCAGTCGATCCTAAGCCCTAGGTGAAAGCCGATGTTGATGCGGTTTAGCTTTATAATACAAGTTTAAATAAATATATATATTTATTTTTAATATGTAAAAAGTATGTACACACCCGTCGGGCGAAAGGGAATCCGGTTCCTATTCCGGAACCCGGCAGCGGAACCGTCAAAAAGTCGGGCCGCTCGCAAGAGAGTTCGTCGGGGTAACCTAAAAGGACCTGGAGACGCCGTCGGGAGATCCGGCAAGAGTTTTCTTTTCTGCATAAGCGTTCGAGTTCTATAAAATCCTCTAGCAGGGATATATGGTGTGGAACGCGAAGAGCAGCGGTATCCGGATCTTCCCCTTGGACCTTGAAAATCCAGGAGAGGGCCACGTGGAGGCTCGCGCCGGAGATGGAGATGAAGATGGAGATGAATATGACCGATAATGAGGAGGATGATGACAATAAATTAAACATTTTCGAGCGACAACAAGAAGAAAAATTATGATAAAATCAACAAAAATTCTTTTAATATTTGAACTCACATTTCAATAAATGTATAATATGCTATATTTAATAATGAATAAATATATGTATAAAATATATTCCCTTACCGTCTTTTTAACTTAAATTATATATAATCCAAAATTAATAATATACTATAGTTAAATATAAATAATTAAGTTACTTATTTTCATTAATTATAAATAATTAATAATTAGTACATAAATAATGGGCATCGTTTTATAATTATAATTTTTTAGTAAATAATTAACTTTATACAACGTACTGATAACCGTAACTCACGCTTGACCTTGCATTAGGCCATATATGACTGTACGCTGCGCACTCTTCGCGGTCTACCGCAAAAAAGGTTGATCGTAAAAAAATAAAGGTTAACAAAAGTTGTAGAAAATTTTATGATCTTCAACTTTTATACCTGATGCGAATCTCATTTAAGCAATAGAAAGCGAGATATCCATGAAAAACCGATTTTTACGACCTTTAACCTTCAATATTTAAAGACGCGGACACGATAGCAGTTGTGACTTTTAAGACAACATTTAGAACGACAAAACAAAGGTTTATACCAATTTACAGCTTATTATCTTTTATTCCGAGGGAAAACCCCTTATATGACTGGGCTATAACGTACTTAAAATGTATGAAGATTTCGTCTTCGCCTTTGTAATTCCCGCCAATTACCCGCCATTGATTTTTCGTAAATTTTCTTTCTTTAAATTTTTTATCCTCTTTCTGTACGTTTTCAATGAAAGAATTAGGAAGGTTATTAAAAATTATGTTCGTATTATTAGTGAGACGCACTTGGGATTTATTAAGAAAGTTTTTTCTATTCCCTTCGATTACACGCTTTTTACTTTCTATTAGATATTCTTAATCTTTTTGCGATAAATTATCATTTTCCTGTAGGTTTTTAAGTAAAACTTGGAAGAAATTGTCATACGTTAATAAGTGAGTAAACGTTACTCCCGCCGATTACCCGCTACTGACTTTCTATTACATTTTTTCAATAAACTATCATTTTTCTGTAGGTTTTTAAATAAATTATTATGGTTATTAAAACTCTCGTACTTTAACGGTAAAATACTTGGTAAATTTTTTTTAATTTAGTAGAAATTGTCATATGAAATTAAGCGAGTCTTTGTTACTACCAGCCGGCCCGCTCGTCCGCACGCCCACCCGCTCGTCGTGCGGACCCTCGACGTTCCGACAGATTCGCTCGACGGTACGCTAATAACGTGGGGCCGCTATCTTTTTAGCGTTCGGCCCGTAGCAAGCGCGTTTCGTGTATGACGGTCATCGGATCTAACGCCGATCTCGTCCCAAAACGACTGTTGGTTACGGTGTTCTCGAACAGACCTCATCGTTTGATTTTTCGAAATCGAAACGCCGATCGGCGACGCTATAGATTTGGGTACTTTCAGGACCCGTCTTGAAACACGGACCAAGGAGTCTAGCATGTGCGCGAGTCATTGAAATTAGACTAAACCTAAAGGCGTAATGAAAGTAAAGGTTTACCTTGCGTAGACCGAGGAAGGATAAGCGGTTTGCCCTTAAAAGTGGCCGCTTTGCACTCCAGGGGCGTCTCGTTCTCATTACGAGAAGAGGCGCACCAAGAGCGTACACGCTGGGACCCGAAAGATGGTGAACTATGCCTGGTCAGGACGAAGTCAGGGAAACCCTGATGGAGGTCCGTAGCGATTCTGACGTGCAAATCGATCGTTGTAACTGGGTATAGGGGCGAAAGACTAATCGAACCATCTAGTAGCTGGTTCCCTCCGAAGTTTTCCTCAGGATAGCTGGCGCTCGTTGCGTACGAGTTTCATCCGGTAAAGTAAATGATTAGAGGCATTGGGGTCGAAACGACCTCAACCTATTCTCAAACTTTAAATGGGTGAGATCTCCGGCTTGCTCGAACTTTATAATACATGAAGCCGCGGGACTCGAATCAGAGTGCCAAGTGGGCCATTTTTGGCAAGCAGGACTGGCGCTGTGGGATGAACCAAACGTCGAGTTAAAGCGCCAAAATCGACGCTTATGGGATACCATGAAAGGCGTTGGTAACTTAAGACGGTGGCCATGGAAGTCGGAATCCACCAAGAAGTGTGTAACAACTCACCTGCCGAAGTTACTAGCCCTGAAAATGGATGGCGCTGAAGCGTCGTGCTTATACTCGACCGTCAGCGGCATGTGCGGTACGCTTTTTTTAACGATTGAGCGACCATGAAGCCCTGACAAGTAGGAGGGTCGCAGCGGTGAGCGCAGAAGGACTAGTTGTGAGGCTGTCTGGAGCCGCCGTCGGTGCAGATCTTGGTGGTAGTAGCAAATACTCCAGCGAGGCCCTGGAGGACTGACGTGGAGAAGGGTTTCGTGTAAACAGCCGTTGCACACGAGTCAGTCGATCCTAAGCCCTAGGCGAAAACCGATGTTGATGCGGTTCAGCTTTATAATACAAGTATAAATAAATATATATATATATATATATATATATATATATATATATATATATATATATATATATATATATATATATATTTATTTTTAATATGTAAAAAGTATGTACACACCCGTCGGGCGAAAGGGAATCCGGTTCCTATTTTGGAACCCGGCAGCGGAACCGTCAAAAAGTCGGGCCCTTGCAAGAGAGTTCGTCGGGGTAACCCAAAAGGACCTGGAGACGCCGTCGGGAGATCCGGGAAGAGTTTTCTTTTCTGCATAAGCGTTTGAGTTCCATGGAATCCTCTAGCAGGGTGATATGGTTTGGTACGCGAAGAGCAGCGGTGTTTGGATCTTCCCCTCGGACCTTGAAAATCCAGGAGAGGGCCACGTGGAGGCTCGCGCCGGAGATGGAGATGGAGATGAATATGATCGATAATGAGGAGGATAATGACAATGAATTGAACATTTTCGAGCGACAACAAGAAGAAGAATTATAATTAAAATCAACAAAAATTCTTTTAATATTTAAACTCACATTTCAATAAATGTATAATATGCTATATTTAATGATGAATAAATTTATATATAAAATATATTCCCTTACCGTTTTTTTAACTTAAATTATATATAATCCAAAATTAATAATATACTATAGTTAAATATAAATAATTAAGTTACTTATTTTCATTAAATATAAATAATTAATAATTAGTACATAAATATTGGGCATTGTTTTATAATTATAATTTTTTAGTAAATATTTATCTTTATACAACGTACTGATAACCGTAACTCACGCTTGACCTTGCATTAGGCCATATATGACTGTACGCGGTGCACTCTTCGCGGTCTACCGCAAAAAGGGTTGATCGTATGAAAAAAAAGGTTCTAACAAAAGTTGTAGAGAATTTTATAGTCTACAACTTTTATACCTAATGCGAATCTCATTTAAGCAATAGAAAGCGAGATATTAATGAAAAACCGATTTTTACGACCTTTGACCTTCAATATCTAAAGACGCGGACACGATAGCACTTGTGACTTTTAAGACAACATTAAGAACGACAAAACAAAGGTTTGTACCAATCTACAGCTTATTACCTTTAATTCCAAGGTGAAACCCCTAATATGACTGGGCTATAACGTACTTAAAATTTATGAAGATTTGTCTTCGTCTTTGTAATTCCCGCCAATTACCCCCATTGATTTTTCGTAAATTTTCTTTCTTTAAATTTTTTATCCTCTTTCTGTACGTTTTCAACGGAAGAATTAGGAAGGTTATTAAAAACTATGTTCGTATTATTAGGGAGACGCACTTGGAATTTATTAAGAGAGTATTTTCTATTTCCTCCGATTACCCGCTTTTTTTTCTATTAGATATTCTTAATCTTTTCACGATAAATTATCATTTTCCTGTAGGTTTTTAAGTAAAACTTGGAAGAAATTGTCATACGTTAATAAGTGAGTAAACGTTACTCCGGCCGATTACTGACTTTCTATTACATTTTTTCAATAAACTATCATTTTTCTGTAGGTTTTTAAATAAATTATTATGGTTATTAAAACTCTCGTACTTTAACGGTAAAATACTTGGTAAATTTTTTTTAATTTAGTTGAAATTGTCATACGAAATTAATTGAGTCTTTGTTACTACCAGCCGGCCCGCTCGTCCGCCCGCTTGTCTGCCCGCCCGCCCGCTCGTCGTGCGGACCCTCGACGTTCCGACAGACTCGCTCGACGGTACGCTAATGGCGTGGGGCCGCTATCTTTTTAGCGTTCGGCCCGTAGCAAGCGCGTTTCGTGTATGACGGTCATCGGATCTAACGCCGATCTCGTCCCGAAACGACTGTTGGTTACGGTGTTCTCGAACAGACCTCATCGTTTGATTTTTCAAAATCGAAACGCCGATCGGCGACGCTATAGATTTGGGTACTTTCAGGACCCGTCTTGAAACACGGACCAAGGAGTCTAGCATGTGCGCGAGTCATTGGGATTAGACTTAACCTAAAGGCGTAATGAAAGTAAAGGTTTACCTTGCGTAGACCGAGGAAGGATAAGCGGTTTGCCCTTAAAAGTGGCCGCTATGCACTCCCGGGGCGTCTCGTTCTCATTACGAGAAGAGGCGCACCAAGAGCGTACACGCTGGGACCCGAAAGATGGTGAACTATGCCTGGTCAGGACGAAGTCAGGGGAAACCCTGATGGAGGTCCGTAGCGATTCTGACGTGCAAATCGATCGTCGGAACTGGGTATAGGGGCGAAAGACTAATCGAACCATCTAGTAGCTGGTTCCCTCCGAAGTTTTCATCAGGATAGCTGGCGCTCGTTGCGTACGAGTTTCATCCGGTAAAGCGAATGATTAGAGGCATTGGGGTCGGAACGACCTCAACCTATTCTCAAACTTTAAATGGGTGAGATCTCCGGCTTGCTCGAACTTTATAATACATGAAGCCGCGAGACTCGAATCAGAGTGCCATAAGGAAACACACCTTTTTGCCTCATCAATTTGAATTTTTTGATTTCAGGAAAATGTTTCAACATCTCTTTACATTAATCATCGCTTAAATTGGCACCCAAATTAGCCAATCAACTTGCCATAAATCTAAAACTATCTATAAATCTCATTCTTAAAAAGTGTTTTTTTATTTTACCATCTTTATCGTGATAGCTGTGTGTGTAGAGATGTTTTGTAAAAGAGATATATTTTTCCTTAGTTTGGGCGATAACGTCAACCTTATCGTTCTCATTATATAATTGTTTAATGAACATGTGGCAATCATAACCACTCATATTATGACACATAATTGGAATAAAATTTGGTATCTTGAAATTCAAATTGCATAAAGAGTGTGCTGCTGAATATCTTTTTATTCCCGTGAGATGACAATGATCCCTAACCTTTACATCCCATTCTGTAAAAGATTTTCCACATATGCCACATTCAGTAGCATTATGGAATTCTTGTTTCTCCACAGCGGTTTGTTTGGTCATTGGTTTCACATACCTCAAATGGTTTTTATACACATTTTTCAGATCATCTTCCAGTCTCACCCTGAAAACATTTGCAGCATACACACCTCTATATAAAACAAATTTTGAGAATTTATCATCGAAGGAGCATTTTATGAAATAAGCAAACGAGTAAGGCTCATGTTGAAAGGTTCTATTGGTGTAAGGGAGTTCTGGATCTGGCTCACAAGTTTGAATAGGTTTAAGTACAGATTTAAAATCTGCATAAACGACAAATGGCACTATCATTTGCCTTTCGAAATTTTCAAACATTAGTGTATTACCTGCTATCGTTTCCCCATATTTATTTACTTTATAATCAATTATTGGTGTTGTGCACACATGATTACAATCATGCAACTGATGACGCTGCAGTAATCGCTCAGTATGAAAGCTTAATAAACATACATCACAAAAATATCTCTTGTGTTCATAAGCAGAAATCTGTGTTAAAACTAATCTCGAAAGATTTTTTTCCAACAATAATGAATATTTTCTGAATCATCTGTAATAAGCAACAAATTGACATGTCTACCGAGTTTTCTCTAAGAGTATCGCAATGGTCCAACGACCATTATTATTATTTTCTAATTTGGACTCTAAACCATAAACATTTACCGAAATATCATTTAGATTCTCAAATTTTTTAATGTCGCGCAATTTAACTGGAAAATCCATACCTGTTACATTCAAGACGGTCTCGAAGCGTGGGTATGAGGAGATCTCCGAAACATCACGCTCACATGGGAATAAAGCAGATGTAATAGCCCATGCAAAGCAGTGCTGGTCATTATTTCTCACATTAACAACCCCATTCTTCCTCGCGATGAATTTTGGTAGTTCGAGGTATGATGAACCACCAAGCGGACTATATTTGCACATGTTTACTTCCAGGAATAGAATTTTCTTACAACTCCACCCTAAAGCAAAAAAAAAAATTTATAAAACATTAAAAACATTTGTGATTTTTTACAAACCTGAATCACGCAGCTCAAATTCAGTAGTTTGGGCAATGGAGATGTCACGGAATGCGTCGAATAATGTATCCAAATCAGTAGATCCATCAGCAATGCGATTTGGAGAGTTGAACGATTTGATGTCCGTCACTTCCTGCGTTTGGATAATATTGCTTCCAAACACCTCCATGTTTAACTTAATGGTGTTATGCGCCTTAATAATTTTTTTCAATAGAGCACCTACTTTGTGATTAATATCATTGAAAAATGGCGCGTACTCAGTGTAAACATTTGTATTACCCACTATATAGCTTGCGATACGATTCTTGAATGCATTCTTGATTAAACGTACGACTTCGCCAACTTTAATACATAAATTCGTCCTGTGTTTGAGTGTTCTGTTATGGCTGCTGACTTGACATTGTTGAATTGTCACATCACAACATTTACATGTATAAAATAATTGCTGTGGCTAGTCCAATTTTAAACGTTTTGCTGAAGGACCACCCTGGCAACTTTCTCGTTGATGTCGACGAAGATTATGAGAATAAGTTAACATTTTACCACAATCACATGTGTTCATTTTAAAGTATATTTGTCAGAAGTTAATTTAACTGATAATGAATCTGATAACGCTTATACTGTTTTATTAATACTGACACTCTCTGAGACGTGTTCTTTTATATAAACCCCCCTCTCTTTAACCTAATTAACAAAAAAACACACCACCCATGCAAAGCAAAGAATATCGTTTCAATGTATACCCTTGAAAACTATAATCGTTTTAAACTTCAACCTCTAATTTTTACATTTCTCTGGTACATACGTCACCTTCATAGATAAACTTTTATTTTGGTACGTTTGGGAATACAAATCGATTAACTTTCTTACAAATTTTTTTAAGAAAATCCTTGTTGTAATCACTTAAAGGGATCATAAAACTTATGTAAAAAATCTTATATCGTTTAAGCCTTCATTTTTTTAAAGGCATTAAAAATAATTCCCACGTATCTATGTATTTAAAAATATATCCAAAAACACTTATCTGTACCTTCCAAACTGATAAATATTAAATAGAAAACACCCCCAATCCATAAACTAATAATGTTACACATGCAGACACTTTACAAAACAAATGTTTTTTGAACATTTCCTCCGTAAATGTAAGATAATTCCATGATTTCAGTGTCATTGACTCCACCCCGATAAAAAAAGGGTGACTTCCGCCAGTTCTTAAGGAATGTTTTGATTTGATTCTTACATACCAGATGGGGAGGGGGGCGTAAAGAAATTTAAATGTTAATCGAGTCTGATTAAGTTAGTCAGGGTCGCCCCATTTTTTTTTATTTTCTTAAGAAATATTTTTATTATTCTCTCGATTTTAAAATACATAATGTACAAGGACCTTTTACGTTTGGTATCTTTGTCGGGAGGGTTTATGTGTTTGAAATCCAAACAGATTGACTAAATTCAGTCGGGGTCACACAGTTTTTTTTTCCATACCGTTGCTTACAATGATAATTTTTAAAAAAATATTTTTTCAAGGATGCAGATATCCCATGTAAAATTGTATAATTATAAAAAACACGCAAGGTCATGTTAGAACAAGAATACGTGACGTCAGTGGCATTGACCCTGAGGGGGTAGGGAGCAACGAAGGTTACATGACGTCAGTGTCATTGACCTTGAAAACAAAAGTGGTGGGGGGATGTGGAGAACCGGCAATTTTACTCTACTTAAATATACAGCATAATTAAAGTTAACAAATCTTCATCAATATTTACTTCAATGTTTTTTACCTTTTTTACGAGATCCATAAATTCATTTATTTGATCTCTGACATTTAATTAATAAATTTTTGGTTTTTTTTTATGGCTTTGGCTAGCCTTTGTTAGCGTTTTCCATATATCTTTTGTGCTCCTACATAATTTTACCAGTCGTAATTAGGACGGTGCGATAATCAGCAAAAGTTCAGTTTTAGACAAAGATTCCTTCAGCTTCCACTTGTCTATTAAAAAAATTCTCGTGCAATCCGGTTTTTACTAATATAGCTATCGTTTTTACTTTTCTAGCATCAAAATTATTTTGATTTATTATTTGCGTACATTTTTGATATCTCCCTTTTCAGCTTAGATGGCTGGACCTATATACATACAAACATAAATAAAGTCACGCCTTTTTTCCATAGGGGTAGGCAGAGACCACTTCCTTCCACTTGCTACGGTTCGTACACACATCTTTTGCTTCCTCTACTTTCATCAGTGCTCTCATACATGCTCTTCGGTTGTTGGTACTTTTGACCTGGCCTTTCTTCAAAACAATGTTGATCTAATCGAGATATGTTATCCGAGGTCGACCTCTACCGATTTGCCCATTCACACTCGCCTTATAAATTTGTTTCGTCAATCTTCCTTCATCCATCATTTCTACGTGTCCAAACCATCTAAGCATTTCTTTATCTATCTTTTACACCACAGCGTTTTCTTATCTCACTATTCTTAACTTTATCCAACCGAGTCACTCCAGCTATACTTCTCAGACTACTCATCTCCGCAGCATTAATCCTATTTTCATGCTTTTTCTGCCAAACCCAACATTCACTACCATACATAAGTGTAGGAACCAACACACCTCTATGCACCGCCAGACGTGCCTTTTTTGACACTTTTTGGCTATTCATAAAGCTATGCAGTGCCCCATTCATTTGTTTTCCTGCCAAGACCCTTCGCTCAATGTCACTGTCATACTTTCCATCTCTAGTAAATTTTGAACCCAAGTACACAAATTCATTAACTTGTTCCACTCTTTCTCCCTCAATCGAAACACAGTTTGTCATGCTTTCTTCTCTTTCAAAAACCATTACTTTCGTTTTGCTCACATTTATTTTCATCCCTTTGATTTTCAGGGAATCATGCATAACATTAACCATCGCCTGCAACTCCTCTTCAGATAACGCTATGACTTGATCATCGGCGTAAAGAAGGCATTTGACGATCAAATCATTCATTTTTAATCCATACGCACTCTCTTTCAGATCTTTTAAACAATTGTCTATGTATAAGTTAAACAGCCATGGCGAAGCCACACATCCCTGTCTCACACCTTTTTCGATGTTAAACCAGTCCGTGCAAGCTCCGTTTATCCTGACACAAGCATTGGAATCCTCGTAAAGTGATTTTAGTGCTCGTATTAAACTACCACTCACCCCATACATAGACAATGTAGACCACAATTTACTCCTCACCACTCTATCATGGGCCTTTTCCAAGTCTATAAAAGCGCAATAAACCTTTTGACTTCTAGCCAAGAATTTTTCGACTATACCTCGTAAGGAAAAGACCTGATCCATACATCTCCTTCTTCTTCTTAATCCTGCTTGCACATCCCATATCATCTTCTCAGTTTCATTCGTTACTCTTTTGATCAATATTTTTGCATACAGTTTGCCGACTATGCTGAGTAAACTAATACTTTGGTAGTTCTTACAGTCCTGCTGCGAACCTTTTTCCTTGTAAAGCGGCACGATAACGGCCTTGCACCAGTCGTCTGGTACACTACCACTTCTCCAACAAAGGTTAAAATGGCGGTCCAGTAGACTAGCTACCACGTTTTGTCCAGCCTTCAGCATTTCAACTGTTATCCTGTCGTACCCAGCAGCTTTACCCAATTTCATACTGTTCAACGCTTCCACAATTTCTGTCGTAGTAATTTCACTTTCATTGCAACTTTCACTCATGTCTTCGAATTGGGCCTGTCCTTTTTCTCAAAT
The DNA here is from genome assembly GCA_950111635.1 of Agelastica alni. Lineage (NCBI taxonomy): Eukaryota > Metazoa > Arthropoda > Insecta > Coleoptera > Chrysomelidae > Agelastica > Agelastica alni. The sequence continues at coordinate 64,996,936 of OX467712.1, forward strand.
AAACTTTCGAAGTATTCCTTCCATATCTTCAATACGCATTCCTCTCCTTTTACCATATTACCATCTTGGTTTCTGATTCTTTCCATTTGCGAGGTAGTTTTTTTACCTCTGGCTGTTCTTATGGACTTCCAGAAGAGTTTAATACTGTTTTGGAAATCGTCAGATAACCAACTTTCTATTAAATTTATCCTTATTACTTTTCTTCTTTCTTGCAACAACTTTTTTTTCCACATATTTTTACCTTTTATACTTTCTTTGCCTTATTTACATCCTTAATCGTTGCCTTTTGCGTTCTTTAATTGGCTTTTATAGCTACCCAATCCAGTCAGGATTTTTTCTTTGCCGACCCTGCGACCTCTACGCACATTTTCTTGTTTTACTTACACCACACACTTCTTCAACCTCACATGCTTTATCTAAACTGTCAAATTTCTCGATAAATTTACTAACGTACTCCTTTTTTTCTTGCAAATTCTTAACTTTAACACGTTCTAGTACACTATTTAATTTCTGCACACGATGCCGCCAGCGCTTAAAGAAACCTCTTATTCGGCTCATTACTAAGAAGTGTTCTGTGTCAATACCTGCACCGCGGTATGCCCAAGTATTTATCACTTTTTTTTTTAATATTTTATTCGCAATCAATTCCCGGTCATCCTTCTTGTCTTGTGTACAAGTGAATTCTTTTATGGTTAAACATTATGTTTGTTACCTAATGTTTTTGCAGCTGTACTTTGAATTACATACCTTTTTACCATTGCAAAAAATTCTATTCAGGATTTTTTCCGGCGCAGATTGAAGTAAAGTCTAGATTGGTTCTAATATTTCATCAATTACTTCCAACCAAAGTCTTCTGGGTTTAGTAGATTACCAAGTCACACTTGAACTTGATAATACTCGTATACCCGAAATAAATATTGCTGAGCAAAAGCAGAGATCGGTTGAAGTTCGGGCAGTAAGTAAAACCAATAAATTAACATAAGGGTTTAGTTGATTACCAAGTCACACTTGAACTCGATAATACTCGTATACCCGAAATAAATATTGCTGAGAAAAAGCAGAGATCGGTTGGAGTTCGGGCAGTAAGTAAAACCAATAAATTAACATAATCACCCACTACTAATAGCTGTAGTTGTCTGGTTTAAATGTTCTATTGCTGTTTCAACTATTAGAACATCAGCGTCGTTATTAGCTTGTTTGACAAAAAAATATTCAGTGGTGAATTTCTCTTTTAACATTGACATGAACCAAGACTTGTTGTAAGTGTTAATGAGAAATTTTTAACTCGTGGAAACTGTCATAAATTCAACGAATATGACATATGAAGAGAAAGATGTTATAGTTTGACGTCGTTATTCTGCAGCTTTAATATTATAATTAGTTAACCCATCAAATGCAACAGTTTCTTTTTTGTCAATGTCTAAGCACATACTGAACATATTTACCTACAACAGTGTTAAATGTTTTTTTGCGATCCTATACAACATGGTGCAATAGGTATCCTCCATCGATTATAATACGTAGCATTTGTACTGTTAATGTCTACTGTTTAAAAACAATTGTAAATAGCTGAATTTTGTGCTTTATTCATTCCAATATCATCGAACAATGATAACAGGTAGAGAGCCAACTCATATTCGAAATGTTTTTTAATTTTATCTTTGAATGCCGTTGTAGTACTCATGCGTTAAAATAATAAAACAGGGTCAACAGGAACTTTTTTATCGTAGACTTTAATAGTGCTAGTCATAGCTAAAATAGGAATAACTTTATTGGCGCGTTTTAATGTAATGTTATTAAACGTCAGTCTTGTTATTTTAGTCATGGAGGGCAACCCCAACTTCTCAAGCTTTATGACTATATGACAATATTTTTATTTGCATTACGTGTCCAGTGATGTATAAAAACAGTGTACTCGTGTATAATATAAAGAAGTTCTTTACTTTTAAATCACCATATCTCAAAAACGGTGATGAAAAAAAAAGTGTAAAAACACTTTATATAGATAATTGCATGTTTTACAATTACTTACCGTTTGGCTAAAAATGCAAAAACCCTATTTTTTGACCTTAAATAATTTTTTATGCAGGTACGACTTTGTATGTTTCTTTTATATTGATGATATAAACAATCAAACCAAGATTCAGCTTTATGCGAATTAACGTAACCTTACCCACATTTTTTGGGATAACTTGATCGGGCTACTTAGTAACAAAAATACTGGTTAAATTATTTAAGAAAACATTTGAAGTTACATTTTGTTTGTATTAAAACATTACAAACCTGGGGTGTCTTATTGTATAGTTAGGATTCCAACTATACCTCTTTGGACCAGACAAAGGATGGTTTAAATCTTTCACCAATTAAAAAATAAAAAAATAATTTGTGCGCCAGACAGCCTAACAGCTCTATCATATATTTTACTTATTCCCGATAAACTAACTATATATTAGTAATGAGAAGTCTGCATAAAAACTAACCAACTCTATATACAGATAGTCACGCCTTGTTTCTGTAAGGGTAGGCAGAGATCACTTGCTACGGTTCTTACATACGTCTTTCGCCTCTTCCACTTTTATCAGCGCTTGACCCTTTATCGTCCTTGATCCTTCTTTAAAATAATTTTGATCTGATCGAGATATGTTCGCCGAGGTCGACTTTACCGACTTGCCCATTCACACTTGCTTTATAAATCTGTTTCGTTAATTTTCTTTATCCATCCACTCTACGTGTCCAAACCATTTTTGTTACCACATAATTTTTCACACCACAGCTTTAACTTATCAAACTTTTTCTTACTTTATCCATTAAAGTGAATCCAGCTATACTTTTTAAACTACTCATGGTTCTCCTACCAAACCCAACATTTCATTAGTGTAGTAGTGTAGTGACCAGCACTCCTATTTGTACAGCCAGTCGTGTTTGTTTTTTGATACCTTATTACCTTCAAAGTACTTTTCTTGCGTATTTACATACTATTCTCAGCTGTGTTTTTATTTCACAAAGCAGTCCTGGATAGCTTTATTAAAGTTGATGACATTTTAGGTCTGTGACGAATTTGCTTTGATGTCATCATTATTTTAAAAACGGCGTCTTTTCACCGGTAACTTTAATTTTTAAAGTAAGAAAAAATCGCAATGAGGCATGTCTTGCAAATAAAAAAGCTACAGGAGGACAGTCATCTGTTTTTTTGGTACAAAACTGACGAATTAACGAAGCTGAGTGAGCGGGCGCATATGGTGCAAGAACTATGAGTTGTCTCGCCACAAAATCTGGTCTCTTTTTTTAGATTAGTTCACGAAACCGTTGCAAAACGCCTTGATAATACAAACGGTTTGCTATTTTACGTTGATGTAAAAATTTAAAATTCACAATTCCATTTAAGTCAAAGAAAAACATTGAGCATCACTTGAATCGAGACTGACGTGCTTTTTTGATTTGAGGGGATTCTTTGACAATCCACAGTGATAACTAAACTTTCCTTTTAATGACGTATCTGTAAACCCAGCTTTCGTCTCCCGTTATGATTCTTTGCACCTATGTTTCATCGCTATTGGCTTATTTAAAAAGTTGCCGACAAAATTCTTACCCAATTTTCTTGCTGTTGTTTACTTATTAAACAAAGAACACTTTTTGCTGCCACTTAATGCATGTTTAATTTTTACCTAACATTTCATGACATGCTAACATCTTTTGCAAGTTCTCTAACAGTCAATTGGCAATTTGCACGCACCATATTATTAATTTTCTGAACAAGGGATTCTTTAATTGAAGTGGAAGGTGTTCTTGTTCAATAATTATCTTTAATTAACCGACGACTTCATTTAAATCACGAAAACCATTCTTAACATTGCGTTAGTCTCAGAGCATCATCCCCGTAACTTGTTTTTAAAGTTTAAACGTTTCTGTAAAAGTTTTTTCCAGTTACACGCAAAATTATACTTTGCATCATTACTCCATAAAATCGCACATTCAAAAACCACCATTAACACGTAAACACGTTGCACTTAAATAACAATATCACGAATACTAAACGGGATATCAACTACAAGAACACAAGGTCACAGTGGAGGTATGAACAGTAGAGGTAAGGAGGAGTCTCTGTGTATGTAAAGTGTCCGTCGAAGTGTTTTGAATTAGGGTGGCGCTACAGTGGTAACAGGATAAATTTTAAAGAAAGCGCCAGAAGTTATTAAAGTAGGATAAAAAAATAAACAAAGAAAATTATTTTGTACAACGTAAATAGTTGAGGTTTTGTATACTGTACTGTTACTACTTACTCTATTCACCAAAAATGTTAAATTTTTTAACTTAGCACACTTTAATCCATTTAAAAGTACTACATTTATACCACACCCTTTACTGTTATTTTTAGCTAACAGCTGAAAACTTTTTTAAACTTGGCCTTTCATAACTTTATAAGTAGACGAAACATGTCACAAAAGGCATAGCTGGCTAAACATAGAGGAGTGCTAGTTCGTACACTTATGTATGGTAGTGAATGTTGCTTTGAAAAACGAAGCATAAAAATAAGATAATTGCTGCGGAAATGGGTAGTCTGAAAAGTTAAGCCGGAGTAACTCTGATGGATAAAGTGAAGAATAGTGAGATAAGGAAACGGTGTGACGTTACAGAAAATGTGGTTACAAAAACAGATAAAGGAATGTTTAGATGGTTTAGACACATAGAAAGAATGGATGAATGAATATTCTCCGAATAAATTTATAAGGCGAGTGTAAATGGGCAAGTCGGTAGAGGTCGACCTTGGCGAACATATCTCGATCAGATAAACATTGTTTTGAAAAAAGACCAGTTCTTGAGTACCAACAACCGACGAGCATGTATGAGAGCACTGATGATTGTAAAAGAAACGAAAAATATGTAAGAACCGTAGTGGAAGCAAAAGATGTGTGTAGGAACCGTAGCAAGTGAAAGGAAGTTATCTCTACCTACCCCTACGGGAAAAAGTCGTGGCTATATGTATGTATGTATATATTTAAAAAGGCTTATCAACGTGCACTGCCTTTTTACCATTAGTGGAGTACAGCTGTATATAATAAGTAGTAGAGTTTCCTACTTGGCTTTGCAAATCCTGTGATTTACATTCTTAGATAGTCTAAGCACTGCTTCCAGGTACAATCCAATCCTGGGTGCTTAGCTTTTTGACGTGTTGTGGTATCATCATGCAAGTAATCGCACCCTTCCTGATACCGGATTATTTGTTTAAAAACAAATTAATATCTAATGGACCATTACATATAATGCTTTTTTTTTTCGAAGAAGATTTCCACGTTTTTAATTTTTTCATTTGCGAAAATCCTTCTTTTACATAGTTCGAATTATTTAAAATACATTTGGAAAAAACAATTTCTTTAGAAAAAACAAATTCCTAAGGAAGTGATCGCTGAAGTGATATTTTTCGCATTAACGTGTTAATGCCATTTTCTTCGAGAAATTTGTGTAGTCTCTTGTGAGAGCTTTCAGCTACGTTGGATAGCGAGTGTTTAACATTAAAAAAGTATTTCGACGGAAATAGATGACGGAATATTCGCTTTGTAAGAAAAACAAGTCCAAGTATTTTCTTAGTTCATTTTATATAAATTTTATTGTTGTAAAAGTATAAAAAATAGATTAAGAACGTTTGTAAGTGCAGTGGTCGTAATTATTAAATTAATTAAAAAACAAAACTAATATGAAAACAACTAATTAAGTATAATATTAAGTATTAAATGCCAATGTAGTTTTATTAGTTTTAATTTTTATAACGTAAAAAATTAAAGTAAATTAAAGTAAATTTGGTTTATTTAATGAAACACCATAATTTTATCAATGTAATATAAGGTGTGTCAAATGTTTTTCTAAATAATTGTTATTTAAAAAAAGATTTTAAAAAAGTTAAAATACTTGTTTTACTATCCACTAAGCCAAAAATTTTGCTTGAGTGCGAAACTAACTTGTTCTTTGCACTAATGCAAAAAATACTTTGATACCCCATTGATTACAAATTTATTCTAAAGATAACTTTTTTCTTGTAATTTGAGTATATATTTAAATGCGGTTACAGTAGGTACTTAGAAACTAATAAATATTTTTTAAAACGTTATTGTTTATTATTAAACATAAAAATTTTTATTCCAATTTTAATTAATTTAAATCTTTTTTCTAACGAAAGCATCATAGTTACCCATGGATACGTCTAACAGTGACAATTTCCGTAATTAATTTTAAGTTGTTGACAAAAAATTTTAATATTTTGTTGTAAAGCAAATAATAGGATCGGGTTCGGATAGTAAGAATATTTCAATATAATTAAAAAGCAGATAAGCAGTGATCTTTTAACCGATAAATAAAAAAAAGTGTATGAAATTTTTTATAGCCGATTTATAGACTGGTATGACACAAAGTTTGTTGATATTATTACTGAAAACGTCTTCCCAGCTTATTAAAAAAAAATCAGAGATACTAAAGCCACAACTTTATGGCCAGAGAATTCGATGTCTTGACTTTTAATTAGGTAATAAAAATATGAAGATTCAATATTTTACTAAATTAATTTCATTTTTTAAGAAGTCAGTAGGATATTTACCGTACCAAAAAATCAAAAATTTTACCCAACAGGAATTTGACAAATTTTTAATTGAAGCTCCAGATAATAAGTATTTATTAATGACGGTAGCACATGCAGATGCGAACATGTTTTGTTGAACAGTTTAAAATAAGTAATGTAACACCAATTTAAAAGGTAAAAAATTCAATAGACTTGATTGATTTCCTGACAAGCAATACCACACCAAATTCTTGAGATTGCTATATATCAACAAATTGAGGAATATTTTAATCCCAACGTTTTTCTCGGTCTTCAGTCAGGCTTCCGTAAAGGTAATTCTTGTAAATTATCACTTTAACTTACAATTACAAGGTAAAAAAAGGCTCTAGATCAGAACAAATTTACTGTTGCAGTATCTCTTGATCTGAAGAGAGTTTTTAAGACCATCGACTGGGAGATATTGTTGGATAAGTTGAGATATTATAGTACCTATAAATGGCATTATGCTCGGTTGGTTCGAGAGTTACTTGAGTAATCGTTTGCAGATGACTAAAATTAATTATACTGTATTTTAAAAAATGTCAAATGACTTGGATTTAATTAAAATTGATATCTATGAAGAACTGATTAAATTAGTGCAAAAAGTCAAATACTTGGGATTAGTTCTTAAGATTTTAAGAATTTTATGTTTTCTGTCAGTATGAAACTTATTGACATTTATTTAAGTTTAATTTTAATTTCGGATATCTGCTTTGTATTTATTTTAGTATAGATTTTATTTATCTCATGGGAAGCTTTAAGTGATAGTTGTATTAACTCCCATCAGCCTTTGCTCCCCATGAGGGCAAAAGGCGGACTGGGGATAGTTTCTTTGCTACTTTGAATGTGAGGGGAGGATTAAATGGTAAAATTAATAAAATTTACTTGATGATAAAAGAAAGACGGATGGTATAATACTTTCTGCTAAAAGGTGTGTAACTGACTTTGAATGTGTGAGCCCAAGACTTTTTTAGGTGACGCTGAAGGTTTGTCTTACTAGGGGTTTATGCCCTACAAGATGCACAGTGAAACCACTATCGAAGGTTTGTCCTTCTTTCTGTGTCATATTTCTGAACACAAATCTTTCATCTACAATATTTGCTCTTGGTTTGCAATAGTTCTCGAATTTCTTGAACAAATCCACCAATTTGATTGTTTCGCTATTTAGCTTCAGTGAATTGAAGACTTTCAGACCCTCCTCACCTATGGCACTGAGAAAAATTGCTACTTTAACATCTTCTTTTATATTAGCTTCATTTTTGCCTGAAGCTTTCATAAACAAATTGAACTGCTGCTTCCATAAGATCCAGTTTTCAGCCAAATTCCCTTCAAACGTGAGATGTTTCGGTGGGCGAAAAATTGATTCCATATTGATAACTTTATCTCTTAAATCCCACTTCTGACACCAAGTAAAAGATTATTTTCGAGATATGAACCTTTATTCAACTTTGTACATTGGTATTTGTTTGACAAATCATCTGACAGTTCTATCAATAACAACCCCCTAAGCTAACATGATTCATCAGATACTTCACAGAAACCCCACAGTTTGTCATGCTTTCTTCTCTTTCAAAAACCATTACTTACGTTTTGCTCACATTTATTTTCATCCCTTTGATTTTTAGGGAATCATGCATAACATTAACCATCGCCTGCAACTTCTCTTCAGATAACGCTAATATGACTTGATCATCGGCGTAAAGAAGGCATTTGACAATCAAATCATTCATTTTCAATCCATACGCACTCCCTTTCAAATCTTTTAAACAATCATCTATGTATAAGTCAAACAGCCATGGCGAAGCCACATATCCCTGTATCAAACCTTTTTCGATGTTAAACCAGTCCGTGCATCATCCGTTTATCCTTACACAAGCAGTGGAATCCTCGTAAAGTGATTTCAGCACTCGTATTAAACTACCGCTCACTCCATACATAAACAATGTCGACCACAATTCACTCCTCACCACTCTGTCATAGGCCTTTTCCAAGTCTATAAAAGCGCAATAGACCTTCTGACTTCTAGCCAAGAATTGTTCGACTATACCTCGTAAGGAAAATACCCGATCCATACATCTCCTTCCTCTTCTAAACCCTGCTTGCACATCCCATATCATCTCTAAAATCCATAAACTCTGTCGTGCTTTCCCATCGCTTCCTTCTCTTATCGTAGAGCGAGTGCAGTATCTGGCTTCCCAGATCCGGATTCCCAGTTTTCTCATACTCATTGTATAGAGTTTCCGTGTTCTTATTCCAGCAGGGTAAATATTTTTTTCTATATCCACGGGGTATGTTACGCTTTGCGCTTCCGATCAGTACGCCAACAAATCTTCCGTAGTTTTCTGATTTTGGTGGGATCCATCGTAAATGTGTGTCGACCTCTTTAAAAAAAACCTAATGGCACTTGTAAAAGCCAATTGACAAGAGATATTGGACCTTGTATCCATATCCTACAACTTAACATTGAAGGTATATCTCGAGACAAATATTTGGGCAAAATAGCTATGGATAACAAAATTGACATTATATCACTGCAGGAAACGCACCTGGCAAACGACACCCAGCTCCAAATCAGAGTGAAGTAGCCAGGCTATAAGATAGTTGCAAATATTAACTTAGATATCCATGGATCCATAATGTACCTCTGACAAGATATTGACAATTATAAGATTATTGCTAGCACCCAGCAGAACAATAATATCGAAATTATAACTGTGGAGCTCTTAGGAATGACAATATCAGCTGTCTATAAACCTCCCAATACTAGATGGCCAAATCCTTCACTTCCAACCCTAAAACACCCAGAAGTTTACCTGAGAGATTCAACAGCCACCATGTCAGCAGTGGATACTCAACTGATGACGAGAATGGAGAGAGTCTATCAAACTGGATGGATAAATTGGATTTCCATCTGGTCTATGATGCTAAGGACTTGATAACCTTTCATTCAGCACGATGGAGGAGCGACATAAACCCCGATCTGTGCTTTGTTACAACTGACCCATCGCAGTTCCCCCTACCTCACACGAGAAAGGTCTTGCGAAATTTCCCACGCAGCCAACACCGGCCAGTTATTATCAATATCGGAATTCAAGTACCTTTAATAAAATCCACACCAAAAACAAGGTGAAACTTTTGCAAGGCGGACTGGACATCATATTATTAAGATGTATTTTATCATTAATATTGATATTATTATTACTTTGAATTATATTATTATCAGGAATTTCGTTTTTAATGTGAATATCGTCAATATTAAGCAATTCACTAGATTCATCATTTACGGTTTCCAAAAAGCCATTTCACAAATATCACAAAAAAATAAAACCCAAACAATAAACATCTCCTGAGAAATTGACCTTGAGACCAGAAGGGGATAAGTCACAATTTGGTCAAAAATGAGTTGACCAAACTAATGCACTCCATATTCCATCATTAAAATCCTAATAGCCAAGTGCAGCTCTCCGATCATAAATAGCACCACTATAATATGATCCCGTTTTTTTAACTTCATAATATTTTGCATTAAAAGAAGACAAGCCACCGTAAAAATCAACATGGCGTAGCAGCATCCGCGTGCTTGTAAGAGGAAATTATCCTTTTTTCAGTTTTGTGATGAAGAAAGTAAACCAGATCCTTTTTTATATTATTTTAACTTTTGATTTTGGATTTGTTTTTAAAGGTTAGTTTTTGATATTTGGATATAATACCAACTTTTTCAAACAAAAATCGTTTTTTTTTAAATTTAACAATTACAATCAGATATTGTTTCGAAACTGAATGAATTCGTGTACTCATTATTTCAGAACAATAACCTGCCACCTGAAACTTCTCCAGGTGACCTTCCAACTTCAAAAAAAGCAACTCCTAGCAGATGGAGAAAAAAATATATCCAGCTTCATAAGAAAATCAAGCGCCAGACCCAAACAAATCTAGGTCACAGTTATATTAACACAAAAGGAGTTGAAATAGCGCCTAGAAAACTAGAATTACCCTGCGGATGCTCAAAACAATGTAGACAACTCTTGGCTGGCAATGAAAAAGAAATATTTTATGTATTTTGGAACCTGGGTAATTACGATCAACAAAAAGTTTTTCCGAAGAAACGAAATTACCCGAAAAAAACAAAACGAATACATTCGTCCAGAAACATATCAGTATGATATATAGGAATAATAATAAGAAATGGGAATGAAATTTGTAAAAAAGAGTTTCTAACTATACATGGCATTTCAAAAAAAAAAATTAAACGATTTATCTATCAAACAAGGTCTACTTTAATTCAGATCTTTCCATTTCCAGTTTATGTAAGGATTACTATCTTGATTGGTGCCAAACAAACAATATTGTGCCGGTATCTGAAGACAAGTATAGACAAATATTTTGTTCGGAATACAATTAAGGTTTCAAATTACCTAAAAGCGATACCTGGAAAGTTTGTGATTCATTGAATATCAAAATACGCAACGAAACTAACATGAAACTTGCAAACCAGTTAAGAATTGACTTAGAGCTACATCACAGACGTGTTCAAGCCTTGCAGGACCAAATGAATAGAGATACAGAAGAGGCTAAGGCTACAGGTAATTTAACGGTTATAAGCTTTGATCTCCAACAAGCTATGCCCGTGCCAAGTTTGACAGTGGGTGCGGCATTCTATCTAAGAAAGGTATGGGTTTATAACTTAGGAATACATAATTGTGTCAGTGGCAAGGCATACATGTAAATATGTCCAGAAAATGTTGCAAAGTGAGGTAGCAATGAAATCGCTAGTATTCTATATAAACATTTCAAAACTAACAAACCCACAGCTGGAAATCTTATAGTCTACACTGATAACTGTAGTGGTCAAAATAAAAATTGGTCTTTGATTTGTTTATGCAACATCCTATCATAGAAGGAATATTCACTAATATTGAGCGGGAATGAGTATTTGGTAGTAGGCCATACAAGATAACCATGCGACCAGGACTTCGCTGCTATTGAAAAATACAAGCGTCATCGATTGAAACAAATGTATACTCCAGAAGATTGGCATGAAGCAGTAAGAAAGTGCAGAAGAAAAAATTGTTTCGAGGTGATTTTATTGAAACAATTCTTATTTAAAGAGCTTCAAATAGAAATCACTAAAAAAACCTTAACAGATAATAGAGAGAATAATAAAGAAAAAGTTAACTTTAGCAAGAAATTAATCCTCAAGTTCTCTTCTTAACAGCCGAATTTCATGTACATCAAGCACCTTATCAATGAAGAATATAAAGCAGTTAATATTGGAAAAAAAGGATTAAGGAAATCGGTACAACTTGCCAAAAATTTGAAACCAAAATATTGTGAACCCATATCACTGAACAAAAAAAAATTGAAAATATTTCCCAGCTCATACATATTATTATCCCAGTTTTTATAAAATTTTATAATGAAATCGGATCTTGCTAGCAGACTCCGCCAGATGCTGATGATGACCTCTTAGACAAAATCAAAAATCTCGATGAATTTTCAGACATTGAAAATATTAATGATATCTGATTGATTTAATAACCCTTTGTGTTAATTTCCTTTTAAGTTCCTAATTGCATATGTTAAAAATCAGTACTTCCAACTGTACAATTCCTTTTTGAGTAATTCCTTGATTTTTAAAACTACTCAGTACGGCCCTGACGCCGAAAAAAAATCATCTAAAAAAAATACCACAGGCAGTTATTATTCTAGAATATTTCAAAATCATCGCGCGCAATTTTAGCTACCAGTTATACGGTCACGTGACCAGACAGTGGTCAACTTTATTGCTGAATTTAACGCGAGAAGAAGCTACGTTCAAAACGGTTTCCGGCTTCACGTTCTCTTTCGCATTCCGATCGTCAAGCAATGCAAAGCACCGCTTCACTCCCTTGTAAGCATATCATCAGCCGAGGCAATACCGCTTTAAAATACCACGTGGTAAAATGCACATCAATATAATCAAATAAAATACATCAAATTCAAAGCTAACAACCATTAAAATTATTCCGAAGATACAGGAGGCTTTAAACTGTAAGCTTCATGTATTAAAGTTATACAATATATTCTCGATGACAAGTGTGTTGTTTTATTTACTATGATAACAAAATTCACGGCAATAAAAGGCTTTTAGTACCCTTTGGCCTATAGTAGTAAAAAACAGATCGAGCCAGCTTTACTGAGTTATCGAAGGATCCATTATTTACGCAGCGAAAGACGTCGTTAAAGAGCAAGTAAGTCGGCAGGCAACAGAGGTTCCGGTGGTAAAGCTGCCCACACCTCAGAGCATTTCAGGTGTCTGCCAATTACGCCCAATCTACTTCTCGTCGTTGGCGCCGGCGCGCATGTCCTATTTCGAGCCGGATTTTACTCTGTAAGTTGATAATTTTCTGACTTACCGCGAGTGAATTAAATTAAAGTTAAAAAGTATTAAAATTTTTATTTAAATATTTGTTTCGTCAATATGGTTTGGACAGTTCCGGTTTATGTGTCCCGTAGCCTGACAATTCCAACAAATGATATTCCTGTTTGGACGACTACTATCAGGTGTATCTATCCTATTAACGCCGACAGAACTATTATTAAGATTCGAAAGATGTTGTGAACCGGCTGCCGTGGATCCTACATCTACAAAAGCGAAGTCAGGTTCCACAAATTGATTTTTCCTTCGAGAAGGAGGTACGTAGTGGTCAATACGATACTTTTTAGTCTCTAGTTTAATACATTCTGCTTCAAGCTCCTCGATGGTTTGAACGACAGGAAGCTGCGTGATGTAAAGACGTGGCAAATTTTGGCGTATGTTTTTATAGATTTTCTAAACGTTATAACTTCATATATCGCAAAATAATAAGTTTTCAGTTTTTTTTTGTTAAAATTTGATTTTAAAATTTATACATTTATTAATCATAAAATTTTATATTTTATTTAAAAAAATTAAAAGCACAATCCGTAAGGCCGCTCTAAAAAAAATTTTTATAAAAAACTTAAAATTTTTTTCTTTTTTTTTTTTAAATTTTTAATTAATTTTTATACACTTGTAAAAAGTTTGTTTTAACAAATTTAAAAATACAATTGCTTAAAAACCCTTCTGTGAAATTTTCTTTTTAAAAATAAAACTAATTTTCAAAAAAAAAAAAAAAATTTGTTATATACTTTTACAAGTTTTACAAAGGGACCCTAATGACCCCTTTGCAAAAAATTATTGTAAGATTTAAAACTTTAAAAAAAAATTTTTTTTCGAAATATTACTTAATACAAGCTCCAAAGTGAAGGTTTTATCTAACTGGTGGATTAATTCATTTGCGTCTTTCCTTTAAAAAAAAAAAAGATATCAAGAAAACCAAGGACAGTTGCATTGCGCAAATGCACAGATTGCAAAATTCAGCTGATGAGCTAATAAGTAACCCTGAAAAAAGGTTGTTGATTTTTAATATTCAACAACTTAGTTCCTATTGTCAAAAATATTCACATTGCCAAGACCAGTAAGATGAAACCTCGACTGTACCTGAGGACAGAACGAAAATTGAGGAATGCTAAATAAAAACGATAAGCAAACTTAAAAAAGTATTTTAAGATTTAGAAATAAAAGTTCAAAATTCACAAAAAATGGTCAAAAAACCATGAGCTCTCATTCGCGAGTCAAGTTACCTAAAATAAGAATTCCTCCATTTTCGGGAAAAGTTTTAGAATATACTTCTTTCATTAATTTTTTTAACTCGTTAATAAAAAATAACCCTCAAATTTGTACAAACTCGGAAAAAATGATCTATTTACGTTCTCATTTAGAGGGTAAGGCTTTTAAACTAATCTAATCTAAGTCTCTAACAATTTCAAACGCAAATTTTGAACTTGTTAGAAAACAAGTATAACAATTTACGTTACATTGTATCAAATCATTTTCAAAATTTGTTAATTGTAGTAGAACTAAGTAAATATAACTCTACGAATCTGAGGAAGTAATACTCAAGAACTTTTTGATTTTTTACATTAAAAATGTCAAACTCTAGATGCAGTACAATCATGTTCAAAAAATGAAAATACTAGTAAAATTAGTAAATTTATTCGTGCCAGGAATTTATCTCGACACCCGTGTTTCAAAGAAAACAAATAGCTCTTAATAACAAATTATGCACAAATTGTCCAGGGTCCGGTCATGACGTCATTGCTTGCCGCTCACATCGCCGTTGCTCTGCGTGCAATCATAGATATCATTTTTTGTTACACAACACCATCTCAAACGCGAACACTTCAACATCACACCACCCCCCTAACTAGAACTACAACTCTCAGCCAAGTTCACTAGTAAACTCTCTATCCGCTTTCTCACCTACTCCTACATATGCACTGCTAGCTACAGCTAAGATTCAAATAAAAAATTTCAAAGGCTCTACTTGACAATGAAAGTCACACATCGTTTATCACTCAAAAATTTGCTAACAAGTTACAAATAAAAACTTACTCTAATCCCATAACCATTTCAGGTGTCTGCCAATCAGAGAGTTATATAAATAAATCGACAAATATTATTTTCACCCCACTCTTTAATAGCTCAAAATCATTTAGTGCTGATTGTGCAATAGTCAAAGCCTAGGCCCAGAGCTGCCTACACTCATAAATACTCAGCTGGGATGGACAGTGTCTGGTCAGATTCCAACAAGGTTCGTAAACAATACATCACATGTTTTTTCTCGCTCTGACACAAATGTGCAGAGTACCGGTTTGCCAGATGAACCCATTTACGCTTCAACGCTCTCTCGCTCTGAAACAAATGTGCATTCACAGAAGAACCATTTTACTCTTAACCGCTTTCTCGCTCTGACACAGATGTGCAGAGTACCGGTTTAACAGGAGAACCAAATTACTCTCAACCACTTTCTCGCTCTGACACAAATATGCAGAGTGGCGGTTTGCCAGATGAACCCATTTACGCTCAAACGCTCTCTCGCTCTGACACAAATGTGCAGAGTACCGGTTCAACAGAATAACCATTTTACTCTCAACCGCTTTCTCGCTCTGACACAGATATGCGGAGCACTAGTTCAATGAAAGCAACAGTTAATTCGCAAAATTTCTCCCAGGCTGTTAGCTTGTCTAAGTTAAACGAAAACATCATCAGCCTCTCCCGAGTTATCTGACAACCAGTATTTAAGTGGAAATGTCAGAATATACAAACCCATTTCGGAAAAAAGCTTCTTGGTCATCCGATGAAAACTCCGATTATTCTACATTTGTCCCAACGGACTTAGTTCTCACTTCTCTGACAACCAGCATTCAAGCGGAAATGTCAGAATATACAAATTCATTTCGGAAAAAAGCTTCTTGGTCATCCGACGAAAGCTCCGATTATTCTACATTTGTCCCAATAGACTTATCCATCACCTCTCTGACAACCAGCATTCAAGCGAAAATGTCAAAATATACAAACCCATTTCGGAAAAAGCTTCTTGGTCATTCGACGAAAGCTCCGACTATTCTACATTTGTCCCAACGGACTTAGCCCCCACTTCTTTTGCCACTACATTGAACTTCTCAGCTCCAAACATCAACCCTCTCGGTTACCAGGTAGAACCACCGCAAACGGATGCTGAAATTCATCAGCCCATAGAAAATTTCTGGCTACAAGAAGAAGTAGCTCCCGATTCAATTCTATCCCCTAAAGATAAAAGACATGTAAAGTCCGGACTCAATCCCTTAGATTTGCTCACTTGAAGACAAATTCCCCGTGACAAATATTATTTATGGTTTCACAGCCCGTCATTTTTGCAAAAACCAATTGTTTCATTCGATTCTTTCGACACCTTTGCTCTCATTCAATCTCCTCCAAAAGCTTAAAAAACAGCTATGTTTGTTTCAAAAAGCCTAATCAGTTTTTGGGAAACAATTATTTAAAACAATTTTAAATAATTGTTTCCCAAAAACTGATTAGGCTTTTTGAAACAAACATAGCTGTTTTTTAAGCTTTTGGAGGAGATTGAATGAGAGCAAAGGTGTCGAAAGAATCGAATGAAACAATTGGTTTTTGCAAAAATGACGGGCTGTGAAACCATAAATAATATTTGTCACGGGGAATTTGTCTTCAAGTGAGCAAATCTAAGGGATTGAGTCCGGACTTTACATGTCTTTTATCTTTAGGGGATAGAATTGAATCGGGAGCTACTTCTTCTTGTAGCCAGAAATTTTCTATGGGCTGATGAATTTCAGCATCCGTTTGCGGTGGTTCTACCTGGTAACCGAGAGGGTTGATGTTTGGAGCTGAGAAGTTCAATGTAGTGGCAAAAGAAGTGGGGGCTAAGTCCGTTGGGACAAATGTAGAATAGTCGGAGCTTTCGTCGAATGACCAAGAAGCTTTTTCCGAAATGGGTTTGTATATTTTGACATTTTCGCTTGAATGCTGGTTGTCAGAGAGGTGATGGATAAGTCTATTGGGACAAATGTAGAATAATCGGAGCTTTCGTCGGATGACCAAGAAGCTTTTTTCCGAAATGAATTTGTATATTCTGACATTTCCGCTTGAATGCTGGTTGTCAGAGAAGTGAGAACTAAGTCCGTTGGGACAAATGTAGAATAATCGGAGTTTTCATCGGATGACCAAGAAGCTTTTTTCCGAAATGGGTTTGTATATTCTGACATTTCCACTTAAATACTGGTTGTCAGATAACTCGGGAGAGGCTGATGATGTTTTCGTTTAACTTAGACAAGCTAACAGCCTGGGAGAAATTTTGCGAATTAACTGTTGCTTTCATTGAACTAGTGCTCCGCATATCTGTGTCAGAGCGAGAAAGCGGTTGAGAGTAAAATGGTTATTCTGTTGAACCGGTACTCTGCACATTTGTGTCAGAGCGAGAGAGCGTTTGAGCGTAAATGGGTTCATCTGGCAAACCGCCACTCTGCATATTTGTGTCAGAGCGAGAAAGTGGTTGAGAGTAATTTGGTTCTCCTGTTAAACCGGTACTCTGCACATCTGTGTCAGAGCGAGAAAGCGGTTAAGAGTAAAATGGTTCTTCTGTGAATTGGTACTCTGCACATTTGTTTCAGAGCGAGAGAGCGTTGAAGCGTAAATGGGTTCATCTGGCAAACCGGTACTCTGCACATTTGTGTCAGAGCGAGAAAAAACATGTGATGTATTGTTTACGAACCTTGTTGGAATCTGACCAGACACTGTCCATCCCAGCTGAGTATTTATGAGTGTAGGCAGCTCTGGGCCTAGGCTTTGACTATTGCACAATCAGCACTAAATGATTTTGAGCTATTAAAGAGTGGGGTGAAAATAATATTTGTCGATTTATTTATATAACTCTCTGATTGGCAGACACCTGAAATGGTTATGGGATTAGAGTAAGTTTTTATTTGTAACTTGTTAGCAAATTTTTGAGTGATAAACGATGTGTGACTTTCATTGTCAAGTAGAGCCTTTGCAATAAGTGTAGAACCTTTGAAATTTTTTATTTGAATCTTAGCTGTAGCTAGCAGTGCATATGTAGGAGTAGGTGAGAAAGCGGATAGAGAGTTTACTAGTGAACTTGGCTGAGAGTTGTAGTTCTAGTTAGGGGGGTGGTGTGATGTTGAAGTGTTCGCGTTTGAGATGGTGTTGTGTAACAAAAAATGATATCTATGATTGCACGCAGAGCAACGGCGATGTGAGCGGCAAGCAATGACGTCATGACCGGACCCTGGACAATTTGTGCATAATTTGTTATTAAGAGCTATTTGTTTTCTTTGAAACACGGGTGTCGAGATAAATTCCTGGCACGAATAAATTTTGTGCTCAGGGCTTTTGCAATTAACACACATCGGTGTTGCTTTTGACCACGATTGTCTATTTTGATTTTGAGAATCAGTACTGTGGAAGGATAATTTTTTAGGTTTTGCATTGAATTTCAATTTACTAATTTTACTAGTATTTTCATTTTTTGAACATGATTGTACTGCATCTAGAGTTTGACATTTTTTATGTAAAAAATCAAAAAGTTCTTGAGTATTACTTCCTCAGATTCGTAGAGTTATATTTACTTAGTTCTACTACAATTAACAAATTTTGAAAATGATTTGATACAATGTAACGTAAATTGTTATACTTGTTTTCTAACAAGTTCAAAATTTGCGTTTGAAATTGTTAGAGACTTAGATTAGATTAGTTTAAAAGCCTTACCCTCTAAATGAGAACGTAAATAGATCATTTTTTCCGAGTTTGTACAAATTTGAGGGTTATTTTTTATTAACGAGTTAAAAAAATTAATGAAAGAAGTATATTCTAAAACTTTTCCCGAAAATGGAGGAATTCTTATTTTAGGTAACTTGACTCGCGAATGAGAGCTCATGGTTTTTTGACCATTTTTTGTGAATTTTGAACTTTTATTTCTAAATCTTAAAATACTTTTTTAAGTTTGCTTATCGTTTTTATTTAGCATTCCTCAATTTTCGTTCTGTCCTCAGGTACAGTCGAGGTTTCATCTTACTGGTCTTGGCAATGTGAATATTTTTGACAATAGGAACTAAGTTGTTGAATATTAAAAATCAACAACCTTTTTTCAGGGTTACTTATTAGCTCATCAGCTGAATTTTGCAATCTGTGCATTTGCGCAATGCAACTGTCCTTGGTTTTCTTGATATCTTTTTTTTTTTTAAAGGAAAGACGCAAATGAATTAATCCACCAGTTAGATAAAACCTTCACTTTGGAGCTTGTATTAAGTAATATTTCGAAAAAAAATTTTTTTTTAAAGTTTTAAATCTTACAATAATTTTTTGCAAAGGGGTCATTAGGGTCCCTTTGTAAAACTTGTAAAAGTATATAACAAATTTTTTTTTTTTTTTTGAAAATTAGTTTTATTTTTAAAAAGAAAATTTCACAGAAGGGTTTTTAAGCAATTGTATTTTTAAATTTGTTAAAACAAACTTTTTACAAGTGTATAAAAATTAATTAAAAATTTAAAAAAAAAAAAGAAAAAAATTTTAAGTTTTTTATAAAAATTTTTTTTAGAGCGGCCTTACGGATTGTGCTTTTAATTTTTTTAAATAAAATATAAAATTTTATGATTAATAAATGTATAAATTTTAAAATCAAATTTTAACAAAAAAAAACTGAAAACTTATTATTTTGCGATATATGAAGTTATAACGTTTAGAAAATCTATAAAAACATACGCCAAAATTTGCCACGTCTTTACATCACGCAGCTTCCTGTCGTTCAAACCATCGAGGAGCTTGAAGCAGAATGTATTAAACTAGAGACTAAAAAGTATCGTGTTGACCACTACGTACCTCCTTCTCGTAGGAAAAATCAATTTGTGGAACCTGACTTCGCTTTTGTAGATGTAGGATCCACGGCAGCCGGTTCACAACATCTTTCGAATCTTAATAATAGTTCTGTCGGCGTTAATAGGATAGATACACCTGATAGTAGTCGTCCAAACAGGAATATCATTTGTTGGAATTGTCAGGCTACGGGACACATAAACCGGAACTGTCCAAACCATATTGACGAAACAAATATTTAAATAAAAATTTTAATACTTTTTAACTTTAATTTAATTCACTCGCGGTAAGTCAGAAAATTATCAACTTACAGAGTAAAATCCGGCTCGAAATAGGACATGCGCGCCGGCGCCAACGACGAGAAGTAGATTGGGCGTAATTGGCAGACACCTGAAATGCTCTGAGGTGTGGGCAGCTTTACCACCGGAACCTTTGTTGCCTGCCGACTTACTTGCTCTTTAACGACGTCTTTCGCTGCGTAAATAATGGATCCTTCGATAACTCAGTAAAGCTGGCTCGATCTGTTTTTTACTACTATAGGCCAAAGGGTACTAAAAGCCTTTTATTGCCGTGAATTTTGTTATCATAGTAAATAAAACAACACACTTGTCATCGAGAATATATTGTATAACTTTAATACATGAAGCTTACAGTTTAAAGCCTCCTGTATCTTCGGAATAATTTTAATGGTTGTTAGCTTTGAATTTGATGTATTTTATTTGATGTATTTATATTGATGTGCATTTTACCACGTGGTATTTTAAAGCGGTATTGCCTCGGCTGATGATATGCTTACAAGGGAGCGAAGCGGTGCTTTGCATTGCTTGACGATCGGAATGCGAAAGAGAACGTGAAGCCGGAAACCGTTTTGAACGTAGCTTCTTCTCGCGTTAAATTCAGCAATAAAGTTGACCACTGTCTGGTCACGTGACCGTATAACTGGTAGCTAAAATTGCGCGCGATGATTTTGAAATATTCTAGAATAATAACTGCCTGTGGTATTTTTTTTAGATGATTTTTTTTCGGCGTCAGGGCCGTACTGAGTAGTTTTAAAAATCAAGGAATTACTCAAAAAGGAATTGTACAGTTGGAAGTACTGATTTTTAACATATGCAATTAGGAACTTAAAAGGAAATTAACACAAAGGGTTATTAAATCAATCAGATATCATTAATATTTTCAATGTCTGAAAATTCATCGAGATTTTTGATTTTGTCTAAGAGGTCATCATCAGCATCTGGCGGAGTCTGCTAGCAAGATCCGATTTCATTATAAAATTTTATAAAAACTGGGATAATAATATGTATGAGCTGGGAAATATTTTCAATTTTTTTTTGTTCAGTGATATGGGTTCACAATATTTTGGTTTCAAATTTTTGGCAAGTTGTACCGATTTCCTTAATCCTTTTTTTCCAATATTAACTGCTTTATATTCTTCATTGATAAGGTGCTTGATGTACATGAAATTCGGCTGTTAAGAAGAGAACTTGAGGATTAATTTCTTGCTAAAGTTAACTTTTTCTTTATTATTCTCTCTATTATCTGTTAAGGTTTTTTTAGTGATTTCTATTTGAAGCTTTTTAAATAAGAATTGTTTCAATAAAATCACCTCGAAACAATTTTTTCTTCTGCACTTTCTTACTGCTTCATGCCAATCTTCTGGAGTATACATTTGTTTCAATCGATGACGCTTGTATTTTTCAATAGCAGCGAAGTCCTGGTCGCATGGTTATCTTGTATGGCCTACTACCAAATACTCATTCCCGCTCAATATTAGTGAATATTCCTTCTATGATAGGATGTTGCATAAACAAATCAAAGACCAATTTTTATTTTGACCACTACAGTTATCAGTGTAGACTATAAGATTTCCAGCTGTGGGTTTGTTAGTTTTGAAATGTTTATATAGAATACTAGCGATTTCATTGCTACCTCACTTTGCAACATTTTCTGGACATATTTACATGTATGCCTTGCCACTGACACAATTATGTATTCCTAAGTTATAAACCCATACCTTTCTTAGATAGAATGCCGCACCCACTGTCAAACTTGGCACGGGCATAGCTTGTTGGAGATCAAAGCTTATAACCGTTAAATTACCTGTAGCCTTAGCCTCTTCTGTATCTCTATTCATTTGGTCCTGCAAGGCTTGAACACGTCTGTGATGTAGCTCTAAGTCAATTCTTAACTGGTTTGCAAGTTTCATGTTAGTTTCGTTGCGTATTTTGATATTCAATGAATCACAAACTTTCCAGGTATCGCTTTTAGGTAATTTGAAACCTTAATTGTATTCCGAACAAAATATTTGTCTATACTTGTCTTCAGATACCGGCACAATATTGTTTGTTTGGCACCAATCAAGATAGTAATCCTTACATAAACTGGAAATGGAAAGATCTGAATTAAAGTAGACCTTGTTTGATAGATAAATCGTTTAATTTTTTTTTTTGAAATGCCATGTATAGTTAGAAACTCTTTTTTACAAATTTCATTCCCATTTCTTATTATTATTCCTATATATCATACTGATATGTTTCTGGACGAATGTATTCGTTTTGTTTTTTTCGGGTAATTTCGTTTCTTCGGAAAAACTTTTTGTTGATCGTAATTACCCAGGTTCCAAAATACATAAAATATTTCTTTTTCATTGCCAGCCAAGAGTTGTCTACATTGTTTTGAGCATCCGCAGGGTAATTCTAGTTTTCTAGGCGCTATTTCAACTCCTTTTGTGTTAATATAACTGTGACCTAGATTTGTTTGGGTCTGGCGCTTGATTTTCTTATGAAGCTGGATATATTTTTTTCTCCATCTGCTAGGAGTTGCTTTTTTTGAAGTTGGAAGGTCACCTGGAGAAGTTTCAGGTGGCAGGTTATTGTTCTGAAATAATGAGTACACGAATTCATTCAGTTTCGAAACAATATCTGATTGTAATTGTTAAATTTAAAAAAAAACGATTTTTGTTTGAAAAAGTTGGTATTATATCCAAATATCAAAAACTAACCTTTAAAAACAAATCCAAAATCAAAAGTTAAAATAATATAAAAAAGGATCTGGTTTACTTTCTTCATCACAAAACTGAAAAAAGGATAATTTCCTCTTACAAGCACGCGGATGCTGCTACGCCATGTTGATTTTTACGGTGGCTTGTCTTCTTTTAATGCAAAATATTATGAAGTTAAAAAAACGGGATCATATTATAGTGGTGCTATTTATGATCGGAGAGCTGCACTTGGCTATTAGGATTTTAATGATGGAATATGGAGTGCATTAGTTTGGTCAACTCATTTTTGACCAAATTGTGACTTATCCCCTTCTGGTCTCAAGGTCAATTTCTCAGGAGATGTTTATTGTTTGGGTTTTATTTTTTTGTGATATTTGTGAAATGGCTTTTTGGAAACCGTAAATGATGAATCTAGTGAATTGCTTAATATTGACGATATTCACATTAAAAACGAAATTCCTGATAATAATATAATTCAAAGTAATAATAATATCAATATTAATGATAAAATACATCTTAATAATATGATGTCCAGTCCGCCTTGCAAAAGTTTCACCTTGTTTTTGGTGTGGATTTTATTAAAGGTACTTGAATTCCGATATTGATAATAACTGGCCGGTGTTGGCTGCGTGGGAAATTTCGCAAGACCTTTCTCGTGTGAGGTAGGGGGAACTGCGATGGGTCAGTTGTAACAAAGCACAGATCGGGGTTTATGTCGCTCCTCCATCGTGCTGAATGAAAGGTTATCAAGTCCTTAGCATCATAGACCAGATGGAAATCCAATTTATCCATCCAGTTTGATAGACTCTCTCCATTCTCGTCATCAGTTGAGTATCCACTGCTGACATGGTGGCTGTTGAATCTCTCAGGTAAACTTCTGGGTGTTTTAGGGTTGGAAGTGAAGGATTTGGCCATCTAGTATTGGGAGGTTTATAGACAGCTGATATTGTCATTCCTAAGAGCTCCACAGTTATAATTTCGATATTATTGTTCTGCTGGGTGCTAGCAATAATCTTATAATTGTCAATATCTTGTCAGAGGTACATTATGGATCCATGGATATCTAAGTTAATATTTGCAACTATCTTATAGCCTGGCTACTTCACTCTGATTTGGAGCTGGGTGTCGTTTGCCAGGTGCGTTTCCTGCAGTGATATAATGTCAATTTTGTTATCCATAGCTATTTTGCCCAAATATTTGTCTCGAGATATACCTTCAATGTTAAGTTGTAGGATATGGATACAAGGTCCAATATCTCTTGTCAATTGGCTTTTACAAGTGCCATTAGGTTTTTTCTAAAGAGGTCGACACACATTTACGATGGATCCCACCAAAATCAGAAAACTACGGAAGATTTGTTGGCGTACTGATCGGAAGCGCAAAGCGTAACATACCCCGTGGATATAGAAAAAAATATTTACCCTGCTGGAATAAGAACACGGAAACTCTATACAATGAGTATGAGAAAACTGGGAATCCGGATCTGGGAAGCCAGATACTGCACTCGCTCTACGATAAGAGAAGGAAGCGATGGGAAAGCACGACAGAGTTTATGGATTTTACAACCTCCAGCCGAAAGGGATGGTCCCTTCTACGCCGACTAGGAGCTGCCACGCCTATACTCACCAAAGAATTTAAGGTAAACCCCTCCCAAGTAGCGTTACATATTAAACAACGCTCGGAAAACGTACCGATCGAAAAAGAGTTCGAAGAAGCGATAAAGGAAGAACTCATAATAACTGACAGTCGCATTGTAAACAACCCTCTTTTCTCTTCCTTTTTCACTAACGCTGAACTGAACAAAGCCGTTAGTACACTTAAACTGCGGAAGGCAGCTGGGCTGGATGGTATATTCCCAGAATTTATAAAGCACTTAGGGCACCCTGCGAAAAAATAGCTTAGAAATTGCTTTACAGATATACTAAATACGGGACAAATCCCAGAACAGTTCAGAATAGCCCAAACCCTTGCTATTCTGTAACCAGGGAAACCAAGCGACGCCGGCTAGCTATCGTTCAATAGCCCTGCTCAGTGTTTGCTACAAATTACTGGAGAGGCTAATATACAATAGAATTTATCAAACTATAGACGATAGTATCCCACCAGACCAGGCTGGTTTCAGATCTAACCGAAGTTGCTGTGAGCAAGTGCTGACCCTAACGTTATACATCGAATCAGGATACCAAAGGAGATTAAAAACGTCAGTAGCATTTGTTGATCTGACGGCAGTATACGACACCGTATGGCTGGATGGTCTAATGCTAAAACTAAAGAAAACCATACCCTGCTCCAAGTTAACTAAGCTTATGAGAAATATGTTAAGAGACCGATACTGTAAAGTCACCCTTGGACAATCAACTAGCAAGTCATACACCATCAGAAATGGGCTACCCCAGGGATCGGTGCTAGCCCCTATACTCTTTAACCTTTACACCAGTGACATGCCGGCAACTAACTCCCAGAAGTTCTGCTATGCTGATGACACCGCTATAGCCACTCAAAGCAGGCTCCTTGAGGATGGTGAAGAAACCCTAACGACGGACCTAGAAAACCTCGGTAGATACTACAAACAGTGGCGACTATGTCCAAATCCAAGCAAAACCGAAGTATGTGCATTCCATCTTAATAACAACCTAGCAAACAAAGACCTGAATGTCACATTCTGTGGTAAAAAAGTGAAACACAACAGCCACCCCAAATACCTTGGCATTACACTAGACCGGTCCTTAACATTCAAAAGACACCTGGAGATAACTGGTCAAAAACTAAAAACCAGGAACAACTTAATCAGAAAACTGGCTGGGACTACTTGGGGAGCAAAAGCAGAAACACTACGAACGGCAGCTCAATCACTTGTTTTCTCAACGGCAGAATACTGCGCACCAGTGTGGTACAAGAGCTCCAATACTAACAAAGTCGACGTGCACCTCAATGACACCATGAGAATTATATTAGGAACCCTAAAGTCCACTTCAGTACCTTGGCTGCACGCACTAACGAATTTAGCACCACCAGACCTAAGGAGACAACATGCTGCTGCTCGTGAGTGGGTCAAACTGCACGATCCTGAACACCCTAGAACTCTGCCAATCCACACGATACTGGATAAAGTCCCAGGCCGCCGCCTTAAATCCCGGAAACCAATTTGGCAAGATAAGGTGCTAACTCACCATGAACCATTTAAAATCAGAGGGGATTGAAAAATCAGATGGACGTCCAATCACGATCTCAACCACAATAACCATGAGGACCCCACCGTCCCTCTCTCAGAAATGCAAATGCCTATAAAAGCATGGTGTACCCTTAACAGCATAAAAACCGGTCACGCCAGATGCAAGTCCATGCTGTACAAGTGGGGACTCTCCGACACCCAGATATGCGACTGTGGAGCGCCAGAACAAAATGTAGCACACATAGCCCACGAGTTCCCATTAAGAAGATTTGAAGGAGAATGGAACGAGATTCTTAATGCCACTCCTGCTGCCGTGAATTGGCTGACCTCCCTGGATATCGTTCTATAACCCATAGCCTGCGTTTCGAATGTATTCGCATAATATAGTTTTTTTTTTCTTTTTTAGTCAATTTGCAAAAGTGTTAGTCTTATACATATATATGTACATACTTTATTTATATTTAAGAGTGAATTTGTAGATCGTCATACGATAAATAAATAAAATCTTAATAATGCAATTTTAATAATTAATAATCATAAAAATGAGACACAACTTTCGGAATTTAAAAATCGAGATTGGCATATTTACGTTCAAAAAGTAATATTAAATATTTATTTATGCTTTAAAGCTGAAAATGTAAATTCAACTCAAAATGAAATAATTAAAGAAATAAGCAACTCAACAAAAATTACATATTTTACAATTAATTTAGTAATTAAACAAGAAGTTTTAATTAAAAACGAAAACGTATTGTCAGCCGTCGGATATATGAGGCATCTAAAGATGTAATTCGACCAAAGGTTAAAAATACGTACAAAGAAAATAAAGTTCCAAAATTAGAAATTATATTTAACAAACTGCAAGATTTTAAATATAAATTATTAAAAACACTGCGACATATTTTAATAGGATGTGGTTTTAAGTACAAGATGTTTTTTTTTTTACCGAAAATAGTCGCAAAAAGAGTAGACCTATCGTGTGGGCCGCACTGCGACTATTAGAAAGGGGAAAGGGATTATAGAAAGAAAATTATTGTGGACCCGCTTTTTGAAAAGATGCAGGTCATAGTTCTCTGGAAAAACTGATTTTAGAAGCTTGTTCCATTCCGTAGCAGCCCTGTAAAAGAAGGATTCTTAAAGGAGATTGGTCCTTGTAGTGTAAATGAGAGTAAATGGGTGAGACTGATCTGAGTGCCAAGTTCTTTGGCCGAATGTGGCGAATGGTGTTACAAAAGTTTTTATTTCTCTGGAGCATCTGCCATGGAAATATCTGTAGAGTAATAACTGGTGCAACTCTTCTTCTATGTTCTAGAGGGTAAAGGGTATCTGTGAGAGTTGAGTTGTTTATTAACCGAATAGCTCCTTTCTGAATGGAATCTAGAAGACGAAGAGAATGCCTTGGTGCTGAACCCCAAATGTGCGAGCAATACTCCAGTAGAGGTCGGATTTGAGGCCTTGTGCGTCGTCAACAGTTGATCAGGAGTAAAAAACTTTCTAGCTTTTCACAGAAAACCTAGCCTCTGGCTTGCTGACTTTGCGATGTTAGCAACATAGTCATGCCAAGACATATTATTGGACACCGTGACTCCCAAAATCGAAATGGAGGGACTTGATTTAAGGGTATTTCCGGACATTGTGATGGAATGATTTGAGTAATTCATTTTTTTGAAAAACGTAGCGCTTTGTGTTTTCTGGGCGTTGAACTAAACAAATTGTTGGTTTCTCACTCGACGATTGCTTCAAGATCTTTATTGATGGAATCAACCTGTTCCTGCCTGAGTTTATTTGTATCATTCACCGTAAGTGATCGATAAGATGTGAAAGTTGAGACAAGTGTGCTATCGTCTGCGAAACTGTAATAGGGGTTCGTGGTGGTTTTCAAGAGGTCGTTGATGTGTAAAAGAAATAAGGTGGGGGACAGGATGGAACCCTGGGGGACCCCGGCATTGGTTTTTAACGCATCAGAAGAAATACCGTCAACTGCCACATGAAAGGAGCGATCTTGCATGAAACTCAAGAGCCATTGGCGCAGTTGGAAGACCGTAAGCAAATAATTTACTTAACAATGCCTGGTGCCAAACGCGGTCAAAGGCTTTAAATATATCCAACGAGATTCACCAAACTTTTTCTGAACAAACACTATTTTGTTTATTATCTGTCATGGATTATTTTAAATTTCTACAGATATTTGATGAGTTCTGTTAATCGCTTTTTCCATAACTTTGGATATAACTGAGAGTAAGGCAATAGGGCAATAAATCGCAGGAATAGCCTTCTATCCTTTTTTCGGAATCGGTTGGACTTTAGGTTAATTTAAGTTAAGTTAAGTTAGTCGAATGTGTATTATGGAATCGTCTCTTATTGTGGACAGATCTTTAGTTATAGAGAAAGTAATAAAAATATTGTTTATTTAAATAAAACGTAGTTCGACACTTACGATGTCGTTCAATAAATAATTTTTAAAAATATATCTGATTAAAAAATAAAATTCACTGGTCGGTTTCTTGTGAAGATTTTATGGCTTTTAATATGATGTTTTTTATATATTTTAAACTGTTTTTGAAAGAATACTTTTTGCAGTCAAGCAGAAACGCCGACATTATCACAACAAGATATTTGGAGATGTATCCCAAACGAAGGCAGCTTTATAAAACCCCATTCAGAAAAATTTTAGTTAATTTAATCAACCGTGGGATGTACGATTTACCTAGAAGCGGATATAATATTGAGAATGAAAATCGCGACAGAAACAGAATGCGCTTTTGTGAGTGGTATACTAGGAAGTGTAATAAAAATCCCGATTTTGTAAATCATATCTTGTGGTCCGATGAGAGTAGGTTAAAGTATTGTGGAGTTTTAAATAAGCACAACACTCATCATTGGGCTGTGGAAACCTCTGACAAAGCTGCAAAAAGACGTCTACAGACCAGATTTGTGAGTAAAGTTTGATATAGGTCATTGGTAATTAAATCTAACTTCCCTTTTTTAATAAAGCCCCTGTTATAAATTATTAATCATTTCAGGAAATCAACTTGGTTTCAAAGAGTTATTTCATTAAATGGTTCAGTCTCTTGGACAAGTCGGTAAAGGTGGACCTCGGCGACTATATATCGATCAGATCAAAATTGTTTTAAAGAAAGACCAGGTCAAGAGCACCAACAACCAACGAGTATGTATAAGAGCACTGATGAAAGTAGAGGAAGAAAAGAATGTGTGCAAGAACTGTAGTAAGTAAAAGAATGTGATCTCTGCCTACCCCTACGAAAAAAAGGCGTGACAATAAATATATGTTGCCCTTGGATTTCTGAATGTGAATGGGCAAATCGGTAGAGGTCGACCTCGGAGAACATATCTCGATCAGATCAACATTGTTTTGAAGAAAGGCCAGGTCAAAAGTACCAACAACCGAAGAGCATGTATGAGAGCACTGATGAAAGTAGAGGAAGCAAAAGATGTGTGTACGAACCGTAGCAAGTGGAAGGAAGTGGTGTATGTATGGATTTCTACTTCTGTGGTCACACAAAGAATAAGCTGTATGAGCTGTATTAACAGATATATATATATATATATATATATATATATATATATATATATATATATATATATATATATATATATATATATGCTAGGGTTGTACGAAAAACAGTCATCAATCATCAAAAATGTCTCGATGCAAATCGATGCATTTTGAAAATCTGTAAATTGATACCCAGTTAGGCAGCAGTTAATAAGATAATTAAATTTTATATTAAATTATATTGTACAACTTGTAATATGTTTTTGTCGTGATTTTCATTTTCAATTTGTATCTACTTATAGGTTGTTCAAAGGTTCAACTGTTAATTAAATCAACGACGATTTTTCTGACTTGTTTTTTCACACTCATAGTTGGGAATTTTTCGCAAAACATCTGATTTGTTAAAAAGTCGTCACAAATGTTCATGCTTTAGTAAAAATTTAATGTATTTATGCGTTTTTTATGCGTTACTTATAAACATTATTTTCTGAAAAATAAATTATGAACTTCTTAGAAAAAATTGAGACCTAACTTTACAATGTGTGATATTTCGATAATACTTTAATCTTTTATGCACTTGTAAGACATTACTAGACTGGAAATTTTACACTTTTTTCAAAAATCAAAAAATCCAATAGGGCGGGTATAAAAAAAATGAAAGTTAAGATGTACTGCGGAATAACAAAAGACGATTGAAAAATATTACACACGCTATCGTATTTGTCTCAAAAAAGTGTCTAAATATTGCCGTATTTTGAAAACTGTCAAATTAACCGTTTCAAAATTATTGGCAAAAAACGAAATCCGACATTTTCGGTTTTTCGCTGACATTTCCAAAACCAATTAACCGATCGCAAATCTGAAGCTGGTTATTAAATGCACTAAGCTTCCTCTGAAACTTTCCCCATTTAACTTTTGCTGTAGGTATAATAGGAGCAAAGATCCCTGCATAGAGAAACAAATCTGGGACACACTGTAATAAGTTAGCGGCAGAAGCCTATTTGCTATCAAATAAAGGGATCTTAAGATATTTGACTAGACCACCCTTGAATGGTGCTTAGCACGTCATCTTGCTAGCTTTACTAAGGGTTCCAGTCCTTAGTAACTATACTAAATCAAACTTTTTATTTAGATTTATTTAGAAATTTAGAAATTATTTAAAAAATAAAAGCGGTATTTACGGTTATTTTAGCAAAGTAACAAAATGTTAAATTGATATAATTTTGTTTTTTGTTCCTGAATAAAACATGTTATGTTAAACAGCTTATATTTATTATAATAATTACAATTTTCAGTTTATTATGTAATTTTTAAAATAAATTTATTTATTTAGAATTGTAAAAAAACAATAATATAATGATACAATACGAGTATATCCTCATTAAGAATATGATTTGCAAAAAATTAACTTAAAATTAGCAAAATGTTGATAATGTTTATTTAGAACAAATCGTTGGTAAAACATTGTTCTATTATTAATTATTATTTAAATAATGTTTGTCTACATCACATAGTCGATACCAAGTTTTATTTAAGAAAGGAGCCAGTTTAAAATTATTACATACGTTATATTACAAAAACAAATTGCATAAGTAGTTTACAAAGAAAATTCTTACATATTTTAAAAAAATATATTTACATAATAAATATAATTGTTTATAATTATATTCATTAAATTAATTAAATATTGTTAATAATTAAAAAAAATATTTATATGGCGGTTAAGATTTAATTTTTCCCCCTTTTGACAGATATTTTTCAAAGAAATCCATGTACCAACAATGGATTTGTAAAAGCACTGACCATAAATCGTATTTTGCAATTTTTTTACATTAAACGCCAATTACGTAATCAAAATAGTTAAAGAAAAAAATAATTATAAGAACATGACATACATTTTTTTATAATATAATTTTTTTATAAAAATATAAATATAGAAACGTAGATGTGATGTCAGCATCATTTTACTACCATTTTTTTTTTGTTAATCACTACAAATTTATAGTCAGGTTTAAGCAGTGGCAGCTCGTCAGGTGAAGTAGGTAAAAAAGTCACCAAAAATTTACTAAAAAAATAATTAAAATTATAAAATGTTTTGACCCATTAACGCCTCGCGTTGCCACATGGCTACGGACTCAAAGTGCGCCAGTATTGGCCATGCACTAGTAAATTTCTTGTGGACGTGTCATATCACTACTAACAATGTGCAAAAACTACGTGTTTGCTTATTTTAAGTAAGAACGCCGAATTGTGTGTGTTTAAAGCGGTTAAATTTAATAATTTTTAAAATATCGTGAAAATATGGATAAACGATTTGAGTATCCTTTTTTGTGTAAAAGTAAGGGTTATTTTGTTATACTACATAATAATGGAGTTAATGGCGATATTTACATTGAGACACAAGAACCCAATGTAGACACAGATGAGGACGCAGACCGTGAATATTCCGAAACAGCCAAGGAGAAAACCGGTGGTTACTTGTATATGAGATGAATGGATAATTCAGTGGTAACTATGGTGTCTACTTTGCTCAAGGCTCAAAAAATTGAACAGATTAAAGGGTACTCAAAATAACAAAAGAAAAATATGATGGTTCCACGACCAAATGTTATTGCGAAATATAATGCCCACATAGGAGGAACTGATCAGATGGACCAAAACCTTGGATACCATCGGATTGGTATTCGAGGTAAGAAATGGTATTGGCCATTGCTAACTTGGATTTTCGATGTTGCTCTTCAAAACTCTTGGATACTATACAATCAATCTCGAAAAGTAAAGATTTCACAATTAAAGTGCAAAATAGAAGTAGCGACCGTTTACTTGAAAATTTTTTAAGTTTCGCCATGGAATTTTCAGATTCGTGAGTTTCGGATAATATCCGGTTTGATCGTTTAGACCATTTAGTTCAACAAACAACACAAAACAAACGAAGAAGATGTGCACTCAAAACATGCAACTCCACAGTAAGAACCATGTGTTTAAAATGTAATGTAGCACTATGTTTTACCTGCTTTGCACCTTATTATTCTCGTTAACTTTTCAAACTTGCTTTCTTATTTTATATTACATCATTATAATGTTCTATAAATTTTCCAATTAAAAAGGTGTGTTTCAATTTTAGGTAGTGTTAAGGCCCAGCGTTGCCATATGGCAACTAATATGACATCTAATATTTTACCTGTCAATCTGTAAAAAAAAAAGTTTTAATTGTATTTAGTTTTTTTTATCCAGCATGACATATTTTGTACAAAAAAAAAATTAAATGCAAAAAAAAATAATTTCGGCGTTAATGGGTTAAAATATTCATTTTTTATACTTTTGGCCGCTTCTAGTATTACATTTTATACATCTTAATATTTAAAAAATTAATCAAGTGTGGCAAGCTCCCTCCTCTGTACGCTGTACGATATTTGATCAGGTCAAAGTGAAGAGCAAATTACTATCAGATGGCTTTGCTTTGCACCGTTGACATGGTTACGTGACGTCAGCCTCGCGTCAGCACGAATACGTTCGTAAGATTTTTATTGAAGTAAAGAACAATTTAAAAATAAATAAGTCGTATACATCTTTTGTTTCGCCTTCGCGCATTTTGTTATTATTATCTAAATTTTAGTAAATTTCAAAGAAAGTTTAATACATTTTCTGTTGTTGATTGTTTTGTTTTAACAATGAATCCGATTAATAACAAAGTAGCAATTTGTTAGAAACTTCATTTAGACGTTGAAAAGATGAAGATAAGAGCGACGTTTTATTGCAACGGCGACCTACTACTATTTTAACTATGGGTTTAAGAAAAGAAATAAAAAAAAGTGGTAGATCATACATTTATTTTAAGTCTTGCAGGTATTTAGAATTAAATTGGCTATGTAGAAGTCAGAGGGTCTATTGCGCTTTTATAGATTTAAAAAAGGCCTATGACATAGTGGTGAGGAGTGAATTGTGTTAGAGGCTGTGGTATTTCTATATTAAGATTCACAGAAGAACGTTTTTATAATTTATATTTAATATTTTTCTGACAATAACAATTAACATATGTCAAACAAACTGAAGTTATAGAAACTAATCATACAGAATGATAAATGTATTGATATAATATTTAGTCGTTTCCAACACCCCTTCTTAAACTAAATATTTGCAATCTTCAGGCCAATTTTTTCTCGTAAGTACTCAAGTTTCAAGGCTCCCAAAGGTTTGGTAAGTATATCTGCTTGCATTTCTTCTGTCGGACAGTATTGGAATTCAATTTCACCACTCCCATTTAGATCTCTGATACAATAAAATTTCACGTCAATATGCTTAGAACAATTAGTTGTACATTCGTGATCTAACATTTTCAAAGTGCTTTGGTTGTCTTCGAATACTGTGATTTTTTTTGTCTTCATTGAAATCCATCATCAATTGTCGTATCCATTGAAGTTCTTGACATGCCTCACTTAATGAAATATATTTTGCTTCCGATGAGCTCAAAGATACTGTAGATTGTTTTCTACTGCTCCATGACATTGGACTTCCAAATATTTTTATTATGAATCCACTAGTCGATTTTCGGTCTCTATTATCCCCAGCCCAATCAGCATCTGCATACATTTCAATTTTCTTTTCATCTCCATTTGTTCCTAAGATCAGTTTAAAATTCTTTGTGGTTTTTAAAATACGCATCATCCGTTTCAATTTATTCCAATCTTTCTGTGTAGGGTTGACAATATTTCTACTTAATATTGAGATGCTTGCTGCTATGTGTGGTCTAGTATTCACTGCTAGGTACAGTAAAGATCCTATTACTTTCCTGTATTTATTATTATTTTTTTAAAATGTATTATTTTCTTCAATTTTGAAGTGTCCTGTTTCAAGCGTAATATTTGATTTCTTTGCCTCTTCCATATTGAAAACTTTTAAGATATTTTTAATGTAGTTTCTTTGATGTAAATAAAAAATGCCATTTTTCTTTTTTTCAACTTCAATATCTAGATAATACTTCAAATTTCCTAGCATTTTTATCTTGAAATTTCTTGCCAATAGTTTTTCTGTATCTGCAACGCCCCTTCTGAAACCATCATTGGTTAGTACTTCAGATATTTTTTCATTCCACACTCTAGCTGACTGTTTCAACCCATAAATGCTCTTCTTGAATTTACATACCAGCTAAGGGTTTTCTTTATTCTCGAATTCTTTTGATTAATACATGTATACGGTTTCTTGTAATTCTCCATTCAAGTATGCTGTTTTACCATTTAGGTGTTTGACTATTTTGTTCTCAGATCCACTCATTGTGAGGTGTGTTCTGATTGTTGCTTGTTTTACGACTGAAGCAAATACTTGGTCATAATCTTCTCCATATTTCTGTGAAAATCCTCTTGCTATAAGTCTTGCCCTGTATCTGATATTCCCATTACTCGGGTCAGATTTAATCTAGTATATCCATTTACAGTCAACTATTCGTTTGTCTTCTGGATATTTCACTAATTCCCATGTTTGACATTCTCTCATAGATTCCATTTCATTTTCCATGGCTTCTATCCATTTTTTTTTCTCATTTTCATAGCTTCTTCAAATGTCTTAGGTTCATCGTCTTCTTTTAGTTTTATATAGTTATTTATCTCCAATTCTTTATTTTCAGTAGTTTCCTGTTTTTCCAAATATTCAGCAGATTTAACTGTTTCAACAGTTTCATTATAGTTTATTTGATTTTTTGTTTCTTTCTTCTTTGATGTTTCTTCTGCATTTCTTTGCTTATCTTCTTGATTTATGTTTAAAAATTTTATCATCACTTTTTCATTTTCTTCTTCATCGTCTTTTTTATTTAATTTTACATTCTCGATAAATCTCTCATTTCTACTTATTGTTATTTTACATGTTTTCGTATGCTTATATGTTTCATTTTTCTAGATTTATCTTCAAATTTTCTTCTTTTTTTATTTGTGATAAAAACATAAACATCACATCCAAATATTCTTGTGTGTCCTAAATTTGGTTTCTTGTCGTTTCATAGTTCAAATGGTGTTTTCTGAGAAGGTTTTGTTGGTAGTCGATTTTAAATATAGTTGGCAGTCATAACAGCTTCTCCCCAAAATTTATTGTCTAGTGATGATTCCAGAAGCATACATTTTGCCATTTCAGCCAAATACCGGTTTTTTCTTTCTGCTAAACCATTTTGCTCAGGCGAATATGGTGCTGTTATTTCTTGATGTATCCCTGTTTTTTTTAAATATTCTTTCATTGAATTTGACATGTATTCTCCTTCGCCATCGCTTCTAAGCATTTTTATGTTTTTGTTGAATTTTGTTTTCAACATTTCGTTAAATTCTTGAAATTTTTCAAAAACTTTATTTTTATGTTTCAGTAAATAAACATGTGAATATCTGCTATAATTATATATAAAGGTTAATATGTATCTATTATCATTTGGAGTACTGCTTATCATCGGTCCACATAAGTCTGAATGAATCAAGTCCAGAACTATTTTTCTTATTTTCTGATATTTTCGGAAAACTTCGTCTTGTCATTTTTTCTCGAATACATACTTTACATGGTTTCTTTTCTTCGGTTCCTATTATTTTAATATCATTTACGAGATTATTCTTTTCCAACATATTGATACTTTGTATATCTTTATGTTCTAGTCTTTTATGCAGTAAATTAATATCACATTTTACTGTATTTTGTTTTGTTAACATAATTTTATCAACCGTTTTCAGTTCATATAGATTTTCGTTTAAATATGCTTTTGCAATCAGGACAGATCCATTTTCTATTGTACATACATTATTTTTAAAATTAACTGTCAAATTTCTTTCAGTTAATTTTTTAACAAATAATAAATTGCCATCTATATCTGGAACATATAGTACATTTTTGATTTTATATTTGGATGACTGTCCATTTTGAGCTTTTATGTTTATCCAACAGTAGCCTACTTCTTCGGATTTTAATTTTGTTCCATCAGCTAGGTATACTGTTTCGCGAATGGTTTCATCTAAATATTCATATTCGAAAAAATTCTTATCGTAAGCCATGTGACAAGTAGCAGCTAAATCAACATACCATTGTTTTTTAGATGGAGATGTCATCATGAAACGTATTTATAATTACTTGTTTTTACTTCATAGTCATCACCAGGTTCCTTTCCATGTTCCTCTTCATCATTTTTATTGACTATTTTCTTTGCTTTATGTATTGCATTATTTTTCTGAGACTAGTTTTTCTTCGGTTGTTTTTTATTCTTATTGTAGAACCAACATTCATCTTGAATATGTCCTCTTCTTTTGCAAAAATTGCAAGATTTGTTTGTTTTATGAAAATTACTTTTCATTTTCATAGCTACTTGATTTTCTTCTTGTGTTGTTTCATTTCGTCTTTTACTTTCTTGGATCAATTTTTCTTTGACAAGTTCAACTGTCAAATCTCTTTCAGGTCTTGTTTCTAATGCCATCACAATAGTGTTATAACTTTCTGGTAAACTACTGAGTATGAACGCTACTACTAAGTTATCGGCAAGATTTTCACCTATAGTTGAGAGTCTATCTACTAGCTCTATTAATTTTATGAGATGTGTTTCCATATTGTCACCTTCATTTAGTTGTAATCTACATAGCTTCTTTTATAAAAATACCTTGTTTGATAATGATGATTTTTCATGATGTTCTCTCAGAGCTTTCCAGTATTAATATGCAGTTTTTAGTTTTTTTACATGCATTAACTGAGAATCTTTGATTAACAATCCAATTAGGGCTTTCGCTTTGTTATTTTTATTTTCCCAAGTAACATCTGCTGTTTCAGGCTTTTCTTTCATAACTTTGTCCCATACTTCATCTTTCATGAGTAGTAATTCCATTCTATACTTCCAGGTTTCATAGGTTTGATTGTTCAATCTTTTTATCGTTGATTTTATGTCATCCATTTCTTGTTTCTTCTGTGTTTCGTTAATTTCTTTCCTTTTCAATCTTTTAACTGCTTCTCTGAAGACTAAAGATTCGTTAGACTGGGCCCATAACCTATTAGAGGCTGTGGTATTTCTATATTAAGATTCACAAAAGAACTTTTTTAATTTTATATTCAATATTTTTTTGACAATAATAATTAACATGTCAAACAAACTAAAGTTATAGAAACTAATCATACAGAATGATGAATGTATTGATATAATTTTTAGTCGTTTCCAACAAATTGTGGTCGACATTGTTTATGTATGGGGTGAGCGGTAGTTTAATACGAGTACTGAAATCACTTTACGAGGATTCCACTGCTTGTGTAAGGATAAACGGATGATGCACGGACTGGTTTAACATCGAAAAAGGTGTGATACAGGGATATGTGGCTTCGCCATGGCTGTTTGACTTATACATAGATGATTGTTTAAAAGATTTGAAAGGGAGTACGTATGGATTGAAAATGAATTATTTAATTGTCAAATGCCTTCTTTACGCCGATGATCAAGTCATATTAGCGCCATCTGAAAAGTAGTTGCAGGCAATGTAGGTTATGCATGATACCCTAAAAATCAAAGCAATAAAAATAAATATAAGCAGAACGAAAGTTATTGTTTTTAAAAGGAAGAAACAGTGGAACAAGTAAATAGATTTGTGTACTTGGGTTCAAAGTTTACGAGAGATGGAAAGTATGAAAGTGATATTGAGCAAAGGGTGTTGGCAGGAAAACAAATAAATGGGGCACTGCATAGCTTTATGAACAGCCAGAAAGTGTCAAAAAAGACACGTCTGGCTGTGTATAGAGGTGTGTTGGTTCCTAGACTTATGTATGGTGGTGAATGTTGGGTTTGGCAAAAGAAGCATAAAAATAGGATTAATTCTACGTAGATAAGTAGTCTAAAAAGTATAGCCGGAGTGACTCGGTTGAATAAAGTAAAGAATAGTGAGATACGAGAACGCTGTGGTGTAAAAGAAGATGTGGTTACAAAGATAGATAGAGGAATGCTTAGATGGTTTGAAAACATAGAAAGGATGGATGAAGGAAGATTGACGAAACAAATTTATTAGGCGAATGTGAATGGACAAGTCGGTAAATTAATCAGATCAACATGGTTTTGAAGAAAGGCCAGGTCAAGATTATCAACAACCGACCAGCATGTATGAGAGCACAGATGAAAGTAGTGGAAGCAAAAGATGTGTGTAGGAACCGTTGCAAGTGGAAGAAAGTGTTCTCTGCCTACCCCTACAGGAAAAAGTCGTGACTATATGTATGTATGTATGTAGTAACACTGTGTTACAGAAATTATTTTGCTGGCCGTGTTTACTGTTGTTAAATAAACATTCTGTTTGGAATGGGGATGGATTTATAAGTTTTCTAAGTATAACTAGATCGTAACGTATACACGCAGATTCTGAAGAACACCTAAATGCCAGTTAATGCTTAGACATTTTAAGCAAAATCAAAAACCAAAATGCGATCGCCGATGCTGTGAAAGAAAACGCTAGACTGAATAAATTACATGTTAATAAAAAAATTCAATTAAATGGAATTTAATTACGTACAGTAATTGATGCAGTCTTGTTTCTAAGCAAACAAAAGTCACACGACAGATATAACCGAGACGTCGCAGTCTTCAATAACAATAAGATACGTAAATTCTCAGGGATTATCAGTAAAACGTTTTTTAGTATTTTAAAATGTAAGTACCGGTAGAACAGCTGATATTTTATTCAGTATGACTGCTACAGTTTTGGAGCCTTTTGAATACCAACACATAAGTTAGTAGGGCAGTGCTATGATGGGGCAAGTGTTATTACTAGACATTTTAATGAACCGCAACAAAAAATTAAAGAATATGCCCCACAAACAGTTTTTGTGCATTGTCTAGCCCAGCGGCTAAATTTTGTTTCACAACAAAGTTTTAAAAAAATATCCAAATGTCAAGTTTTTTTTACGAGTGTTACTGGGATACCATCATTTTTCCACACCTAAGCAAAGCGATCTTATGCTCTTGCATTTACATCGGCAAGACGTCTGCCAACAATGGACCTATCTCACGAAAGAAACACAGATGTGTAATTAAGCTTATGTAGTGCAGAACAAAGACGTCTATAATGCTGTGCGATACGCTTGTGAAATACTTGCTCATTGGCTAGCAAGTGGCTGTTGTTTAAAATCAGATATTTCACTTATTTTATGTTGTTAAATGTCAAATTTAATGCGGGTCCCCGTACTAAGAGTTGGCTTCCAATAAGAAAGAGACAATCGCTCGAGAGGTTGTTTTGCGCTCTCTTTAATGGGTGGGGTTTACAACCAAGGGGCATGCGACAAGCTGAGTGGAGGAGTCGGGTTTGAGGCTCGGGCGTAAGCTCCGCCCATTAGAAATAGCGCAACACAACCTCTCGAGCGACTATTTTTTCTCATCGATAGCCAAATCTTGCATCTAGACACGCAGTCTAGTCTCCTTTGTATGTGGAGTTTATCAGAGTTTATTTTCTTAGTTTTCTTCCTGTGTATAATTAATTATAATATTTAAGTTTTATAGATATTTAACAAATCTGTATTTGCCATGGTTTTAATGTCAAGTTTTTCCTGCGTCCACAAGCATCGTGCGCAATACAGATTAAATGAGATAGGTCTATTACAGATACGCGATGGTCGTCCAATTCCAAATTAACTAGTGCAATTGTTCAAGACAATTAAAAGACGTTTTTAAAAATATAGTAACTTCTAAAGAAACAGATTGCAATTTAGTTTAGTTGACTAGAGGCTTTTTTAGGGATATGAACGATTTCAAGGTTACGTTTTTGACAATAGGTTTTAGTTATATATATGATGTATATGATTTTATATGATGTTTTTTAAAAACAATTCCGAGATATTAATTTTTGTATTGCCACATAAAAAAGACTCGTCAATTATTAAGCGA
Organism: Agelastica alni; assembly: GCA_950111635.1. Classification (NCBI taxonomy): domain Eukaryota; kingdom Metazoa; phylum Arthropoda; class Insecta; order Coleoptera; family Chrysomelidae; genus Agelastica; species Agelastica alni. Next base: position 65,037,322 of record OX467712.1, read on the forward strand.
TAAAAGAAATAAAGAGTGTTTGAATTTAATCTTTGACAAAGCAAGCACAATGACTAAAGTTAATACTTCAAAATGAAAAAGGTGTGACGCTGGAATGGGAAGGGATGCCATTTCAACCCAATATAGAGTACTGTTTTTTCAAATATTAGTTCACATTTTAATGAACAGTTTGTACAGTTTGTCTTTTCCTTCCGACGCTTTTGAAAATTTATTAGAGTTTTATGACACAAAATTAACAAAATACTAAAGACTTTAAAATGAGATTTCCTTGTTATATAGCAAAAAAATTTATAAAAATATATAATTGCAGGAACTGGTTATAAAATAACAAGGACATAAAGATATTTTCACCAAAGCGTATGCCTTGTTTTGTTTGATTTTTACAATTACAAAAGTTTTACAAGAAATACCATTACGCAAGATAGACTTTCCTGTTTGACTGTTATCTTACTTTATAAAGAACTTTTGTTGGAATTAATACAGCAACATTCTTTTTATGAAAATATCATTAATAGGTTAGCCTCCCTAAAAGACCGAAGAATCGAGTTGGTGTACAAAACTAGGTAATATAAAAAAGTCAATATTGAAAGTGTGAAATGTCCAGCCATGCCGGTAAAAAAGATGCCCCGAAAATCAAAGGAATAAAAATAAATGCAAGCATAACGAAAGTAATGGTATTTAAAAGAGAAGAAAGCATGATAAACTGTGAGATGTTAATTAAGGAAAAAAGAGGGGAAAAAGTAAATGAGTTTGTTTACTCGTGTTCAAAGTTTGTAACAAACGGAAAGTATGACTGACATTGGGAGAAGAGTATGAATAGACAAGTCCCTAGAGGTCGACCTCAGTGAACATATCTCGATCAGATCAACATTGTTTTAGAAAAAAGCCAGATCAGGAGTACCAACAACCAACGAGCATGTATGAGAACACTGATGAAAGTAGAAGTAGCAAAAGATGTGTGTAAACAAAAACATAAGTATAATATCAGACAGCCAGGCTGCTTTAAAAGCACTGAGCTCCAACAAGATAAATTCTAAACTTGTATGGAATTGCATCAAATCCTTAGAGTACCTTGGTTCGAACAACAGGGTGACTCTTGTGTCGGTACCTGGGCACCAGGGAGTGAAGGGAAACGAAAAAGCCGACACCCTTGCAAAACAGGGAGCCGAATCTGCGTTCACTGGACCAGAACTGGTTTTTGGAGTCATTACAAGTGCCGCCAAAACAATTATTTCGGACTGGGCGGACTCACGTACTGGTCCGATATACCAGGTTTAACTCACTCGAAGGCGTTTTTACCTAAACTCTCGAAAAACACTACTAAGTAGATCCTAGAATGGAGCAGAAATGACCTGCGAATTCTAACAGGACTGCTTACAGGACACTGTCGTATAAGTTACCACTTCGGAAGGATAGGTCTGAACCAACAAACGGACTGTCGGTTGAACATATACATATACATATACAATGTTCATGCCCAGGCCTAGGAAGAATAAGGTTCAATATATTTGGTTACACCAACCTAGAACCTACTGATTTTAAAAAAATCTCACCCTATACAACCATATACTTCGTGAGAAGGGCTGGATTGTGCGGTGAACTGTAACCTCTAGCGGTGAGCCACAATAGACCGAAAAAGACCGGAAAAACATAATGAAACATTTTAATGAACTTAAAACACACGATAAACAAAACCTGCATTTTTATTTTACATTGCCCAGTGATGCGCAAAGTAGTAGAAAAAATGACGATGGGGATGTTGATTACGACTCATTTTCAAACGACAGTGATTGTGGAAGCGTTGAACAGTATAAAATTGGGTAAGGCTGCGTACGACAAAATTACGGCTGAAATGCTGGAGGCTGGACAGGGCGTGAAAGCTAGTCTGCTGTACAGCCTTTTTAACCTTTGTTGGAGGATCAGCATCGTACCAAACGACTAATGCAAGGCCGTTATTATTTCACTTTACAAGGCAAAACTGTAAGAATTACCGAGGCATTTGTATACTTAGCATCGTCAGCAAACTGTTTTTAAAGATACTGATTAAAAGAGTGATTAATAGAACTGAAAAGATATGGTATGTGCAAGTAAGAAGTAATGATTAAGCAGATAGAAATTAATGAAAAAGAAAATAAAAATAATCATCGTTGGAAAAAAATAAAAATAAATTAGTCAAAAGGTAAGGTTATTAAACAAAGCAACATGGCCAACTTAAAACAGCCCAAACCAATGAAAATAGATGTAGATTTGCCACTTAACTGAATTTAAACAAGCATTCGATGTTTATCTATTGGCATCAGGAGGTTCAAAAAAGACGAAAAGATTCAAGTAGCAGCTCTGCTTTACTATTTTGGGGGAAAAATAATGGATGTTTTTGAGACCCTGGAAGTATTAGAGGATGACAGGAAAAAAATAAAAAATATCGTAGATACATTAAAATCATATTTTAAAACAAACCCAAGTGTAAAAAGACACAAATTTAACATCAAAGTACAAACAGCACATACAAGTTTTAATAAATTTTTAAAAGATTTAAAAAAAATTGCAACTTTATGTAATTTAGAAACATTAAAAGACCTATAAGACATATTGTGTGATCACGGAGCAACAGTTGATGCAGTGTATACGAGGCAAAATAGTAACAAAGGCCAAAACAGCAGCAATATACAGAGACAACCAGGTCCCAGTGGGCAAAAGGAAGGAGGCCAGAGCAACAGGCCAAAGCAGAGCCAACAAGAAAGGTCACAATACCAAGGCAACAACAACAACAATTGTTGGTTTTGTAAATATAAACGACATGCAAGTCTAAACTATCCAACCAGCAACAAGCAGTGTGCAATATGCAGAAAAATAGGACATTTTTCTAGGGTATGTAAGAGCAGACCAGTAAGTTAATTAGAACAAAATGTTTAAATATAGAATGATATTGGTAACAATAAAATTAATGCCATAGGTTTTACAATAAACTCAACAATAATTTTTCTGTTATTGTAAACTAAGACGCAGACGTTTTCATGGTAGGAAAAATCGGATTTCCTCCTATAGAAGACATCCACCATGAAAATCTTTTCCGTTTAACACTATTATTAACTTTTAAATTTTTAATTCATGTTATTTTTTGCTTTTCTTTTTCAGCAAACTTTGTAAACATTTTTTCTTCTATTTTTAATAAATCGAGAAATCAAGGAGTCACGGATCCCTGAGTATAATATTTTAATCTTTTTTTCTTTAGGTTACTGGTTAGAATTATTTAAATTTTTTTTTCAGTATTTAGACCTTTAAAATTATTAATTTATTATTTCGTTATACATTTTTGGTAAAATTTAATTTGATAAAATAATTTAGTTTAACGGGTATTAAAAAAACTTTTTGCTACACAATTAGCAGCTCTTGAGATAAAATAATTTAGTTATATAAAAGTAATTTATAACGTTACACCCAATTGGCTTAAGAAAGGAAACTTTAACGTAACACAAAAGTGTCTCCCAACATTTGGGGAGGGAAGTTTTTTTATAGTTACACAAAATTGGCACCCAACTTTTGTTACTTACGAAAAACAGTTTAGTTAGTTTTACAAAGGGGTGGCGCCAATCAAGTGAAAAGTTTAAGTTTTAAAGTAATTATTAAGTGTTATAAAAAGATTGTATATAGTTATGAATATCTAAGTGATTTGTCAAGTAAAATTTATTGTGTAAGAATATTAGAATAAAAAATTGTTCATCAAACCCAAACTAAGTATCGTTACATTGGTGTTAAAAGTTAGGATTTTTGTGACAAAAAAATTATGGTGAATACAAGTAAAGCGTCATTCGACACCATGGAGGACGTTATAAAATTCATGAAAAATCAATTTGAGAAGTTGTAAAAATGCCATTCGGAAAAGGAACAACGACGAAAATAAAACTTTGAAAAAATTCTAGAAGAACAGAAGAATCAGAGGAAAAACAAAATAATCCCCTAAAACAACAGGAAGAGCAAAGAAAAAAAGATACCCAGAAGCTTCTAGAACACCAGAAAAGTTCTTCAAACAAGTACTACATAAAACAGAAGAAATACTTTAGAGAGCAAATGGCTGTTCAGCTATTTGTTGATGGACTTGACGATACAAAAATCCAGAGGACTCTTTGACTGACGAACTTTAATAGTAGTGGTGAAGCTTTGGAGCGATCCTTGGAAGTGGAGACGGCCTTTAATACTTCGAGATCAAAAGAACGAGCAGTGTCAATCGAAAAAGCAGACCATCAAATTAATGCATCACTGGGTCCCTCGCAACACTTTTAAAGGAGATCAAAACCATGATAAATAGTATATTTAACCATCGAAAACAAATCAGTTACCGGTGTAGAAAAACAGGACATTTTATTAAGGATTACAGAGTAAGAATACTACCACCATCAAACTCACCTGCGAGACCACGTTCCCACTCACCTCCGTGGAACAAGGTCATCTATTGAGTTCTCAGAAAGATATCGGAAAAAACGAGCATCAGTTAAGACAGAACAGGCTATTCCTGTAAGAGTTGCTAATGTGTACCCCGAAAAACATCTAGCTTTGAAAAAATAACGCTGCTAGAAGACTCATTGAATCCTAAGGTGATATTTTTAGACCAACAACAACAGACAAACCAACTTTGTCCAACACAGGGTTGATACTGGCTAAGCTCATCCGATTCGACAACCACAAAGACGACTGTCATTTGCAAAACAAGTAATACCGATACCTGAGAATGGACAACAGCACATCTGAGACAGGATCAAGAGAGTGATCCCAATATTGTGGACTTTTTACATTGGAAGGAAAGTAAAGCAGAGAGACCTTCTTGAAAAGACATCTCTGATCGGGCACCAATATTCAAAGCCATGTTGGCACAATGGGATTACCTTATTGTAGATAACGGAATACTATAACGAGTTTGGGAGTCGGCCAATTGCAAAAAAACAATTTCTCAACTAGTTGTGCCCTAGGCAAGGATTAATGAAGTTTTGGGGGAGATCCATGGAGAAAAATCAGATGGTCATCAAGGAGTTAATAAAACTTTGGATAAAATAAGGCAAAGGTTTTATTGGTTCCAATGTCGCGACAACTTAGAAAGTTGATGTAAAAAATGACCAGTTTGTGAAGCAAGCAAAGGCCCCAAAACAAAATCTTGAGGAAAAGTAAAACGATACAATGTAGAAGCCCCTTTTAAAGAAATTGCCATCGACGTAGCTGGGCCATTTTCGATGACAAATGACGGCAACAAAAACATACTGGTGCTATAGACTACTTTAGTAAGTGAGTTAAAGCTAATGCCGTGCCTAACCAAAAAGCATCTACAGTTACGAGAACTCTTGTAGATAACATATTCTCACGATTCAGAGTACTTATGGAGCTACATTCCGATCAAGGAAGGAATTTCGAATCAAACTTATTCAGAAAATTTACGAATTTATAAGAATTAGTAAGACCAGGACTACTCCACTACATCCACAGTCAGACGGCATGGTTGTAAGGTTTAATCGGACTATGGAAAACATTTTTTCAAAGTAGTGGAAAAACATCAGTAAGACTGGAATCGACGTCTTTTATTATTCTCGATGACCTAAAAAGCAGCTGTTCATGATTCTACAAAAATTACCCCAGCCAGCATAGAAGGAAACGTCGTTTGCCCTGCGATTTGGTGTTCAGGTCACCAAGTGCCGAATAGAAAGAAGTTCAAAATTATAAGGATGCGTTCCAGAGAAGCTTATTTAAAATTCATGAAACGTCTGGGAAGAGATTAAGGTTATCAATTAATAAAATAAGGGCTCGCTATGACCTTAATGCAAATTTAAAGTGATTCAAGTAAGGAGATCGGGTATAGCTGTATAATCCACAACGAAAAAAAAGTGTATCTCCCAGGTTAACACCATTTTGGGAAGGACCAGTTAAGGTGATAAAAAGAATAAATGATGTGGTTTATAGAATTTAACGCAGTCCCAGAGCCAAGATGAAACTCGTCCACCTAGAGAGGTTAAAGCCTTACAATAGAGAAGTTGCACAAGTATTTGATCGGGACGATCAAATGTGAGAGGAGGATGATGTTACGATAGGTACGTCCCTGTCTATTATCTAGCCGAAGGCAGCGTATTGTCCACACAAGGTGCTTACCTATATCTTTAGCGGCACCAAAAACGAGCCCATTTAGCAAATGATTTATGGCTGTGGCGTGATTGAAGGTCGATTATTTCGGGAGGAATTAGAAATTTCCAGAAATATTGTTTGGATTTATATAAAAGTTGCTGATCGAGTGTAAAGTTTAAGTTTTAAAGTAATTATAAAGTGTTATAAAAAGATTGTATGCAGTTGTAAATATCTAAGTGATTTGTCAAGTAAAATTTTTTATGTGGAAATATTATAATAAAATTGTTTAGTTATTGTACTGAGTGTTTAGAATCATCGAACCCAAAAAGTAAATATCGCAACAGTATAAAATTTAAAATTGATACAGGGGCACAAGAAAATGCTGTGCCAGAGCATGTGTATAATTCATGAAAAAATATGCCCTGTTTAGAGCCTTTCGCGTTCACAGTAACAAATTTTAAAAAAGAAAAGGTTGAGGTTTAAGGCATATGTAAAATTTATTTAGAATACAGGAGTAGCATGTACGATATCTTTCTGGTAGTGATTAAAACAGAAATCAACAGTATGCGATATTGAGACTACCAGATTTTATCAACCCAAATATGTTAAGAGCAGTAGATTTAGTAAAATTTACTAAAGATCAAAATAAAATAAAAAAAATTAAGATTCTTTTAAAGGTATTAAAAAAATTAAATCACAAACAATTGACATAAAATTAAAATCAGACTATATACCTATTATAACACTATGCAGGAAGGTACCGTTCATGCTATTTTACCTGTTAAAAAATAAACTTAAAAGTATGGGAAAAATGGGTATTATAAAAAAGGTAACGGAACCATCTGAATTTATAATTTAAAAAGTCATTGTTAAGAAACCAAACACAGGAATAAGGGTATGCCTGGACCCCATACACCTCAATGATTTAATTTTGCGTGAACGCTATCAGCTACCGACTTTTACAAAATTAATTAAAGATATGCAGTGCTTAAACATTTTTTTAACACTTAATGCGAACAAAGAGTTAACTTAGAAGGCTTTCAAGTTAACAACGTTTGCAACACCGTTTGGTAGATTTATGTTTTTAATATTACGGTTTGGAATTTCTTTAGCACCTGGAATTTTTTACCAGGTATTTTCAAAGATTTTTGAGGATCTGATAGGTGTAAAAATTTATATTGACGATATTATCGTTTATTCAAAAACATTAGAGGAACACAAGATTACCTTCTTTCAACGAGCAATAGACTATGGGGTAAAATTTAATATAGATAAATGCAAATTTTTTTAAAGGGTGCTTAAGTTTGTAGGGCATAAAATATCAAAACAGGGATTACAAGTTAATAAAGACCAAATTAAAGTAATTTAAAAAAAATGCCTGGGCCCAAAAATAAAAAAAACCCAGTCGCTTGCTCGGTATCTTAACTTATGTAGAGATGTTTTAAATTTAAAAAAATTACCAAAGAAAAATGTAATGTGGCGTTGTACAACTATTAATGATCGTTAGCTGGAGCTGGTTAAAAACTTGCTCGCAAGTGCTCCAATTTTAGCTTTTTTTAAAAAAACCAAAAAAGTTACTCTCTTAGTTAATAGTTCCAAAGATGCTATGGATGCAGTTATTTTCCAAAATAACAGACCTTTGGTTTATGCAGCAAAAGCATTGACAACGATACAACAGAGTTAGGCACAAATTGAAAAAGAGATGCTAGCAATTACATTTGGTTTTATCAGTATTTATATAGACGTGTATTCAGGGTGGAAACAGATCACAAACCATTGGTAACAATATTTAAAAAACCATTGGACAATTGCCCGATAAGACTGCAACGATCAAAAATTACCTTACAATATTATGTCCTAAAAGTTCCATATAAAACAGGGAGTCAACTACATTTTGCAGATTCTTTTTTAAAGTGCAAAGTCGATGATAAAAATTTTAATGTCAAAAGAACAAATATGCAGGCATATGGTAATATACTAAAATATGGTGATGAAATCAAGAAATTTTAAAGTATTGCAGGGGCAACATTAGCATATCCAGAGTAACATGTACTTAAAAATGTCATTCAAGATGATTGGCCAGAACACAAGAATATGGTAAATGTGTTTACCCCATTTTATCCCCATAAACGAGATATAGCGGTGCAAATGCCATTTTATATTTATGTATTCACAATAATTGGAGTTCTTATTGTAGGTAATTAAAAAATATATATCCATAGTCATTTGCAATGCGTTAAACCATGATATTGAGTTAAAATTTGTTGTTTAATCATTATGTTTTATCTTGTAGGTATGCTTGAATCTTAATTACCCCACTATGCTTCCTTACCCCTACATACTTACCGGAGTTTTTAATAGTATTGCCCCAAAAGAAATAATTATTTTAAATATTTTTTTTTAATCCTGCAAGATTGTAGCTCGTTAAATTATTATGTTTTTGAAAAACATTGTTGTGTATTGGTACAGAAGTATTCATGCATAATTAATAAATAAGACTTAAAATAAGTTACCAGAAAAACTATTTTGATAGAACGTAGATAAATTAGTTTTATAACTAGTAATTTAAAGCCATAACTTTGACTACTCATTTCCTGAAGAAAGCCTCTCTTCACCCATCCAGTGACTTTCACTTTACCTTGTGAAGCTGTCACTCTCCGCTATAGAATGCTCCGGATCCACTTCACAAGTCTTTCAGGTACACCTCTTTAAGCAGCCTCTTTACACTTTACTTCACTTTACTTTACTTATTTTCTAGCTACTCCTTAAAGAAAAAAACAACTGAGTGAAGAGCAGTTTCGAGAAAGAAGCCCGTACGATATGCACGTCAATTTGGGTGCAGCGGTTGCTGCGCCAAAATGACGTTTTTTCAATGTTTTTAACACAAAGGACGTCAAGCAGATCGGTCTGAAATCTTTGGCTGAAGTGTATCCTGTTTTTCCCCTTTTCGGATTAAACGCCTTCTTTTGCAAGTTTTCACGCACTGGGTAAATAGCCCAACACCACGCAGACCCTTAAATTTCTGGTAAGAGGCCCAGATAATACCTTCAGCCATCATAATAAGAGTGCCGAAAATATCCGGGCTGGTCCTGCCGATTTAAAAGGCCGAAATGAGTTAAAAGCTTGTTTTACCCTGTCCTTTCTCATCATTTTAGATGCTAACTTTCAGTCTGGATTGTGCGGTTTACCTTGGTATACGGCAATTCCTCTAGTTGTTCCTTGGTCTTGATATGGAATCCCGGAAAGTTTTTCTCCAGCATGTGAACTCCCCTGCTACAATTCTTCCATTTGGAACCCAATTTGCCTCGGGCAAGCCCTCTACTGCCTTGCAGAATTTCTCCCAGCTATTCTTTACAGCCCTGATAACAGAATCTTCGTAATGGTATTGGGCTCTAATCGGACTGTTGGCCCGTGTTCCAAGCTATATTTCAGGACCTTCAAGCCGCTTTTTTAAGATTCTGCAGACAATGGTTCCTCTAAGAAGTATCCTTGGTGTTTATAACTGTTTTTTTGCAGTTCTTTTCGTAGCTGTCAATCAGAGCTTTTTGTAGATATTTAACACAGAGCTTGATTTCCGTCACATTTTCATGCCTCTTGGGACAGTCATTGAGGCTGATTGCAAGGTACTTTCTGAAAAGAGTCCCAGTCCGTCCTCTTGTAGTTTTTTAAGCAGGTCACCTTTGGTCAAACCTTGTCAAGCCTTAAAATGATTTGCCTGTGATTCGGCAGGAGTCCTCGTTCGAGAGACTACAGTCCTTTATTTTGTCCATTATTTTGCTTAGAGCTAATGGTGAGAACTACAACTTCCCTTTTCGCTGCGGTGAAGATTCTCTGTAGAGAATCTCTAGGTCTATGGACGCCAAATATTCTAACAGCACTTCACCTCTTCTGATGTTAATGCTCCCCTATTTGCGTCGCATCCAATAATCAGGGGAAGTCATTTGTCCTGGCAGTATCGCACCAGTTGTTTTATAGGGTGGGGCAGCAGTACGCCCATTCCATCAAAGTAGACTAAGCACACAATAATCATCCTTACCGTATGTTCTTTGTCCGTGATCCTTAGCTCGATTGCTACTATCGCCCTAGAAAAGAAAGTTGGTTTAAGCTCTGCATCAAAGCCCTTTACCACTATACAGGCCCCAGGTTTTACTTTATTCGGAGCCTTGTATAGCTTTCCGCATCCTGATACCTGGCAAGCCAAGATTTTTGTATCAGGTAAATAGCTTTGTGCATCACATTAAGTCGCCTGGCAAAAACAGCCAAAGCACCTTTACTGTAATGCAAGTTTATCTATGTGAAGTATACACCCCTCTTGTTCATTGCTTAGGACAAGACTGGTGGTTTGACCCTAACGGTTATTTCCTCCTCTTCACGGACCTGGATCACCTTAAAGATGACTCTGTCCATTCCGAAGAATGGTTTAAAGTCAAGCGTTCTGAGTTTCAGAACGCTAGACTCCGGTATGCCAAGAACAAGGCTCCTACCCTCTTCGGTAGCCCCTACCTACTTAGCAAAACTCACCAGCTAGTCGTAGCTAGGCCTCTTCAGGCGCTTTAGGACGGTAACCACAGTTTTAAGAGGTCCCTGGACCCAGAATACCGCCTTGTGCTGATTTTGAAGCACATGCAAAACCACCACTTTGAGCCTGGCACCTTCTCACGAAGAGATGTTGGTGATCCGCTTCGTCAGCCAGCTCAGCGACACTTTATCCGCACACTTTATCACAGCGGCTCCTGCCATCAGATGAGTACTGTAAAATCTAAGCACGGGACCCTCACGGACCCCGTATATCTCTTTCGAGACCTCACCGCTCAGAAGTGCCAAGCGCATTGCATTTAGCACTTAATCGAGGTAGCCTTCTGCTACAATCCGTGTAGATCCCTGTTTCCTGGGCATTAGGTTTTTAATTACTTGTCTTGCAGAAATAGTGGTGTCGTCGGGGCCCCTGACAACCTTGCCCCGGCGAAACTGGAGCCCCCCTGGAGTTTCCAGTCTGGCCTTTTTAGCCGTCTTTTGCTTTTTCTACATTGATCATTGTTTTAATACATCGGTTGTTCTTCTCAGACTACTTATCTTCGCAGCGTTGATTCTACTTTTATACTTTTCTGCCAAACCCAGGGACCAGCACTCCTCTGTGCACAGCCAGCCGTGCCTTTTTTAAAACGTTGGGGCTGCTCATAAAGCTATACGTGGTGCCATTTATTTCTTTCCCTGCCAACACCCTTCGCTCAGTATCAAAGTCATACTTTGCGTCTCTCGTAAACTTTAAACCTAAGTATACAAACTTATTCTCCTATTCCACTCTTTTTCCTTCAATCAGCACCTTGCAGTTTGTCATGCTATCTTTTCTTTAAAAACCATTACTTTTGTCTAGCTTACATTCACTTTCATTCCTTTAACATCATCATGCATAATATTGCATAATATAAACCATCACTTACGCACTCTTCCTCGGATGATGTTAATTTGACCTAATCATTGGCGTAAAGAAGGCATTTGACGATTAAATCTTTCATTATCAATATATATGCACTTTCTTGCATATATTTTAAACAATCGTTTTTGAAGTTAAACAGTTATGGCAATGCCACATATCCCTGTTCCTTACCTTCCTCGATGACAAACCAGTACGTGTAAGCTCTGTTTACACAAGCAGATAAATTTTCGTAAAATTATTTTCATTAAATCAGTTGTCATCTACCCATTAATAAAGTCTTGTTAATATTTTTTTCCATTGGACCTGGGAACAAATGATTTTTTGATTTATTTATTGTTTTTAACAACACAAAGTGTGATAACTTCTTTAAAAGAAATTGTGCGCAAAATTAAAATCCTGAATTAAATATGCAGTGTGCAATTTGAATTTCAGAAGTTAAAATCGTATTTAGTCAAACTGCAAGTAACTTAATTTTATAGCTATGCATCTTTAATAAATTTTCTATGAGAGTTTATTAAAACAACTAAGTTGGAAAAATACATTTGAGATACCCGGTATAATGTGCATAAATCTAGGAAATTTATATTTTCTTAAATGTTTATTAATGTACTGAGGAGTATGTATGATTACATTATCCTCGAATTTAGTTCAGTTATTGCCAGTTGCAGAAATTAAAAAGTGAATAATTTTATGCTATTGCAAAAAATTATTTCTGAAATAATTTCATGAGAGATAAAATGCAAATGAATGCGATACAATATTATGTTCTCATAATAAACTCTTTTATCACCAGTTAATATGGTAGTGACGCAAAGGAAATCAACATTTCAACAAAAGACATTTTTCTTTCTTAATTTAGACAGGCGGGCCTTGAATCAAGGTCTGGGTTCGATGAAATCAGTTTTATAATTTTTTTAAGAAGGTTAACATATACATATCCTTTTTAAACTACATAAAGTTAGGTTATTTATAAACGTTGAGATAGAAAGTTGTTGTATTTTTTTACAGTCACAATTTATTTCTTCGACCACTGCTTGCGTACAAAGGTAAAGACATGTCGGGGAAAAATATTTTTATGGAAATCTATTTCAATAAAAAATTTAAAATATATTTTATAAATAATTAAAATTTTTAATTATTAATATCAAAACTCACTCTCTTCTGTACATATACAAGGTGTCTCGAAGTTTAGATTATATCCGATATCAAAACCGTGGAAACATTTTTTTTAAAAGATACTTATTTTATTAACAAAATTTTCGAGCTTACTTAGCATTAACAACTCTTAAAAGCTAATTTTAACATTTTTATTTTCTTTAAACACATATTTTTTATCAAATATCTATCACTATCTAAATTTCTGGGCTAAATTAACGCAACAATATAAAATTATCCAAAACATTATTTTTTTTCTTTATGTCCGTTTTAAAAGTTATTGAAGTTTGCTTATAAAAGTACGCTCATAAATTTTTTAAAAATAATACGCTTTTTGTGGTAGACTGTTTAATTTTTTTCCACGATAAGTTTAAAAGTATGCGATATATTTTTGTTAAAAGTACGCTTACACATTTTTTGAAAATAATACGCTTTTTGTGAAAGACTGTTTAATTTTTGTTCACGAAAAATAAAAAAAAATAAATCAAGCAAAAAATTAACTGAACAAGAGGTTTTGCGGGCAGCAGTTTTATTTGATAAGGGATATTGTCAAAGTTAGGGTGTCAATTTTTTAGGCAAAAATCGTTCCACAATAAGTCGTATGGTTGAATAGGGTAAAAAATTATTCTTAAAGGCAAGGGCAAAGGCAAAAACGATGCACCGACGACTGAGACGAACGTTTTATTGGACTATAAGCTTAAAGAAACAGGACTGTCATTAGTTCTGTGATCAAAAACGAACTTGAAGCTGTCCGCAATCTTACAATTTTTTTTAAGACAGTCAAATGAAGCTGGATTAAACAATAGGAGACCAGCCTCTGCACCCTTGCTTAGTAGAGAAAACAGAATTGCCAGGTAACATTTTGCTCGAAATCATCAAAATTGGTCTGTGAATAATCGGAAAAAAGTTTTATTCACAAATGAAACTAGGGTTAGTCTAAAATATTTAAATAGTCGTGAACGAGTCTGGCGAAGGCCAGAAAGGAGGTTTGCTCCTTGCTCCATGCTGCATGAATTCCATTAGGCGCAGCAGTGGTTCTGTTATGATCTGGGGTGGTAAATGCTTTAACGGTCGTACAGAGTTAGTTCCCATGCGTATGAGATCCATGAATACTAATTACTATCTTTGCAATATTGTAATAGAACTTGTTATGATTTTCGGTCCTTATTTGGATCTCAATTTTCTGTTTATGCAAGACAACGCTCGACCTTACATAGCTGGGTAGGTACTCGATTATTTAAATTAACTTTTTTTTTTTTTAAATAGTCGCAAAAAGGGTAGACCTATCGTGTGGGCCGCGGAAAAACTGATTTTGGAAGCTTATTCCATTTCGTAGCAGCCCTGTAAAAGAAGGATTCTTGATGAAGATTGGTCCTTGTAGTGTCAAGCTTGAGAGTAAATGTGTGAGACTGATCAGCGTGCCGAGTTCTTCGGCCGAATGTGGCCAATGGTGGTACAAGAGTTTTTATTTCTCTGGAGCATCTGCCATGGAAATATCTGTAGAGCAATGACTGGTCTGCAACTTTTCTTCTATTTTCTAGAGGGTAAAGGGTATCTGTGAGAGTTGACATGTTTATCAAGCGAATGGCTCTTTTCTGAATGGAATCTAGAAGACGAAGAGAATGCCTTGGTGCTGAACCCCAAATGTGCGAGCAATACTCCAGTAGAGGTCGGATTTGAGCCTTGTACGTCGTTAACAGTAGATCAGGAGTAAAAAACTTTTTGGCTTTCCACTTAGTATACCAGCTATGCAGCCACCAAAAATCTGATCGAGCATTTATGGGACCACCTCAAGAAAAATGTTAAACGTCAAATACCTGAACGTATAAGCTTAAGGGAACTTAAACTATACAGCATGGACACAAATTCCTCAAGATTTTATCCAAAATTTAAATAAAAGCATGCTCAGTTGCTTAAATGCTGTGATCCAAAGTATAGGAGGTAATACATATTAGTGACTCACATTATTAATTTCGCTACCAGTGTCCTATTTACACATTTTTTTTAACGTTACAGTTTGTTATTAAGTCTTAATAATAATTTACTTTTAGTTTTATAAAAAAATTTTAAATCCTCTTTACTTTTAAAGTATCCAAATACGTTTTTTCTAACTTTTAATGAAACTAATGTCCATAACAAACTATGAAAATTAGTTCATTATAGCAATTTGTATTTTATGATTTAAAACGTTGTTGCAATAATTTTGTCCGACAGTTTATGTACAAAATCTATACATAAAAGAGATAATTAAGTACGTTTAATAGAATTGTTTGTTTCGCAAAAAAAAACCTTAAACCTTGAAAAGGGGTGTTAATTTTTTAAAAATTTTAATGCGAATGATACGAATTTAGATTTTTGTGATAATTGCATAATTTCACGACCCGCCAGATTTCTCCTTCGTTTATAAAATATATTTATTTTTATGCAGAAACTTTCCCATAATAATAATTTTAGGAATAATTTGATGGTATATTGTGCAACTAGTGCGATAAGCTGGCAATTGCTCACGAGAGCGAAGTTAAACGCAAGAGCGAAGCGAGTGAGCAATCGATAACATCGCACGGGTTGCACATACTATTTTTTATTGCGAATGCGGAATAAACGCGAGCATAAAACAGGGGTCCAGACTAAAAATATTAACTGAAATAAAAATATAAACTTCTTTTAATGTCAACTTGACAGTTGCGCGTTCAGCTGTTAACCGAAAGGTTAGTTTTCGTGTGCTAAGTATAATTTGCGTGCGCCAAGTAACACTCAAATGACGTAAGAGTACGCCAAATAAACTTGTCGCACTTAAATGGGCAAACAGCTATTTTTCAACTGCAACAGCGTTCTCTAAGATACTACTTATCCCGCATAATTAATAAAAAACACATTTTAAAAACATTAGTATCTTAAAAAAGTTTGACATTTGTGTGACAAAAGAAATTTTTTTAAATTTGAGGAATCTGGCACAAAAAGTTATAAGTGCTTTTGGATCAACTTACACCTGCGACACCAACAACACTTGCAACACCAATTTCGATTTGCAAATAAACGTTTATATAAAGAGTTGAAAAAGTTTATTGAAATACCACACTAATTACATAAATTATTGATTGTAAGGGGGTCGTAAAGGCTATGCTGCCTCTCATAACTGCATAACCTTAATCTATTCGATGCCCGGGATTCCAAGACTTCGTACAAAGTTTATTAGTTTCCTGAGAACTAAGTTTCTGACATCAGAGGGCTGCAGGAAGGCCCTTTCCAGAAACTTTAGCCTCTTGAAGAAAAGCACTGTGCATTCGCAAAGCAAATGTTTTACAGTTTTAGCGAAGTTTTCGCAGTAGCGGCAACTATCACTCTCTGTTTTGCCCATCTTATTTAGATAATACTTTAGAGGGCAGTGTTTAGTGGGGAGTCTCATCACCAGTTTCAAGTCTTTCTTGTCCAACTCAAAAATATGTTTAGCTTTTCTTGGCGAAAGGCTTACTAGCCTTTTTGCTTGTCTTTGTCCTGGCACTTTATGCCAGTGAGATTTTATTTTATCTGTTTCCCAGCTTTAAATCTCTTCTTTCCAGTGGGCTTTGGAGAGTCCACAAAAGGGTTCTGCGCCAAAAAATTGTGTATTAGCCCCATATTTGGCAGGGCAGTCTGCTTCCTTGTTGCTTTTAACTCCCTCGTGACCTGAAACCCACATCAGAGTAACCTGATTGTTTGCTGCCAGTTGTCTCAGGGATTGTTTACAGTCCCAAGTCAGTTTAGACTTACAAGTGTATGACTTCAGAGCTTTCAGTGCTGCTTGGATATCTGATAAAATATAGATATCTTCCCTTCGGGTATTTCTTTCGATACACTTCTGGGCATATATCTATATAGCATGTAATTTTGCTTGAATGATGGTTGGGGTGTTACCAAGAGGTTTTGAGAGCCAAAAATTCAGCCCTGTAACGCCCACTTCAACCCTTTTATCCATCTTGAATCCATCAGTGTACCACACTAAAGCATCACTTCCTAGTTGAGGTCCGTTCTCTGTGTAAACTTGGTGGTTGTTTATACCCACTTTAAACTGCATTTCGAAGTCGTACCTAACTGGCATAATATCTATCAGCTTTGACATGGATTCTAGGGAAATATTTTTTAAAATCTTTAAATGTCCAATCAGTTTTCCTGCTTTAAGATTTATTGTCTTTTTCAGTCTGAAGGCACTGATTGCTGCTTCAATAAATTATATTTATTCTTTAATATTTACCTGTAATTTTAATCCGGATTAGAAGAACAAAAATGATATTTTTAGTTCAAGTAAAATTTAGCTATTAATAGTTACAATTAGTGAAGTGAAAGTGAAAAACAGAAAATTATTATTGAAAATAAAATTTAAAGGGTAAACCGAAATAAATAATAAAATGAAATAATATCAAACACTTCTCCCCCACAGTATTTGTTTTCACTTGAATGAAATACTAAGAATCAGTTATATCGTTTTTCAGCTACATCCAGTATGCATATGTTTAATACTGCTCCTCTGAGTTTGGTCCTATAACTTGTTATGATGTCGACTACTCTTATTTTACCGTCTTTTGCTGGATATACTTCTAAAACTCTTCCTTTTGGTTTTGATAATTAAAATTCTCGTAATAAAACTTGACAATTAATCTTGTGATTTTGTGTTTTTTATTTTTTTTTATATTTGTCTAGCTGAAGCAAGTTGTTCAATCTTCCGCCCAATCTAACAAGACCTCCGTCATCGAGAAAATAATCCAAGCTATTGTAGTAAAAAACCTTTAGAATGCAGATTTTAAGAAACTAAAAATTGTACAGATAGAACTGACAATATAACATGACATATCAAATAGTTACAATATAACAAGTAAGGTAAAAATACACAGAGAATGCCACTATACCACATTCATCCTTACTCAGTTTCTAACATAGTCTTGAAGGTAGGAAGAAGGCTTGCAGATTAGTTTTTGGTTGTTTTGCATAATCTGGATTAAAGTAGTAAAATTTTCTGTCGGTTTAAATTAGATCTGATGTATCTATTTTATTTTCAGATGATTGGTCGTTTAATTGCATGGGAATTGAAACCGGTGATGTTTGTGAGTTTGATCTAGAAACATCTGAATTTACTAACGAACTATTGACTTTTTCGCTGTTGATTTGTATATCTTAATTAACTAACGGACTATTGACTTCTTTTTTGTTAATTTGTTTAGGTAATGATATATCACCCCTTTGTGCTAAGTAACGAGTACTGTCGTTTTTTACCACAAATAGTGACGTCATTCAAAAATGCAAAAATATCACTTGATTCCTCATTTTGTATACTATTGTTAATCTTTTGTTAAAAAAGCAACCTCGATGGTAACTTTAAAAAGAAATCGTGTAAATTAATTAAAATTACCACATGCTTCGAATCCAGTAAAAATTCTTGTAATTTCTAGAATTGGGATTTAATGGTAGGCACTGCTCAAATCAATGGAGCTAAAAAATTCATACTGCAAAATTTGATTAACCAAATTTTAATAGTGGGCAATGGATATGCGTCCAGTAAAGTAAATGATTGATTTGATCGTCAAATACCTTCTTTAAAAGATGATCAAGTCATATTAACGTCATCTGAAGAGGAGTTGCAGGCGATGGTTAAAAACAATCATGATGCCCTGAAAATCAAAGGGATGAAAATAAATGTAAGCAAAACGAAAGTAATGGTTTTTAAAAGAGAGGAAAGCATGACAAACTGTGGAGGGTCGATTGAGATAGAAAGAGTGGAACAAGTTAATGAATTTGTGTGTACTTGGGTTCAAAGTTTACGAGAGATGGAAAGTATGACAGTGACATTGAGCGAAGAGGTGGCTGTGCATAAAGGTGTGTTGGTTTCTACACTTAAGTATGGTAGTGAATGTTGGGTTTGGCAAAAGAAACATGAAAATAGGATTAAAGCTGCGGAGATGGGTAGTCTGAGAAGTATAGCCGGAGTGACTCGGTTGGATAAGGTAAAGAATAGTGAGATAAGAGAACGCTGTGGTGTAAAAGAAGATGTGGTTACAAAGATAGATAAAGGAATGCTTAGATGGTTTGGACACGTTGAAAGGATGGATGAAGAAAGATTGACGAAACAAATTTATAAAGCAAGTGTAAATGGACAAGTCGGTAGAGGTCGACCTCGGAGAACATATCTTGATCAGATCAACATTGTTTTGAGGAAAGGCCAGGTCAACAGTACCAACAACCTACGAGCATGTATGAGAGCACTGATAAAAGTAGAGGAAGCAAAAGATGTGTGTAAGAACCGTAGCAAGTGGAAGGAAGTGGTCTCTGCCTACCCCCATGGGAAAAAGGCGTGACTTTATGTATGTATGTATGTAAAGTAAATTTGTTTATTGTCAAAGAGTAGTCAACAACTAAGCGTTTTTTACGATAAGTGTTTGTAGTTACTAAAACTCCAGGGCAAATTACTTGCTTTTATAATATTCTCTTTTAGTAAATTTTTAACCTTATTTTGTAAAAACTTGTAATCATAATAAGAGTATTTTCAATATTTGATCGCAATAGGCTTACAATTTTCTATTAGATGTGCAAATAAAGGATAGGGTTTAACATTTGCTGCAGTTAAGTTGCAAATTAAGAGTTGTTTGTGTTCCCCCAAAAACAAATTTTACACCAGAATATTTTTGTAGAAGATCATGCCCAATAATAACATCAGTGCATAAATCGTCCAATACAACAAATACAAAAAACTTAACATATCTATAAGTATGATCTGGTATTTTCGAATTCACAATGCAGAATCCATGAACTGGCGAACCTAAAGAAGATGCTGCCATAGAAACATTTAAATTTGTAGAAACAAATTATTATTTTAGATCTACACACTCAAGAAAAATGTCTGACTTTGCTACATGAATGACAGATTGCATCTTTAGCAGGGGAATCACTACGAGAATGTCTATTTTGACCACAAAAATAACATTTAGAAGCAGAAGCAGCAAACTTTATTTCATTTTGATAGTTTGTTGTGGTTGATTGGCTAGTTAATTAAACTTAAACCGCAACATTTATATAAGAATGAGACGTATAAGAATCAGACTGTTGTTGAGCTATTTATAATGACCTAGCTGAATCATATGCTTGTTTAAGTGTTAAAGTTGTATTTTTAAGAATTGCTTGTCAAATATGAGTAATGCTTAAACCTTTTATAAAAGAATCTCTAATAAAGTCATCCCTGTTTTTGTCAGCTGTGACTGATTAAAAGTTGCAGTTTTTACGCAAGAGTTTTAAAATCTAAATATTGATTATTTCTTCTACTTTTTTTTGTGTGGATAAGGCATGTCGTGCAAAAATTTTACTCTGGGGTCTAATAAACAATTTTTCAGTTCTCAATTTTTTCTTTTCTGATCATGCTAGTTTGACAATTTTCTTTAAATTAATAAATCCAAGCTGTTGATCTCAGTAGTCGTTGTTATTTTAGAGAACTCTCGGGATCCGTCGTCACTATTTTCCTATAATTTTTTGGGTCTTCGGGTACTTTTTTTGTTGCCTTATCTGCCACGTTTTGTTTTAATCCAACATATCGCCATTTTGAAATATTTGTTAATAATTCTTGAATTTTTCTAAGATGTTGTGATACGAACATTTAAAAACGTTAAGCTTCTGAACGAACCGAACAAAAAAAAGTTTTGGAATCAGTCCAATAAAATGTGTCGTCAATTTTCAGTCGATCCGAGTCGTGCTTCCATCAACGCTGCCTAGAGTTCAAGCCTCGATTTTGATAAAGGTTTTAATGGTAATACTCTTGTTTTTGCGTTCAGAAAGAAAACTTTAATTTCATCTTTTCCCTTTAACCTCAACCGTGCAACACTGGCGTATGCATTTTCTGAGGCGTCACAAAAGATGTGCAATTGAATGTCTGAATAAGTTCTTTCCTACAATATTGTCTCGGTAGTTTAAATTCAGAAATATATTTTAAATCTTTTATAAATTTTTCCCATCTGATATTTAAACTGTCTTGTATTTGTTCATCCCATCCAATCTGACTTCATCAAGATTCTGCAATATTATATTCCCTTTATTAATAGAAAGTGCTAGAAATCCATAGTTACTTTTTTTGCATCTTAATTTTTTAAATTTAATTTTTTTTAGCATATTATTCATTTTTTCATAATATATTTGTCCAAAATGCCTAAATTTATTTATCTTTCTTTTCTCACATACCAATTTCTTGAGAGCATTGTTCTTACTATCTGGTAGAACTTAGTTGTTTTTTTTCCAAACGGGACCTGTTTTGAATTTTTTGCATGGTGGAACTCTGGAGCTCTTATATCTTCGCTAGACATAGGTCTCTTTAATGTACCGAACGATTCCAATTTCCACTGCTCCTTGACCATGTCGTGTAAAATGTCCAGTTCGTCTTTTTTTAAAAAGTTGACAAAACAAACAAAGTTTTTATCTGAATCATTTATGACCTGTCCAAAATTTCCGTGAACAACTAACCCCAATAAAGTTTTACTCAAAACAGGTCCGTGCCAGGATCCAAAAATCGTTTTTCACCCTACTAGCAGTGGCCAGTTGTCTTATCCATTAAGTATTTTCGGTAGCACGTCTATCATAAATTTAACTTTTTGCCAATATATAGATAGCCTGGGGAGATATCGTCAATATTTACTGTCTGCCTTGGTAATGAAAGATTTTTATAATTCTCACATGTCGCAAATAAAAAATTGGATCTATACTTGCCTGAGATGAAATTTTAAAAGACAAAATTCTTGAATCATCCTGTTCTTTTATTTGATCGTTTGTCCACTGAATACTCAAAGGTTTTCGAGGGCTTTAAAGACTCAGTTGATTCATTAAATTTTTGTCTATTAACATTATAGTGAACGTATCATTCAAAAGGAACGCGTGAAAATTTCTTGTCAATCATTTAAAATGATAACGTAAAATAAAAAATAAATAATAAAAAATAAAATTATACATATGTCAACTTGGGCAATTTTAAAAATTGTAACTTAAATTTTTCTTTTTTTTATAAAATATTCAAATAAATGTTTTTGTATAAATCTATCATACATTTTAATTTTTATATAAAATACTTTTAAAAATATTATGAACTTTTAAGGATAATTTTTATGTAATAACAATATATAAAACGATGTATTTTTGACCGTATTTTAGCTTGAGTAGGTGGTTTCTTATTCAGGTTTGCGGTCTGTGACAAATGAAACTTATTTGTTCTTTTTATTTCTCTATAATTTGTCAATATTTATTGACTTCATCAGGAGAAGGCTAAAAGTAAATAAAATTAAAAAACGGGACACAATACTGTAGTTGCACAAAAAATGAAAAATTACTTAAAAAACATAATCAGTCACTTAAAACAAATTAAAATATATAAACATGTGTTCGACGGCACATTCAGACTAGAAATGTAGAATTGTGATAAATGTTCAAATATCGAGAAGAGAGAAAGGAACTTTAGGTAAAAAAGCCAAAAATATTAAAGCAACCCAGGATAAGAAGGTAATGAAATAACTAAAAAAAACCAAACAACAATTTCATCTCAAGTTTAAGTGAATTGCAAAATGTTACAGTATATATTGCTTTAATGTCCTGCATCAGATTTATAATTTACCGTTGTGCTCTTGTTTTTATTTATATGGTACATTTCTAAGAATAATCTGCTTTTATAATTTTTTCATGTTCGAGTATTTTAACATTATTGTAATTAAATTGATGACCAGTTTTTTGGTAGTGTTCAACCACCGAACATAAGTTTTTTCCTAAACGACAGTCTCTTTAATGTTGGGCTATTCTTTGTTTTAACCACTGTGAAGTTTGTCCCACATAGCAACTTTGACATTTTAGACAAGGAAGTTGGTAGATGATGTTACTGTTAAATAACATGGGTGTCTTGTCTTTAACTTTGGAAAATAAATCTGAATTGTTTAAAATGTTGTAATTAGCAATCTTTATATGTGGGAAGTTTTTAAAAATATTGATAATATTTTGGGATAAATTGTCTAAGTAAGTCATTTTTTTATATTTTATTCGTATGTTAGCATCCTCAGTTGGACCATCAAACCAGTTTGAACTGTGTCTTTTAAAATATGTTTGGGATAGCCGTTGTTTTTAAAAATATCAAAAGTTTTTTCAAATTTTGTTGTAAAAAAGTGATTCTATTTTTCATATTTATTACTGTATTAAATTTTTGGTCAGTAGGATGATTTGAAAAATAGTTGATAAATCTTCCAGAAGCAGTTTCTTTTTAATGCCAGCATAAAATAATAGTATAACTTTCAATTCTAATGAGCTTGGTGTCTAAAAATGGGACGGTTTTGTCTTTTTCACATTCGACCAATTCGATCAATATTTTTAGAAACTTCACACATATAAAGATTGTTAAATATAACATTTTAAACAATTCAGATTTATTTTCCAAAGTCAAAGACAAGACACCCATGTTATTTAACAGTAACATCATCTACCAACTTCCTTGTCCCTGTATATGTATATATTTATATACTAATCATATTGTAAAAGAAAGAAAGAAATCATTGTGTTATTTTTGGCTTTTTTTACCTAAAGTTTCTTTCTTTCTTCTTGATATATAAACATTTATCACAATTCTACATTTCTAGTCTGAATGTGCCGTCGAACACATGTATATATATTTTAATTTGTTTTTAAGTGACTGACTCTATGTTTTGTAAGTAATTTATCATTTTTTGTGCAACTACAGTATTGTGTCCCTTTTTTTACCCGGGTAAACTGCACAATACCCAGAAAACATGGGTAAAGACCAGAAAAGAATTGAAATTTTACATGTTTCGGACTTTACCCGGGTAAACCGCGTTCTATCCGCTTTCGCGTGGTTAAAGTTAAAACATAACGACATAAGTGTTTGAAAAACATATTTAATTAAAAAAACAGATTTTACAAATCAAAAGTTACACAGTAAAACTGCATCCTGACAAAGTAAAAGATACTATAATCTATTTGTTTTAAAAAGACAATCTGCTGTGACATTTCGAGTTACAAAGATTGCCAATCGCTTTACATTTACATTTATTGGTCATGCATTTAGTTTTACAGTTGCATCGTTTATAACCTTGACCTCCTAAAAGTGATTGTTTATTTGCAAGTTGTCGTAAACTTTTCTTTCCCGGTGATACACTTTCCATATCTACAAGTTTCTCACTGCACACTGAAAATTGATTCCTGGAAAACATTTCTTCAATAGTTCCTCCCTTGTTTGCTAATTTATAAAAATCGTTGTCAGTTTTCTCGATAACTGTCATGAGAATGTTTCTAAAATCACCTCTCCCTCGGTCTACATCTGGAATTTGTACTCTCACTGTATCTCCAACAGAACATAGAGGAAACTTAGAATTCGATAAAGCTTTCATCTTCTTTGCTTGATTTTCTAAATTTTTTTTTGCGTCTCGTCTATTTGACTGTATATTTTTTTGGTACAAGCAAAGTTCACACCTTATATTTCCTGATGTACTTGGTTTGTCACACTCTACACATTTGCTCTGATTTTCTGAAGTTTCTATATTACTAGCGTTTTCTCTATAATTTTTGTTGACATTTTCCTCATTTCTATCTTCAGTAATATCTTCTTGGGGATTGTCTGTTTCTGGGTCACTATCCATAGACTGGTCTTCATTTTGTACTTGTTGAGGCTGTTCACCTACACCAAAATTCTTCACAACTTTCTCGAGCTCTTCTTCGGTTCGTAAATTCTCAACAGCTTCTTTTGGAAAAGCCATATAGGCCGACTTTAACATCATGCCCAAACATGGCGGCATAAGGAGCTTGTTTTATCCCATCATAGTATGCTCTATTTTTCATTAACTGGACAAATCTTAGACCTTCTGACCATCGCATGCAGTTTTCATCGTCCATCCACGTCATCAACATATTTTGTATATCTTGATTTGCTCTTTCCACGCTGCCTTGTGACTGACTGTGACGTGGTTTGCCATGGACTATTTTAAGACCACTCCACATTGTGCATAGCTCTTCGATGCCACGGTTGGTGAACTCCCGGCCGTTGTCCGATTGTAGTATAGATGGGGCTCCGAAAATACAAAAGATGTCTATCAGGCTCTTAGCTACTTCCTCAGCTCTTTTCGATGTTAATGCACGTATTTGAACAAACTTAGTTAAGTGGTCCTGATACACCATGATAAATTTGTATTCTCCATCCGGATGGGATTGCATGTCAATTAGGTCCACTTGACAACGGCTGTTCATCTCCGAAAAAACCATCGGTTTGACCACAAGCCCTTTTTTGGCAGATTTTAGTTTCTTTTGGCACCCTTCACATAAGCGCAGATATAACTTAATAACATCTTGAGTTATATTCTTGTACTTTTTCTTACATTCACTTTCCATGCATGTTTACCACCATGTCCTATAGCTAAATGTGCATCATGCAAAATGTCAAACATTTCGTCGTTTGTAACGTAATATTTTATGATAGATTCACCTGACGATACACGAGCAATAAGCTTTTCAATGCCTTCAACAGAACATATGTCAAACCTCTTTAACCGTCGATATTGTAGAGTAGTCTTACTTTTAGCATTTTTTGCGACCTTGACAGAGTTTAACATTTCTTGGTATTGTTTATTATTAAAATAAAAACTATTTGCACCTTTCGAAGACACCAGTTCGTTGAAAACTTCATAAAAACGCTGTGCTAACCGCGCGCGTCCGCTCTCTTAGGTTGCCATTTTATTACTGCACGTGGTGAAAGATGATGCAATAATAATAATCCCTACAACCAACTTTACCCACGCGAAAGCGGATAGAACGCGGTTTACCCGGGTAAAGTCCGAAACATGTAAAATTTCAATTCTATTCTGGTCTTTACCCATGTTTTCTGGGTATTGTGCAGTTTACCCGGGTAAACCTAAGTTTAACCGTTATTCTAATTTTACCCGTAACATATATATATATATATATATATATATATATATATATATATATATATATATATATATATATATATATATATATATATATATATTGACTCTATCTCAGGGTGGTAATCTTAATTACCCGGTTCAATTCATTTTTAACTAAAATACCGTTGAACGCCAAGTTATTTTTTTAATAAAAAATTATTAAAAAAAAAGAATGAAACCTTAAATAAATTAAATCGTATTCGTTTACTTTATTACTTGCAAACGAGCAGCGTGTTAAACCGGCACCAATGTTGTTATCGCCTGTTTTGAAATTAATAAAAAGATTATTACAAAATAATTAAAATATATTAAAAATGATTTTTCAGCTTAAAAAATGAAAAAGGGTTACTGTAGCAAAATGATTAGTACAAGGGAATTATACAAAATAATAAACATATATTAAAAACATAAATATTATAGAAAACTATAATAGTTTTTTTGTCAGTTAATAAGAATAAAAATGTTTAAATCTGATTTTTAAAACCAGCTAATTTCGGCGCATGTTACCTATACTATAGGCATATGTGGGTCGATTATATATTAGAAAACAACTACTTTCCTTGCTATATGCCTAACGACGAACATTGAATTATATCTGATAGATAATCGTGCATAATTCATTTTGGGTGATATGCAGATGCTTGTTAAGTAAAAGAAAAAATTATTAAATTTATCCATTTAAATTGACCACCTATGGATAGTTTTCGGGGTGTTGCTGTTCTCATCAGCTTACGGTAGGTTTTGGCAAACTCACGTTTGCCCTTAAAAGAGACAAATCAATAATCATCACCTTTACCAGGTACATATGATGAGCCGAACGCAGAGCACTAATCACGACTTCTATGCCTTTTAACAAGCACCTTCTGGTGCCTAACTATTATTATTATTATGCTACGCCCATTCTATGTCAAAAATCGCACTGTCGACATTACTTGTAAGTGACATTTAACAGTAACATGCATGTAATAAAATCTCATAACAAATACGTGTGTTTTGATAGGAAAATTTACTTACGTACAACTTTATTTAAATGTCGGCAAAAAAATGTCTCAAAAAATAAGTCGCGTTTTCTTAGCATGCTATGGAAATAAACGTCATGTCATTTTTGTAACAAAATATTGTTTTCAAACATTTTCTCAACTTTACCCACAAATTTGTCTGTTCGTAGTAAAAGTGATAAAATTTTGAGCACTCCGCCGGAGATTTTAGAAAAAACTCAAGCTGCCACACATAATTTGTTATCGTTAAAATCCAAAGAAAGGTACGAAATCACCTATCAATAACCTATGGATTGGCGACACAAGCATAACGTTAAATTTTTTTCGGAGAATGTTTTCCTTGCGTGTTTTGAAGAAATATCAAAAACTATTAAGCCATCTTCGATAAGGGCAATTTATTTGATGATGAGAACTACACTAAACAAACAATAAAACATTAACATAGCAGATTATATTAAACTAATCGCCCTACTTAAGCGGCGATCGGATGGATTTAGAGGTAAAAAATTAAAAATCCTGTCTACTGAACAAATTAATAAGTTTCTAAAAGATGCTCCAGACGATAACCGTGCGGTACTACAATAACCGTTAAGTAATAAGGCACAATCACCTTGCAATAATTGTTTTAATGTTATTAACAACTATTATAATAAAGTTTAAATAATTGCGATTTTCTTTGTTAAATAAAAGAAAATATATGGGCAAAGAAAAAGTATAGTACGTTACACGAGTTGTAAGCCCTTTACGCACTTGTGAAATTAACGTAAACTTTTTCACTTCGTGCGTAATGTGTTACTTACAAATCTTGTTACGTAATATACCATTACATTACACTATTGGTTTTATAATCTTATTTAAAGGGCATTATTTCTTTTGAATATTTTTTTTACCTATTTTATTCTTTGTATTCAATATAAGGACCAAACGTTTTGTCTTCTTTTATATAGGTAATTAATAAATATATTTGTTTTGACACTTGGTAGATATTGTTACATTTTTCCTTTTTTTTGATAAATAGTGAAATAAATGACTGGTAAATGATTTCAGGTAAAGGTTAAAAGTTAATTCCTGGCTCCAAAATTTTTTCTTTTAATTTTATTGTTCTAGGATCACAAACCTCACTCGTGTCTCGGTTAAGATTAGTCGGTAACTGGCGAAAATGGTCCGTTAAATTTTTCAAATTTTCCTAAAGTACTAAAGTAAAAGATACGACATAAGTAAAAAAAAAGAAATGTGTAAACACAAAAATTAAAATTGTTATCTAAATTTTTATTTATAATAAATTTCAAACAATAAATACAAATCAAAAATTTTTACACAATTTAAATCAGTCCTCTATTAATATTATGACTAAAAGTAATTTTTTAAATGAGTTTTAGTAAAATATAGAATAATTATGTGCTTGTAAAGAAAAAAGTTTCTAATGTTTGTTTTTTATTAATTTTAAATAATAAATAACAATTTAAAAGTTTTACACAATTTTAATCAGTCCTCTCGTTACCAAGCATGGACAGCAGGAGCATAGCCGTATGACCAAGCAGGAGCAGAATAAGCAGCTACAATTGGTTTGCTAATGACATCGTTTCTGTAGCTGTGACTGATGGCAGCAGGAACAGCGACTGAAGATACAACTTTTTGTATAACTGGGGCAGAAACAACTGGAGCTGAGTAAGCCACAATGGAAGGTTCAATAATGATATCTTTTCTGTAGGTACGACTTATTGCAGGAGGTAAAGCGGCTATCACTGGACTACTGTTAGCTGCAATCACTGGACTTTCTACCAACAAACTACTTGGTTTAGCTACGATAACTGCTACAAGAGCGAACAACACCACCAATTTGAACATTTTTGAAAAAATAGGTCTGTGTTGGGAGTTTAACAACTGACTGATGAAAACTGATATTAATTAACAGAACCTTTGCGCTTTTTATACTCTTATATAAAGCGGACATTGAATTAAATTAATACGTATTAATTAAGATACATTCTTTCCTGTACGGATTTTTGGAATGGACCTTGATTCAAGGTAAAAATCTTTTACGAACTTGTTATACTTTCAGAACGGTTAGGTAAATAATTATGCATGCATTGCACATAAACACCTTTGTTTTTTCATTTTTGGTTTATGTTAACTTTTAATAAATTGTAGTCAAATTAAAAATGTTAAAAAAACATGAAATGTAAAAGAAGTATCTAAGTTTAAGAAAATTGTATGAATTTTTTAATATTAGTTTAAAATTATTCAATTAAAAATAATAGTTTTTTTCAGCCCATAAATTATTACTTGTATAAATACAATTTATTATTATCCAATTATTATTATTATTTTATTAGTTAATAAATTAATTTTAAATTTCTTCAATGATCAACCTTTATAATTTATTAACATATACGCAATATTTTTAACAATATTCATTGATGAATGGTTTTTCTGGTTTATAGGCTGTCGTAGGTTGAGTTAATTCTCGACGTTTCGTCATCTCCAATGGATGGTATCTTCGGAAGATGTAATGTCTGATTTTTAAGGCTGACGGTTTATGAAATTTGTATGTCACTATCGCAGGTTATATACGTTTTGGTGGACGGAACATATTTGAGGGCTATTCAGGAATTGGTCACGTTCCGGAGATTCATATTTCTTGTGTTTGTAAGGAAGCAGCATTGTATTTTTAAGCACAGGTTCCATTGATTTTAAGTATTTCCTTAGATCTATTAATGTTCTGCTGGTGTTTATGTATTTCAATCGCTTTTTTATAAAGCCTCAGGTATTATGCAGATATGTTGCATAAAACTTGGGTGTCCTCGAATTTAATTCTGTGATCATTATAATTAAGTGTGTGCTCCGCGACATCAGATTTTTTTGTATGTCCAAAACGGCGGTATATCAGTTCGAAAATTCCACGGCCTTGTGTGAATAAAAGTGAATAAAATAAGAAGAAAATCAGAGCAAATTGCAAAAATGCCTTGAAGGTCACGCCAAGAAAATCACTCAAGCATTGCTAATTCTTCCTCAAAATATAGATAAGATTATTAATTTGTTGGAAAACAAATTTAAACGTCCCGAACATATAATTTTATTATTATTTGACCGACTAAGAAAACTACTATCTATTAAAGAGGAAAAATTAGAAATGCTCACAGAATTTTCAGATAAAGTTAAATAATTTATATACACTGTTCAGTCTTTAGAAGAACACGAACATTTGTTCAATCCATTATTACTGCAAGAATTTTTATGAAAGTTACCAACAAGCTATAAATTAAAATGGGTAGAATATATTACTGGAGGAAATCGAAAATAAACTTGTTGAATTTTGTTCATGGTTGGATTCCAAAGCAAATGCTGCTTGCTAACTTTAAATTCCACACATTTCTAAGTCTAAGAATAAAAAAAAAGTTCAAAAATAAGGACGTAACCTTAGCTACAAAATTGGTAAATAATAAGTGCATTTGCTGCCTAAAGAATATCCATAATTTAAGTACTTTTTCTGTTTTTAAATCGTTTTTTGTCGATTAAAGGTGGTCATTTGTGACAACAAATAAAAATTGTTTTTCTTGTTAACAGAATGAATAGATGCAAAAAGGTTCATCTTATGATCTCTTACACAATGATTTTAGTGAAAAAGAAACCAGAAAAACAGATTCTAATTCTGAAGAAGACAAAAAAATTGAAACCAAATGTCATATTTCATTAAACAGACGAGTTTTATTAAAAATTTTACGTTATCATTTTAAATGGTTGACAAGAAATTTTCACGCGTTCCTTTTAAATGATACATTCACTATAATATTAATAGACAAAGATTTAATGAATCAACTGAGTCTTTAAGGTCCTCGAAAACCTTTGAGTATTCAGTGGACAAACGATCAAATAAAAGAAAAGGATGATTCAAGAATTTTGTCTTTTAAAATTTCATCTCAGGCAAGTATAGATCCAATTTTTTATTTGTGACATGTGAGAATTATAAAAATCTTTCATTACCAAGGCAGAAGTAAATATTGACGATATCTCCCAAGACTATCTATATATTGGCAAAAAGTTAAATTTATGATAGACGTGCAACCGAATATACTTAATGGATAAGACAACTGGCCACTGCTAGTAGGGTGAAAAACGATTTTTGGACCCTGGCACGGACCTGTTTTGAGTAAAACTTTATTGGGGTTAGTTGTTCACGGAAATTTTGGACATGTCATAAATGATTCAGATAAAAACTTTGTTTATTTTGTCAACTTTATAAAAAAAGACGAACTGGACATTTTACACGACATGGTCAAGGAGCAGTGGAAATTGGAATCGTTCAGTACATTAAGGAGACCTATGTCTAGCGAAGATATGAAAGCTCAAGATATACTAGATTCCACCATGCAAAGAATTAGGAACAAATTCAAAACAGGTCCCGTTTGGAAAAGAGACAACTAAGTTCTACCAGATAGTAAGAATAATGCTCTCAAGAAATTGGTATGTGAGAAAAGAAAGATAAATAAATTTAGGCATTTTGGACAAATCTATTATGAAAAAATGAATAATATGCTAAAGAAAAATTATATTTTAAAAATTTTAGATGCCAAAGAAGTAACTATGGATTTCTAGAACTTTTTTTTAATCAAGGAAATATAATATTGCAAAATCTTGGTGAAGTCAGATTGGATGGGATGAACAAACACAAGACAGTTTAAATATCAGATGAAAAAAATTTATAAAAGATTTGAAATATATTTCTGAATTTAAACTACCGAGACAATATTGTAGGAAAGAACTTATTCAGACATTCAATTGCACATCTTCTGTGACGCCTCAGAAAATGCATACGCCAGTGTTGCACGGTTGAGGTTAAAGGGAAAAGATGAAATTAAAGTTTTCCTTCTGAACGCCAAAACAAGAGTGCCACGTCTTGTTCGTTCTCTACAGAGTACTCTGCCAGCGGTCTCTCTACTGGCAAATTATGCCCGAGCTCAGCCGTAGAGGGTAGAAGAAAAAAAAAATAAAAGTGAGCTGCGTCACCGACTTAGACGGTTCAAGCCGGAAACCCCTAGGTCTTATAGGCACTAGCAGAGCCACACGATAAACAACTGAGATTATGGTGAACTAAAGAAATGAAATTATAGCTAAAATATATTGGATACTTTACTCCTACAATAAATCAAAGTACACAGTTTAATAATAAAATTATAACAAATATAGTCAAAATTAACAGCTAACAATAATTCAAAGTACTCAGTTCAATAATAACATTATAACAAATATAGTCAAAATTAACAGCTAACAATAAATCAAAGTACTCCTCAGTTCAATAATAACATTATAACAAATATAGTTAAAATTAACAGCTAACAATAAATCAAAGTACTCAGTTTTGGCATATTATCTAATGCAATAAATAGTTTTTAATAATGTATTATATTAATAAATTAAAACAAAACTTAATCGTGGGGTCAAAAATAAGTCACGTCGTTAAATATTTAAAAATAAATCACTTGTAACCTTTGGGTATACGAATGCACTACTCCTGTGGCCGGTTTGGTTATGGAACGGCACCTGCTAATTAACAATGGCTTCCCTCAAATAAATCCCGTATGCGGTTATTTTAACTTGACACCAAAATCCAAAATATCAACAACGAAGGTAAGATAGAATGGAAGTTAAAAATTAAATGGTTTTTCTTCAAAATCCAATTAAGATGGCCCAAATACAGCCAGATATGAAAGAAAAACCGTAGAGGTTTTGCACACTTGTTAATATCATACCGCCCCAAAAATTCTCACCACACCACACCCAAGACTCTCAACACCAGACTAGACTGCTTCCCAAGCCGGATATCAAGAAAATGACACGGAATTGACGTAAACCAAGAATATTCACAAGTCTATGTTCCACACTAAGAATCGCGTTTGTCAGTGTTGATAGCTAGCCTCATCTACACAGAAATGTAAACCAAACAATAATATAATCGATAATACACAATAATCGAGGCTATGCAACACTATTTACAACGAATGATATATTTAAGTTACTACAAAATACGGTACGCGACACTATTTACGAGTACTTGAGGAATAAAAAATTATCAGAGATATAATTATAATGGAACTGTAGAAGGGAAAAAAAGGCACGTTACAAGAGTATTACCATTAAAACCTTTATCAAAATCGAGGCTTGAACTCTTGGCAGCGTTGATGGAAGCACGACTCGGATCGACTGAAAATTGACGACACATTTTATTCGACTGATTCCAAAACTTTTTTTTGTTCGGTTCGTTCAAAAGCTTAACGTTTTTAAATGTTCGTATTACAACATCTTGGTAAAATTCAAGAATTAACAAATATTTCAAAATGGCGTTATGTTGGATTAAAACAAAACGTGGCAGATAAGGCAACAAAAAAAGTACCCGAAGACCCAAAAAATTATAGGAAAATAGTGACGACGGATCCCGAGAGTTCTCTAAAATAACAACGACTACTGAGATCAACAGCTTGGATTTATTAATTTAAAGAAAATTGTCAAACTAACATGATCAGAAAAGAAAAAATTGAGAACTGAAAAATTGTTTATTAGACCCCAGAGTAAAATTTTTGCACGACATGCCTTATCCACACAAAAACAAGTAGAAGAAATAATCAATATTTAGATTTTAAAACTCTTGCGTAAAAACTGCAACTTTTAATCAGTCACAGCTGACAAAAACAGGGATGACTTTATTAGAGATTCTTTTATAAAAGGTTTAAACAATACTCATATTCGACAAGGAATTCTTAAAAATACAACTTTAACACTTAAACAAGCATATGATTCAGCTAGGTCATTATAAATAGCTCAACAACAGTCTGATTCTTATACGTCTCATTCTTATATAAATGCTGCGGTTTGAGTTCAATTAACTAGCCAATCGACCACAAAAAACTATCAAAATGAAATAAAGTTTGCTGCTTCTGCCTCTAAATGTTATTTTTGTGGTCGAAATAGACATTCTCGTAGTAATTCCCCTGCTAAAGATGCAATCTGTCATTCATGTAGCAAAGTCGGACATTTTTCTCGAGTGTGTAGATCTAAAAAAATAAGAAACAACATAATTAAATATCTGCCGCTTTAATTGGGAGGATATCAGCAGCACTTTTATCATGCTTGTCCAAAGCTAACATTAAAATTCAAATTAACGACACTGATGTCGATGCTTTAATTGAAACTGGCAGTTTAAAAAGTTACATATATAATACGATTGCAATTCAGAAAGGACTGAATTTTTTTTCTAAAAATTTAAATGTTTCTATGGCAGCATCTTCTTTAGGTTCGCCAGTTCATGGATTCTGCATTGTGAATTCGAAAATACCAGATCATACTTATAGATATGTTAAATTTTTTGTATTTGTTGTATTCGACGATTTATGTTATTATTGGGCATGATCTTCTACAAAAATATTCTGGTGTAAAATTTGTTTTTGGGGGAACACAAACAACTCTTTTAATTTGCAACTTAACTACAGCAAATGTTAAACCCTATCCTTTATTTGCACATCTAATAGAAAATTGTAAGCCTATTGTGATCAAATCTTGAAAAAACTCTTATGATGATTACAAGTTTTTACAAAATAAAGTTAAAGATTTACCAAAAGAGAATATTATAGAAGAAAGTAATTTGCCTCGGGGTTTTAGTAACTACAAACACTTATCGTAAAAAACGCATAGTTGCTGACTACTCTTTGACAATAAACAAATTTACTTTACATTTATACATACATAAAGTCACGACTTTTTCCCATGGGGGTAGGCAGAGACCACTTCCTTCCACTTGCTACGGTTCTTACTCACATCTTTTGCTTCCTCTACTCTTATCAGTGCTTTTATCCATGCTCGTCGGTTGTTGGTACTGTTGACCTGGCCTTTCCTCAAAACAATTTTGATCTGATCAAGATATGTTCTCCGAGATCGACCTCTACCTACTTATCCATTTACACTCGCTTTATAAATTTGTTTCGTCAATCTTTCTTCATCCATCCTTTTCACGTGTCCAAACCATCTGAGCATTCCTTTATCTATCTTGGTAACCACAGTTTCTTTTACACCACAGCGTTCTCTTATCTCACTATTCTTTACCTTATCCAACCGAGTCACTCCGGCTATACTTTTTAGACTACTCATCTCCGCAGCATTATTCCTATTTTCATGCTTCTTCTGCCAAACCCAACATTCTCTACCATACATAAGTGAAGGAACCAACACACCTCTATGCACAGCCAGACGTGCCTTGTTTGACACTTTCTGGCTATTCATAAAGCTATGCAGTGCCTCATTCATTTGTCCTCCTGCCAACACCCTTCGCTCAATGTCACTGTCATACTTACCATCTCTCGTAAACTTTAAACCCAAGTACACACAAACTTATTTACTTGTTTCACTCTTTCTCCTTTAATGAGAACTTCACAATTTGTCATGCTTTCTTCTCTTTCAAAAATGATTACTTTTGTTGTGCTTACACTTATTTTTATCCCTTTTAAATCTTTTAAACAATCGTCTATGTATAAGTTAAACAACCCTGGCAAAGCCACACATCTCTGCCACACACCTTTTTTAATGTTAAACCAGTCCGTGTTAGCTCCTTTTATCCTGACACAAGCAGCGGAATCCTTGTAAAGTGATTTCAGTTCTCGTATTAAACTACCGCTCACCCCATAATCAGATAATGTAAAGCTGATTGTTTAAAAACCAGCTTATTTTCGCTGTATAATACCTTTTTTTATATGGGTATATGTGTGGGTCGATTATACATCAGATAACAACTACTCCCCTGACTATGTGTCGCAACAGGAATTGAATTACATCCAACGTATAATCTTGTATAACACCCCATCTTTGGAAGCAAGATATACAGAGCTTGTTAAATAGGACAAAAGGGTATTGAATTTATTTGCTCGAAGAAACCACCTGTATACTAGTTTCGGAGTGATTGCTCCTCATCAGTACAGGGCAGGTTTTCTCGAACAAACACATTCAACCTTAGACTCCTATTAAGTACACATGAAGGACCACGCTAAACCGTTAGTGGTGACATCTGTAATTTTTAACAAGCACCACCCAGTAAGTAACTACCAGAATATGGAGAATAGAAATGTAAAAAATTTATAGATAACTGTAGTGTTAGTACAGTCAACTATAAAGGTATTTTCGACAGCGTAAATAGATACAAAAATGTGTAACTGATTGATTAAAAACCAGCTTATTTTCGCTGTATAATACCTATTTTTATATGGGTATATGT
The DNA here is from genome assembly GCA_950111635.1 of Agelastica alni. Classification (NCBI taxonomy): domain Eukaryota; kingdom Metazoa; phylum Arthropoda; class Insecta; order Coleoptera; family Chrysomelidae; genus Agelastica; species Agelastica alni. Next base: position 65,073,223 of record OX467712.1, read on the forward strand.
GTGGGTCGATTATACATCAGATAACAACTACTCCCCTGACTATGTGTCGCAACAGGAATTGAATTACATCCAATGCATAATCGTGTATAACACCCCATCTTTGGAAGCAAGATATACAGAGCTTGTTAAATAGAACAAAAGGGTATTGAATTTATTTGCTTGAAGAAACCACCTGTATGCTAGTTTTGGAGTGATTGCTCCTCATCAGTACAGGGCAGGTTTTCTCGAACAAACACATTCAACCTTAGACTCCTATTAGGTACACATGAAGGAATACGCAAAAGCGTTGGTGGCGACATCTGTACTTTTTTAACAAGCACCACCCTGTTAATAACTACCAGAATATGGAGAATAGAAATGTAAAAAATTTATGGATTACTGTAGTGTTAGAAAAGTCGACTATAAAGGTATTTTCGACAGCGTAAATAGATGCAAAAATGTGTAACTGATTGTTTAAAAACCAGCTGATTTTTGCTGTATAATACCTATTTTTATATAGGTATATGTATGAGTCGATTATACATCAGGTAACAACTACTTCCCGGACTATGTGGCGCGACAGGTATTGAATTACATCGAATGTATAATCGTATATAACACCTCATCTTTGGAAGCAAGATATACAGATGCTTGTTAAATAGGACAAAAGGGTATTGAATTTACGATTATACATTGGATGTAATTCAATACCTGTCGCGACACATAGTCAGGGGAGTAGTTGTTATCTTATGTATAATCGACCCACACATATACATATATAAAAATAGGTATTATACAGCGAAAAAAAGCTGCTTTTTAAACAATCAGTTACACATTTTTGCATCTATTCATGCTGTCGAAAATACCTTTATAGTTGACTGTACTAACACTACAGTTATCTTTAAATTTTTTACATATATATATATATATATATATATATATATATATATATAAATATATTGTAACATGTATAGAACAGTAAAAATGTTAGGTTATGCTATAAGTGTCAATGATTTAAATAGAAAAGAAAAAGATTGTGTAAGATGTACGTGGTTATACAGTTACTTAATTATAGATTTAAATTGACTTAAAAATAAAATAAAAATATTAAAAGACTTTTTATAATTGTAAAATGGTAAATAATTTGATTTATAATGTATATTTAGTTAATAGTAAAAAATGGTATAACAATTAATAAAATCAATAAATAAACGTTAAAAATCATGTGATTGGTAAAAGTAAGTAAACTATGACGTATCCAATATTTAAAAGGATAATTACACAAATTAGAATGTCAGAAAAATAATTCAGGTATTGTAATAAGATTTAATAAAAAAAAATAATATTTTGGAACAAAGAGTTAAAATAAAGTATGTAAAAGAAATTTAAAAATCAAAATAAACATTAATTTATATGATCAACAAATCTCAAATTAACAAAAAAAAAATCTATACCTGTGGTAAGCTAGAGGATGGAATATTATTGATTAAGAGCTTGGTTTCGGGTTTTGTAAGAGAAACACGTATTATTTTGTAGGTACTTTAAAAAAAAATCTACGAAAAACCTTTAAAAGTAGTAATTTTAAAATTTTATTTATGTAATCAAAGTTAATCAGTAAAAGTAAAAAATTTAATTTTGGAAATTTTAAATAAAAAAAAAAACGGCAATAGACGAAGTTTTGAGTGAGGCAAAAGGCAGAGCCCGTAAGAAAATCTTCAACAGGAAGCGGCTAAGATTATTTAAGAACGTATGGAGCGGAACAACATCGGAAGAAGGCAGCGCAGTAAAAGAAAACAAAAAAATATAAGTCCGGTAACAATTAGAATTTGTTTTAAATAGGTAATAAAAAAAAGAACAAGCCGTTTTTATAGAACTTTTTAGAAAATTTAATATAATTTAAAACCTAGGATAAATTAAGGATTTAGAATGTATGTATATATATTACCAGCTTGGTATCGATGGTTTTAATTTTTTTTTCAGAAAAATATGTTTCTTTGTACTATGCCTTCTTCAGGTGTAAGTAGTAATTTTATTTTAACAATCCCGTCATCATCAACGACCCAAAATATGTTTTATTAGTACTTATTATGTGTTATTCAGATTTATTCAGTTTTACATATTTATTTAGGTAAATTATTTGTTATGATGGCGTCAACTGTGTAGGACGTGTTTAGTCGCTCTCTGAGATCACTTGCATATTTTTGTATTATTCGCCCAGTGCAAGGTAACTTAGTGTTTAACATATAATGCCAGTAGATACTCGTGGAAATATGTCTACCATGGATAAAAATCAAAACAAACACCTCACGTTAAGGATCGAGAAACTGGAAGCATTGCTACACCAAGGTTTAATGGATATTAAAAGTCAAATGTCGTCGAAGGAAGTCGATCAAGGTAATTTAGTTGATTTAATAAATGTTTTTGAAAACAAATTTCATGATTCAATTAATGATATTAAGTTAGAATTGGATAATATCAATCAAAAAATTATTAACCAACAAAAAGATGTGGAAACACTAAAGCGAGACCAACGGTCAAAATTCCTTGTCATAAATGGTATTGATGAGAAAGAGAAGGAAGATTTACAGGATGTCGTTGTTAAATTAATTAACCAAAAACATAAACTATCTATTTCAAATATTAATATCGATCACTGCTATCGGATGGGGAAAAAACGTCAAGATAAGAAGCCTAGGCCACTGGCAGTTAAATTTGTAAATAAATGGATGAAGCAGAAAGTGTTTGTCACTAAGAAAAATCTAAAGGGAAGTGGTATTGTGATCAGTGAAATGCTATCCTATGAAAATCGAAACTTATTTTTAAAAGTGCGTGAATCTGTGGGTGCTTAAAACTGCTGGACATATGAAGGTAACATTTATGCATTTCTGAACAACAAGAGGAAACTTATAAAATCGTTAATTGACTTGAGTTAATAAGATTGTCAATATTGTTGATTTGGTTGTTATACTGTATACGTGTGTGATTTAATATACTAAACAATATATTTCTTCAGATATTAACTACTATTGGGAGAAATTCTCTTTTTTCTTATAATTAATTTATTGTGATCAACACAGGGCACGATTTTTGACAGCGTATTACATTTTTATTTTATTGTCTCTTAGTATTACACTCATACTACATAGTGTTATTAATATAGAAAAGAATATACATTATTATTTATCAGTAACTTATATCTGCTTATTCTTCTTTAGCTTTTAATTTTATTTTTTAAGGGAGTTAGGCCTATCTAATTAAGACTTTTATCGTCTACTCATTTAAGTTTAAATTAAATTTTGGTTTAGTCAAACTGATAGTTTATAGTTTTTATTGTATAATGTTATTTTATTTTTAATTCGTAATTATGCAGAAATTCTTGCAATGCGGTCATTTGAATGCTCGTTCATTAGTAGCTCACTTTAATGAAGTAAAAAATCTAATATTGCATCTTAATTTAGATTTACTTGCAGTAAGTGAAACATGGCTTAAAAGTAATATATCAAATGATGTTATTAGTATACCTGGTTATTTTTTTGAGAGAGTAGATCGTGGGCAAAATATCAGTGGTGGAGGTGTAGGTATTTACATAAAAACTAATATAAAATATTCACGTATTCCTAGTACTAAAGAAATAGAACAGATGTGGTTGAAGATTTCCTATAATTCTGGGTATTGTGCTCTAGGCGTATTTTATAACCCTCATGAAAAATATTGCAATCATTTTTTCGAACATTTCGAATCTGCGATATCATCCATTCAACATACAGTGGACTATATTATCTGTTTAGGTGATTTCAATGTGGACCTTTTTGATATAAATAGTGCCCCATGTGAATTAGTGACTAACACTTTTGAGGGCCTAGGGCTAAAACAATTAATAAAGGAACCAACACGCATTACATATCATTCAGCCACTTTACTGGATTACTTAATAGCATCTGATGATATTATTATAATGCAACAAAAAGTTAAACATATCCCACAAATAGGTGATCATGAAATGATTTTATTTAATATTGGATTAAAATTAGAAATACATAAACCTAGATATATCATTAGTAGAAATTTTAAAAATCTAAATTACATTCAATTTAATAGTGACCTACAATCAATACCCTGGAACATTATATTTGAATTAAACGATGTTGATAGCAAAGTGCAATTCTTATCTAACAATATCATTAGTATCCTGGATCTGCATGTCCCTCTTCAAAGCTTTAGAATTACAAAAAAATACGCCCCCTGGTTAACCGATACAATCAAGGCTATGATTTCTGATAGAGATAGAGCCTTAAAAAAATTCAAAATTACCAAAAGTAACAACGACTGGCAATCTTATAAACAATTACGTAATTTCGTAAATGTTATAATTAAAAAGGAAAAAAAAGGTTATATCAAATTTAAGCTGAAAAATCAATCACATAAAGAGAGGTGGTCTAGTCTCTAGACGATTGTGGGATTTAATAAAGATCGTAGTGATATGGATTTATCAAATAAGTGGAATGTGAATGAAATTAATGAATTCTTCTTAAACGCTGTTCCTAAATTGACTCCTGATTATGACACGCAACATTTCTATGAGCATAATATAAAAAAATCTGTACATACAACCCTCACGTTTCAGCCAGTAACTGAAATTGATATTCTCAATATAATAAAAAGAATTAAAAGTAAAGCTGTTGGTACAGATGGCATTAATATTCTTACTTTAAATTTGTGCTTACCATTTCTGTTACCGTATATTACCCATATAATTAATTATTGCTTATTGAACTCTGTGTTTCCTCAAAATTGGAAAAAATCATTTGTTACTCCCTTGCCTAAAGTAAATAATCCCCAAATGTTACAACAACTACGACCAATCAGTGTATTGCCAACTTTATCAAAGATCTTAGAAAAAGCTATTAACATACAACTTCAGAAACACTTGATTAAAAATTCCATAATACCATCAGTACAGTCCGGATTTAAAACTGGTCACAGTTGTACATCAGCACTATTAAAAATATCTGATGATATTTTGGCAGCACTTGATAGGAGTAAATTAACTGTGTTGTTCTTATTTGACTACTCGAAAGCATTTGACACTCTTAATCATAATTTACTATTTTCGATCTTATCATATAGTGGTTTGGATATCAAAGCTATAGATTTATTTAAATCTTATTTATCTAAGAGAAGTCAAGCTGTAAAAAATCAAGAAAGTGTATCAAGTTTTTTATCTGTGGGTACCGGAGTACCCCAAGGATCAATATTGGGCCCTATACTCTTCTCTGTTTATATATCGAATTTTCCAAATATTTTCTTTTCGTGTTTACAACATTACTACGCTGACGATACGCAGTTATATATGTCTTTTTCCTTGGATGAAGCGAATCAAGCGGTAACTGCTATTAATTATGACCTACATAATCTTTATACATTTTCAATTAATCATTGTCTACAACTAAATGCATCTAAGACCAATGCAATTATTTTTGGAAATAAAGTTGATTCGCAGGTGTTCAAACAAGAATACTCATCAAATATTATAATTAATGGTAATACTATACAATTTAGTAAATGTTTACAAAAAGCATATGCAGCTCTAAAACTTATATATCAATCTCGCCATGTGTTAGATAAATCGGTCAAAATCCTACTATGTGAATCACTAGTGCTATCTAAACTGAATTTCTGTGACATTTTATATAATTCTTGTTTAAATTTATTTGATATAAACAGAATACAAAAATTGCAAAATTCATGCCTAAGACTAACTTTTGGTATTCGCAAATTTGAACATATCAGCCATACATTCAGAATTACTAAATGGTTACACATGAAAAGTCGTCGAGAATTGCATTCCACCATGTTTTATATTAAGCTACTGAAGGAAAAATCTCCACCATATCTGTATCATAAAATAAAATACAGAACCGATGTACATTCTCTAAACTTAAGACATAGAAATACTTTAACTATACCACGTCACCACACTGAGTCTTTTAAACGATCCTTTTCTTATTGTATTGTTAACTGTCTCAATAATTTACCTCACGATTACAGTAACTCATCACTACATAAACTTAAACGAGCTCTCTTTGACTATTATTTTTCTCAACAATAATTTAATTTTTTGGATTAAAATTGCTAATTTATTGCTAAACTATTATTTTTTTTCTATTATTTTAAATTATTTTTCTATTATTCTATTTGCTGTCTTTGACTTTCTTTTGGGGTTAGATGGAAGAGCAGATGTATGTTAAATACCAAGTATATAGTTATATTGTACCTTATTTATTATTACATACAAACTGAATCTCGCCCTAAATATATGTAAACAAAATGTAATTCTTTTTTAAAATTGGTAATAAAGACATTCATTATTATTATTATTATTATTATTATTCAACTTAAATCTAACGTGGTAAAAAGTAATGAATCAGCATTGTTTACAAATTAATGTAAATCAAATCACCAAGACTACTTACTACCGATGACTATTTGTTTTTAGTAGAAAGCAATTTGTAGGAGAAATTTCACCATAAGGCGCAAAAATCATTAAAAATTTAAATGGTTTGCTTAATCTGCAAAGCTTTTTCTCTTCTTCCCGTGAAAGAATTACTAGACCATTTCTAGACCATTTTTATTTAAAAAATAAAAGAGTTGTGTACAAACTGCCGCTATGTTGTATTTTAATTTTTTTTTAAAGAACTTAAATTAATTCTACAATTCGACCATTTTTTTTACCGACATTAAAAGCTAACAAATATATAGTAAAGACAGTCTACTTAACCATTATCTATAGGCTAATAATTATATTCCAAAAAGTTGCGTTTTGTAACTGTAGAAGTAGAATCGCAGAGATTGTATAGTAAAATTATTTAACCTTCTCAACCACTTCTAATACAATGCGATATTTTTAAAATAAAAAACTTTTTACAAAAACAAGAATCACGATGTGTTACCTACCGCTTTATATAATATTTTGACCTAAATTATTTTTTGTAAATAAGTTTTAATAAATTATAAAACAATAATGTGCTATTAAAGAAAAAAGTTTATAAAGTTTGTTATTTATTTATTTTAAATTTCAAATATTAAATACCTATTTGGAAGTTTTACACAATTTAAATCAGTCCTCTCGTTACCAAGCATGGACGGCAGGAGCATAGCCGTATGACCAAGCAGGAGCAGAATAAGCAGCTACGATGGGTTTGCTAATGACATCGTTTCTGTAGCTGTGACTGACGGCAGCAGGAACAGCGACTGAAGATACAACTTTTTGTATAACTGGGGCAGAAATGACTGGAGCTGAGTAAGCCACAATAGAAGGTTCACTGATAATATCTTTTCTGTAGGTATGACTTACTGCAGAAGGTAAAGCAGCTACCACTGGACTACTGTAAGCTGCAATCACTGGACTTTCTACCAACAAACTACTTGGTTTAGCTACGATAACTGCTACAAGAGCGAACAACACCACCAATTTAAACATTTTTGAAAAAATAGGTCTGTGTTGCGAGTTTAACAACTGACTGATTAAAACTGATATCGATTTACAGAACACTTGCACTTTTTATACTCTTGTATAAAGCGGACATTGAATTAAATTAATACGTATTTAATGAGATACATTCTTTCCTGTACGAATTTTTGGAAGAGACCTTGATTCAAGGTGAAAATCTAGTGCAGACTTGTTATACTTTTAGTAAAGGTTGGGTGAATAATTACATATATTGGTATATAAAAACCTTTGTTTTTGTGTTTTTGAATTATGTTAACGCCCAATAATTTAAGTGATAGATATATTTTAGTAAATTTAAATTTTAATAAATATTATATAATGTACAATAAGTAACTCTTTTAAATTGTGGAAGATCACCCTAGTTAATCCTAATTTTAGAACATGATGTTGTTGTCTTAATGGATTATGACGTACATACTGTTCCAGTCCAGTCTTATGTTATTTGTGTAATTTAAAAATTGTTATTGATTGCTTTTTTTTTAAATTTTGTTTTGTTTTACGGAAATTAGACTAACTGCCTAAAAGTTGGTCGCCAAATTGTGTAACAATTCCAAGTTAGCGCATGTGGTATTAAAAAAAATGTTGACTCTATCTCTGGAAGATGATCTTGATCCCTTAGCTCGATCCAACTCGAGGAAATAAATAAAATGTATTTTAGATTTTCACAAATTTAAGTTAACTAACCAATAGTGGAGCGCCAAGTTTTATTTTTTTAGGCAAAAAAAATGCTAAAAAAAGTGGAGTCACTAAACCTCGAGCAAATCAAATTCCATACATCCCGTTGTGTCCTAAACCATACATCCCTTTATCCTAATATTATCGTATGTTTTTAATATTTTGTAGGTACCCGTGGGTGTTGCTAGATCTCCTATCGGGTGCCTTCTCACTTGTAGATTGGGGCACATTCTCTAGATATAGGGGGTACCGGGAAATAAAATACCCGTGGTAAACAAAAACTAGCACAACTGCAACGTCTGTTCCTAGATTGGGTGGTTGCAAACGGCGTCCGACCCAGAATAGGTGGCCGATATTTAAGCCAAGATTTGTCATAAAGAAAGGCAACGGTTTACCACCTTTATAATTTTTTTTCAAGACAATAACATGAGTACGTTTAATTCAAAATTTTCTGCAGGTATAAATAGTTTCCCTATCGGATCTCCGGGGTAAACGGCTTTAAATGTAACAAAGATAAGAGCAAACCTAAGAAAACCATTAAAGATCGGGACATGGAATGCAAGAAGCTTATTTAAGGCTGGAAAACTGGCAAACCTCACACTAAAAATAAACAGACTTAATTTGGATATCCTGGGCGTTGCTAAGACCTAGTGGCCTTGTGTGAGAAAGTGTAATATGGATAATGAAGTATTTTTCTATTTTGGCAATAAAGAACCACAAACTTCGGATTCGCCGGACGATGATGTGAACATTTTTTATAATGAAGACAAAGAATTGCTTAAATTGACTTAAAAACATAATGATGGGTGACATCAATGCCAAAATAAGAAAGGGCAGATTTGAGGTCTTAAAGAAAAAAACGAGAAAGGTGATCAATTTTTACAATTCTGTCGAAAGCATAAAAGTTACAAATACAAGGTTTCAACATCACCCTCGCCGAATTTATACCTGGAAGTCTCCAGCGGACCGACCACACAATGTAGTGCGGAACCAAATAGATTTCATCCTGATTAATTAAAGATTCAGCTCAGCCATCAAAAGAGCCAGCACATATCCTGGGGCAGATGTGCCTTTAAACTATATACTATTGGTGACAGTCGTGAAAAAAAGCTAACTGCGGATCGCGGTAAAAAAATTGAGACATCCAATAATAAAATCTGATGTGTAACGAGATAAACAAACAAATCTAAAAAATAAAATGGAATATTAAAGAAAACCCAACGTAATCTTGGACAAAGATAGACATAGTAAAAAACTCAATGCAAAACAGATTAGGATATTGGGCAAAGATCAAAAAGCAAAAATGGATGACAGATAAGATCTTGTTATTAATGAATGAACGTCGAAAGCATAAGAACAAAACAGACATGTACAAAGATATTCAAAGACTCATAAGATCAATAATTAGAATAGAACAAAACGAATAGCTTAAGCGTGAATGCTTGGAAATAGAAAAGCTGCAAGATCAACATCAAAATTTTAATCTGCACAGAAAGCTGAAGAAGACTGCTGGCATATATAAAAAAATGAGATCACTTATAACAGTACATAGTAGCAACCAGATAGTCCTCGACAGAAAAGAGAAGAACAATGTTTGGAAAAAGTATTTTGAAGAACTCTCTACCGGCCCATCGATCACTAATGACGATATTGAAAATGCCATACGTAATTCAAAAAATAACAAAGCGGCTGGTCCAGATGAAATTCTTTCAAAAACACTTAAACTTTTAGATGAACGAGGCATCACATCATTACATAAAGTATTTAACACTCTATATGAGACAGGTCACTCCCCAAACAGTGGTTGTTCTCTACTTTTATCCCCTTGCCTAAGAAGACCAATTGAAGAAAATGCAAAGATCATGGACTTATTAGCCTGATGAGTCATACTTTAAAAATAGTTTTTAAAATCATACACCAAAGAATTTACAAAATTGTGAAAGAGACATAAGCGGATCGCAATTTGGGTTTAGACAAGGGTTAGGTACACGAGAAGCGAGCGAAACACAAGAGCTTGTCCAGAACTGCCATGATCAGAAAAAGGATGTGTGATTATGTTTCATAAATTACGAAAAGGCATTTGATCGCGTTTAACACTATACAGCAAATAGAAGCATTAAATAGATCGGTTTTATCCCTAAGACCAATAATTTAATTGCCTATTCACCAAATTTTTATTGCCTGTCAATTTAAATTTATTGACATTTAATTTAAATCTGGCTTGGTTAAATCTACCATACATTTACTTTTATTTTAAATTTGTTTGCTGGACTGCGATTAATATATTTCCTAAAAGATTTAAAATTTTATTTGTTCTGTCAGATTAAGATTTTCTTTGACATTTATTTGACTTTAATTTTAATTTGTTATGCATTTATTCTAGTATAATTTGAATTTATCTCATGGGAAGCTATGAGTAAAAGTCGTATTGACTATAACCAACACAATAGCGATAGGCGTCGCCACCTGTCATGTCATGCTTCTTGTGAGGGCGAAATGTGGACTGCGGACAGTCACTTTGCTACTTTGAATGTTAGGGGAGGATTAAATGATAAAATTGATGAAATTTACACGATGATAGAAGAAAGACGGATTGATATTCTTTGTGTAAATGAAACCAAGCGGAAAGGATATGAATCCACAACACATGGACCTTATACAGCCTACTGGTCAGGAGTTCCGGAAACCAGCAGAGGTTCTCAGGGCGTTGGTGTAATACTCTCTGCTAGAATGAATGAATGTGTGACTGACTTTCAATGTGTAAGCCCAAGACTCCTCTGGGCGAGGCTGAAGGTTGGTCTTACTCGTATCTTTTTGCTAGGGGTTTATGCCCCACAAGATGCGCAGTGGAACCAGTCTTTAAAAGCTCAAAAAAAGAGGAGGGAGTTTTGGGATAGTGCGACAGATATTTTAAATGGGTGTAACCAGAATGAAAGAATTGTAATGTTGGGTGATTTTAATAGTTGGGTAGGAGTAAAGCGTGATGGATATGACAGTGTTTTGTGAATGTACGGTGACAGCAGAGTAAATGAAAACGGAGAAAATCTACTTGAAATATGTTTGGAGCGAAATCTTGTGGTAACAAACACAATGTTTAACCATAAAAGGATCCACTTGTACACAAGACAAGAAGGACACCAGAGAAGTATAATTGATTTTGTAATTGTGGATGAAAGATTGAAAAAAAAAGTAATGGACACTCGGGCATACCGCGGTGCAGGTCTTGACACAGACCACTTTTTAGTAATGAGCCGAATAAGAGGTCTCTTTAAGCGGTGGCGCCATCGTGTGCATGAATCAAGTAGTGTACTAGAGCGTATAAAATTTGAAAATTTGCAAGAAAAAGGTATAAAAGAGGAGTTCGTTAGTAAATTGACCGAGAAATTTGACAGTTTAGATGAAGCATGTGAGGTTGAAGAACTGTGGAAGCCATTCAAGAAAGGAATCGTGGATATTGCTATAGAAGTATGCGGTGTAAGTAAAAGAAAGAAAGGATTACAGAAAACGTGCGTAGAGGTTCAAAAAGCAGTGTCAAAAAAGAAGAAAGCCTGGCTGGATTGGCTAGCTACAAAAGCCAATCAAAGAACGCAAAAGGCAACGATTGAGAATGTAAACAAGGCAAAGAATGAGTATAAAAGGTTAAAAGGTGTGGCAAAAGAGGTTGTGGCAAAAAATAAGGAAAGTGATAAAGATGAATTTGATAGAAGGTTATCTGACGATTTCCAAAACAATTTTAAACTCTTCTGGAAGTCCATAAGAACAGCCAGAGGTAAAAAACTACCTCGCAATTGGAAAGAATCAGAAACCAAGATGGTAATATGGTAAAAGGAGAGGAATGCGTATTAAAGAGATGAAAGGAATAATTCGAAAGTTTATTTGAGAAAGAGGATACACAAGTACAGGCCCAATTCGAAGACATGAGTAAAAGTTGCAATGAAAGTGAAATTACTACGACAGAAATTGTGGAAGCATTAAACAGTATGAAATTGGGTAAAGCTGCTGGGTACGACAGGATAACAGTTAAAATGCTGAAGGCTGGACAAAACGTGGTAGCTAGTTTACTGGACCGCCTTTTTAACCTTTGTTGGAGAAGTGGTAGTGTACCAGACTACTGGTGCAAGGCCCTTATCGTGCCGCTTTACAAGGGAAAAGGTTCGCAGCAGGACTGTAAGAACTACCGAGGTATTAATTTACTCAGCATAGTCGGCAAACTGTATGCAAAAATATTGATCAAAAGAGTAACGAATGAAACTGAGAAGATGATATGGGAAGTGCAAGCAGGATTTAGAAGAGGAAGGAGATGTATGGATCAGGTCTTTTCCTTACGAGGTATAGTCGAAAAATTCTTGGCTAGAAGTCAGAAGGTCTATTGCGCTTTTAACGACTTGGAAAAGGCCTATGACAGAGTGGTGAGGAGTGAATTGTGGTCTACATTGTCTATGTATGGGGTGAGTGGTAGTTTAATACAAGCACTGAAATCACTTTACGAGGATTCCACTGCTTGTGTCAGGATAAACGGAGCTTGTTCGGACTGGTTTAACATCGAAAAAGGTGTGAGACAGGGATGTGTGGCTTCGCCATGGCTGTTTAACTTATACATAGACAATTGTTTAAAAGATCTGAAAGAGAGTGCGTATGGATTAAAAATGAATAATTTGATCGTCAAATGCCTTCTTTACGCCGATGATCAAGTCATATTAGCGTTATCTGAAGAGGAGTTGCAGGCGATGGTTAATGTTATGCATGGTTCCCTGAAAATCAAAGGGATGAAAATAAATGTGAGCAAAACAAAAGTAATGGTTTTTGAAAGAGAAGAAAGCATGACAAACTGTGGGGTTTCGATTGAGGGAGAAAGAGTGGAACAAGTTAATGAATTTGTGTTCAAAATTTACTAGAGATGGAAAGTATGACAGTGACATTGAGCGAAGGGTGTTGGCTGGAAAACAAATGGAAGAGGCACTGCATAGCTTTATGAATAGCTAGAAAGTGTCAAAAAAGGCACGTCTGGCGGTGCATAGAGGTGTGTTGGTTCCTACACTTATGTATGGTAGTGAATGTTGGGTTTGGCAGAAGAAGCATGAAAATAGGATTAATGCTGCGGAGATGAGTAGTCTGAGAAGTATAGCCGGAGTGACTCGGTTGGATAAAGTTAAGAATAGTGAGATAAGAAAACGCTGTGGTGTAAAAGAAGATGTGGTCACAAAGATAGATATAGGAATGCTTAGATGGTTTGGACACGTAGAAAGGATGGATGAAGGAAGATTGACAAAACAAATTTATAAGGCGATTGTGAAAGGTCAAATCGGTAGAGGTCGACCTCGGAGAACATATCTCGATCAGATCAACATTGTTTTGAAGAAAGGCCAGGTCAAAAGTACCAACAACCGAAGAGCATGTATGAGAGCACTGATAAATGTAGAGAAAGCAAAAGATGTGTGTACGAACCGTAGCAAGTGGAAGGAAGTGGTCTTTGCCTACCCCTATGGGAAAAAGGCGTGACTTTATGTATGTATGTATGTAACACTATAAATTAATGCAGCTCCTTAATAGGCTTGATATCGATCAAAAAGACATTAGATGCATTGAGCACCTATATTGGAACCAAACAGTGCAAATAAAATTAGGCAATAATATGTCCAACTCCATACAGATTAGAAGGGGGTGCGACAGGAATGTGTGCTGTCTCTACTCCTATTCAACTTATTTTCGGAAGCAATTTTCCAAGAGGCTCTGGAAGACGTAGAAATGGAAGTCAAAGTTAATGGAGTGTGGATTAACAATATCCGTTATGCCTACGTACGGTCTTAATCGCTGATAATATACACTACCTAAACAACTTGTCAACAAAGTAGGAGAACAGAGCAAATTATTGGTTTTAAATATCAACACCAAAGAAACAAAGTTTATGATTATCTCTAAAAACCTAAATATGTTTGAAAATCCACCATAACATTTAACGCAAAGCCCATAGAAATAGTGGACAAATTTAAGTACTTGGGCATTTGGCTTTACGAGGACTGTGAACATCGGACAAAGAAATAAAATGACAAACTGACAAATGAAGAAGTTCTAAGACGTGTAATCAAACTACGTAAACTGTTTTAACTGATTAGGAAGAGAAAAACGGCATATTTGGGACATAATATATGATGCAAAACACGAAATATCAATTCTTGCATCTGTTGATCGAAGGCCGGAGAGGGATCAAAAGAAAAAAATGTCTTGGCTGCGAAATATCAAACAGTGGACAAGGCTACATGATATACAGTCGCTAATACACACCGCAAGGAACAGAGAAGCAATGGAAAATGTTATCGCAAACCTTGTATTATGTACCTTAAATTCTGCAAGTACCCAGTATTTAGCAGGTATACAAAAATATAAAATAAAAAAATACATAAAGAACTCCAATTTGAGGTTTTCCATTTCTTATCATAAAAAACTCTAAATTATATTTAAAATAAATTAAAATGTAGATCCTCTTAGATTACAAAACTCGATTCAAATTTAAAATAAAATAAAAAAAGAAATGATAAATACTAAATATTAGTTGCATTTAACTAATTTATAAACATTACAACATCGAATATATTCAAAATCAATCTAAAACCCAAAACTTCTAAAATACAAAGAATAATTTTAAATATTTCTTTTACCATTTACAACTGCAGTCAGTAGACACGAACTTGTTATAGTCTCAGATTGGAAAGACATATATTTTTAAAGATATATTATACTTTACATGACACAATCCAGAGAGAAATAAAACTAAATTAACTTTTAATTAAAAATTAATAATCAAATAATAAAAAAAACAATAACAAAAACTTCATGGCTTACCTAGGCAAAGCTGACCGAAAACCAAACAATTTAAAAACTTGATGCAACGGCAAAATTATCGTTACAAGATGAGTCGAGTATCGGTTAAAATTGAACTATCGAAGATTGTTATCAATAAACTCATAGGGCAGTCTAACTGTATGGACTGTGTAACAAAATATCTCACGCTTGAAAATTTCATTACCTTTTTAGTGATACTTTTAATTTCCCTCGTATATTGTGCGAATAATATTAAATATGTATTTTACAAGTACATTGTTGTCGCTTCTCAGCTCTTTCGGTAAGTATAATTTCGGTTATTTTCTGTTCAACTAATTTACTTATTTTATACAAATAAAGTATTTTAGAATTATGACAGCATTTTTTGAAAGTTGAATTAAACTTAATAATTCATGGATACAATAATAAAATCAGTTTTTAAGAATGCAAAGTGGAAAATAATTAGACGAATTTAAATAAATATGACAATTGTCAACCGGCTACTTGTAAGATCTCTCGTTTATAAAATTTTATGAAATTTGGAGACAAGTGTCAAGTTAACTGTCAAGAGAAGTCACATTTTATATCGCTCCAGTAAAAAAAAAATTTTAAGATATTTGTTAAAATTGTTTAGTTGTGGTAAATTCGTTAAGAATTTGTATTTTTTTTTTGGCTTTTAAATACGAAGAGTCAGATTTTGACATATTGTAAATTTTGGATATTTTGTATAGGAATTTTTTTAAAGGTTAAAAGAAAGGTGTTTTTATCAAGATTTTTACTGGAATTCCCGTAAGTACTTTCAATATTTTCCTATAAGTGCCAATATTTAAATTTAATTTTAATTTGGTAATTCCTACTATGTCATTATTTTTAGTGTAGATTTTATTTCTCAAGAGAAGCTTTAAGTGATGGTTGTATTTACTATGGCCAAAATGGCAGCGATGGGACTCGCCACCTGTCATGCCTTGCTTTTTATGAGGGCGAAACGTGGAATGCGGATAGTCATTTTGCTGAATGTAAGTAGAGGATTGAATAATAAAATTAATGAAATTTACACGATAAAAGAAGAAAGATGGATTGATGTTCTTTGTGTAAATGAAACCAAGCTAAAAAGGTGTTAAACCACATCACATGGACCCCAACAGCCTATTGGTCAGGAGTTCCAGAAACCAGCAGAGTTTCTCAGGGCGTTGGTGTGATACTCTCTGCTAAAATAAATAAATATGTGACTGACTTTGAATGTGTGAGCCCAAGACTCCTCTAAGTGAGGCTGAAGATTGGTTTTAGTCGTACCTCATTGCTAAGGGTTTATGCTTCACAAGATGCGCAGTGGAATCAATCTTTAAAAACCGAAAAAGAAAGGGTTTTGGGATAGTGTGACAGATATTCTAAATAAATGTTACCAGAATAAGAGAATTGTAATGTTGGGTGATTTTAATAGTTAGGTAGGAGTGAAGCGTGATAGATATGACAGTGTTCTGGAAATGTCCGGTGACGGCAGAGTAAATGTAAACGAAGAAAGTTTACTTATAGTATGTTTGGAGTGAAATCTCATGGTAACAAAAACAATGTTTAACCATAAAAGGATTCTTTTGTACACAAGACAAGAAGTAAACTAGAGAACTATAATTGATTTCGTAATTGGGAATAAAAGATTGAAACAGAAAATGATCGACACACGGGCATACCGTGGTGCAGGTATTTACACAGACCACTTCTTAGTAATGAGCCGAATAAGCGGTGGCGGCATCGTGTGCAGGAATCAAGTAGTGTACCACTACTTCTACTACTACTCCGTAGCAGTACAACCCTTGGTGAGTTTTGACTGACCGGACAATTTACCTCCATTTCTCTCGGTTCATTAGTTGGGTATCCATTTCATACCCCATGGCTTTAAGGTCGCTTTTGATGTTGTTTGATGTTTGATGTTTGATGTTGTTGCTTTGCCACACTAGTTTTACTAAAAGTTTATATGGATGTCTTTGTACATTTCCAGCCTAACGTAACCTTCGGGATTTTATCTCACGTACAATATCCGGGTCTTGGTAGAGTTGATTTAGCTCGCGATTAGTTCTTATGCGATATCTCTGCGTCTCCGGGTTAAATAGTGGTCCAAAGATTCTTCTTAAAATCTTTCGTTTAAAACACAGTAATTAAGACACACTTGCTTTTATCAGTGTCCATGTTTCACTCCCGTACATGATGATAGGTTTGTTCTGTTCCGTACTGGAGAACCTTAGATTTTCAAGACAGATTCTTGCTTTAAAAGGCTTTGTTTAGCGCGTACATGCATCTATTTCCACTAAGGATTCTAGTCTTGATTTCTTTCAGCATGTCATTATCGGCATTTATCGTGGCGCCTAGGTATTTTAAGTTTTGAACTCTTTTAAAGTTAAATTTGCCTATTGTGACATTTTGACCAGTTTTATCTCTTATCCTTCCTCTTTGACCTTGTTTAGTGACAAACATGTACTTGGTTTTTATTTCATTGATATTAAGACCCATTTTTAAGTTTCTTTTTCTAGTTTAGTCACAACAGATGTAATAACTCTTAAAACTGTAGAACGGGCAAGTCTGCTAAGTGCACATATTCTCTTGCTCACTTTATTGTTCAAAAAGTCACTATTTTCTTTTCCTAAACAAGAATAAATATTCAAAATAATTCTTTGCGTTTGCACGTGCAGGTCCTTATTTACAAATTCGTGAATTACTGGTTTCGAATCTAAAAAAATTATTTTAAAGTTATTACAATGAACAAAATAAATAATAGTAATTTTAAAGTATAATGTGGCGATATACTTACCCGAATTGTTCATTTCGTTCTCGCAGGTATCAAATGGTCGCCAAAATGCCATCTTTAATGTCGATATAAATTAAAACTAAAGTAAATGTCAAAATATTATATTATTATAACATTAAAAAAGAAATAACTGCACTAACTAACTTACTAACTATATAACAGATACTCCAATAAAACAGAAAACAAGATAATAGGTATGTATAAAACGAAAAAATATGTATTTATTACAACACGGCACTGTTAAATAGTTTTGTAAACACTGATCTGTTTTTCATCGACTTTTGCGGTGAGAAAACTGCCGATAAAATTTGTCCAATTAGGGTTAAGTACTATCCAATAAGATGCCGACAGTCCATGGTGACAATACTGGAAGTAATCAATTACAAACGATTCAGTTTAGCTTAATGCTCGACGTGGCATTATTGACCGTACCCCAATTTTTGCGTTGTCCAACTGAGTTCGTATAAAGTATAC
This sequence comes from Agelastica alni, assembly GCA_950111635.1. Classification (NCBI taxonomy): domain Eukaryota; kingdom Metazoa; phylum Arthropoda; class Insecta; order Coleoptera; family Chrysomelidae; genus Agelastica; species Agelastica alni. Next base: position 65,091,480 of record OX467712.1, read on the forward strand.
TAAAACGTATAAAAGTTGAGAATTTGCAAGAAGAAGGTATAAAAGAGAAGTTCGTTTGTAAATTAATCAAAAAATTTGTCAGTTTAAATGAAGCATGTGAGATTGAAGAATTGTGGAAGCCAATCAAGGTTAAAGAAGAAGAAAGCCTTGCTGGATTGGCTGGCTACAAAAGCCAATCAAATAACACAATAGGCAATTATTAAGGATATAAACAAGACAAAGAATGAGTATAAAAGGTTAAAAGGTGTGGCAAAAAAAGTTGTGACAAGAAAGAAGAAGAGTAATAAAAATGAATTGAATAGAAGGTTATCTGACGATTTCCAGAACAATATTAAACTCTTCTGAAAGTCCATAATAACTGCCAGAGGTAAAAATACTACATCGCAACTGGTAAAAATCGGAAACCAGGATAGTAGTATGGTAAAAGGGGAGAAATGCGTTTTAAAGAGATGGAAGGAATACTTTCAAAGTTTATTGGAGAAAGAGGATAAACAATCACAGGCCGCATTCGGAGATATAAGTAAAAGTAGCAATTAAAGTAAAATTATTACGACAGAAATTGTGGAAACTTTAAACAGTATGATATTTGGTAAATCTGCTGGGTACGACAGGATAATAGTTGAAATGCTGAGGGCTTGACAAAGCGTGGTAACTAGTCTGCTGTTTTACCTTTTTAACCTTTGTTGGAGGAATGGTAGCGTACCAGACGACTGGTGCAAGGCCGTTATCGTGCCGCTTTACGGGGAAAAAGGTTCGCAGCAGGACTGTAAGAACTACCGAGGTATTAGTTTACTCAGCGTAGTCAGCAAACTGTATGCAAAGATATTGATTAAAAGATTGACGAATGAAAATGAGAGATTATATGGCATGTGCGAGCAGGATTTAGAAGAGAAAGGAGATGTATGGATCAGGTCATTTTATTACGAGGTATGGTCCAAAAATTCTTGGCTAGAAGTCAGAAGGTCTACTGTGCTTTTATAAACTTTTAAAAGGCCTATGACAAAGTGGTGAGGAGTAAATTGTGGTCGATATTGTCTATGTATGGGATAAGCGGTAGTTTAATACGAACACTGAAATTACTTTACGAGGATTCCACTGCTTGTGTCAGGGTAAACGGAGCTTACACGGAATGGGCTAACATTAAAAAAGGTATGGGACAGGGATGTGTGGATTTGTCATGGCTGTTTAACTTATACATAGACGATTGTTTAAAAGATTTGAAAGAGAGTGCGTATGATTTAAAAATAAATGATTTGATCGTCAAATGCCTTTTTGGCATTGTAATAACCGTAGCAACGCCGGACGCTTTGTCCAGGCGTTGATTTCGACTTGCGATTTTTGAAGATAGCACGTTGAGATTTGCCGCAAAAATATAAAAAAACGTCTGAAAAATTAAGAATACATAATATTGCAACATAGTATGTAACGAATAAAAATCAATAACAAACTTTAAAAACACGCACGCTTCAATAATAAAAATACAATCAATACACAAAACCACACCTCTCTTCGATAAAAGAGGTAACTGTACTTAAAAATAAATATATTAAATAAATTTTTATGGTAAAATTAGAAGCTAATTATGGGATTTATAATAATTATAATTTTAATTTTTGAGTTCATTATTCCCTGAATCCGAAAATCACCCTTAATCGATGAAAGTAAAAAAAACATTTAAATAATGTAAAATACATTTTTTTGCAAATGTAGCGCATAAATGATAATACCAACTCTTAAATCATGCGAATTTCAATTATAAAATTAAAACCCTTAATCAAAAAACCTTTCTACATTTTTTAAAAGAAGAGAGAACTGAATTTAAAAATATTAAAATACATTGTATTGCTAATGTACCGTATTATAGTCAATAAATAATAACTCTTAAATCAGGCGCATTTTAATTACAAAATTACAACCTTCACAAAAAAAACCTCCCTACTTCTCTTATATATAAGAGAAAACTATACTTTAAAATAAATATTTTTTATAAATTTTTATGGTAAATTTCAAAGCTAATTATTATAAATTAAATTGTTGAGCTTATTCCCTTAATTCCAAAACCATAAAATGCGCATGATTTAAGAGTTTGTTAATGACATTTATACGTTACGTTTGCAATACTATGAAATTAATTTTTTTTAAACGTTGTTCTCTTTATTTTTATTAATTATTGGTGGTTTTTGGATTTAGGGGGTGAGCTTAAAAAACAAAATTATATTAGTTTTAAAGCTCCAATTCTAACGTGTGTAACGATACTTCTTTCCTTTGGGGAATAGTAGTCTATATTAAAAATGATTAAACAAAAAAACTCTATAGACTCTATCTCTCAGAGATGTCATCTTGACTTTTTAATTTAATTTAATTCGAGGAAACAGATAGATCTATCTATTCATTTTTTTAATATCTAAAAATATTTGACCAAACTAATTTAACCAAAACTGAAATTCTGCTGATCGCCAAGTAATTTTAAAGAATAAAATTATTAAGAAGAATAAAAAAAACCTTAAATAAATTTAAACGTATCTGTAAATTTTAATACCAAAAGTAACGAGTCAAACGAGCTTCAAAATTGTCACCATTTTTTGAAATAAATAAAAGTTGCAAGAATTTAACAACCAGTTTAACAAGAAATAAAAAAGGATATAATTAGAAACAATTCGACTACAGTAAAGTTATTTATATAAAGAGCTACAAATGGCACATAAATCAGAACAAAGAACTTGACTGTGTATCAAGGCGATGGCAATCCAATATTTCAACCATAACCATTAAGGGCGTATTAATCAACCTTGTATCAACAGTGGACCACTTGTATTAATGGGGGTTATCCTATTGCTATCTAATCCCTTTGTAAATTTTTACCTCTACAGCTCTTTAGCTCTTACAGTAGTGGCTTATATTAATAAAGTTACCTGCTAAAATACCGAATTTTTATGGTTAAACTTATTTCTACTACGTTTCTGTTTTGGTATTATGGATGCTACCTTAGGCCCAGGAGTGGTTTCTTAATGGGGATTTCACGTTTATACATGACTCTGCACCCTACCATAAAGCAAAAAAGGTCACAAAATTCCTTAGTGACAAAAATTAAGGTTCTTGATTGGCTTGGAAGTGCTGAACACCAATTAAGAACCTCTGGGAGCGGATGAAGCAGGAAACTAACAAACTACAGCTGATCAAACGTTTGATACAGCTATATATCTGCACATATCTGAATTGATTGAAGCGAACTGCTCCAAAGGCATTGAAAGTTTGCCCAGGAAGATCAAAGCAGTAATAGCTGCAAAGGGTGATGTTACTAAATATTGATTTTTGGTTAACTTTTTTTATAATTTAGTTGTATTTTCAGTTATATATTAGCAAAACCTTTAAATATATTTAAACATTTTAACCAAATATTTATATCTTGTTTCATTTCACAAAACGTCAAAAAAAATTTGTAATAATTGCTATGGTTCTAATAATATGAGCCCTTACTATATTTATCGGTCTCTTTTTTTGGTAACTTATTCGACAATTTCAGTATATTTCCATATTCGTTAATCAGGTATTCAATTATTCGTGCCCCGCTATTTGTTATTCGTTGACACGTAATTCGTTATCCCGTTATTCCGTTATTCGTTGGTAACTAAAAAACAAAAAACATTATAATAAAAAAATATATCAAGACATTAACTACGGAAGCTTTCCATTTTCCATAATTAACGTATGATTTAACATGATACAACACCTCCTAAGAAGTCTGGGCAATCCAAAGACTTTCTTAGAAAAAAAATTTAAGGCTGAAATAAAAATAATTTAAAATAAATCTTTTTTCACAGTAATTTGACAAATATATTATTAAGAAAACTCACAATAATTTAATAAAACTCACCAATTTTATTTTCAACTTAACTATAAACATATGTAATAAATCAAAAATACAATTATTTCCAACGAAAAATAGCCGTTTTTAACGAAATCAGGAATTTTATTTCATTAATTGTTTATTGTTTATCAACCTAGTAAAAACTAAACAAATAACGCAGTACTGGCCTTTACAACTAATTAATTTAATTCAATTGCCAGAGTTGGCCTGATGGTTTTGCCAAAGAAAAAATTCCCGTTACACATAAAAAAAAATTTTTACATATTTATTTTAAAGTTCAGTTCTTTCTTGTATCAAGAGATGTAGGGAGGTTTTTTGTTTAAGGATTATAATTACATAATTAAAATTTGCATGATTTAAGAGCTGGTACATTTATGCGCTACATTTGCAAGAGAATGTATTTTACATTTTTTGAATGTTTTTTTTGCTTGCGTTAAATAAAGAAAATGAGCTCAAAATTATATTTGAAAACCCCTAATTATTAGCTCCTAATCTTAAAAAATTATCTAATATAATTATTTTTAAGTACAGTTTTCTCTTATATCGAAAAAATGTGGGGTGGTTTTTTATGTAATGTTTGTTATAATTAAAAAGCGCCTGTTTTATGAAATTGATCATTGTATATAAGAACAACATAGTAGTATAACGCTTGTGTATCAAGTCTTGGAGACGATATCTAAAGACATCTGCCAGGAATCAAAGATAAATATGAATTTTTTAAGCTATGAGGTAGTGACCCCTAGATGGTTTTCATTTTAACTTGCTGTTATTGTTGTTAATGTCATTGAGACAAAAACGGATTTAGGGGTTAAACATATTTACTTTCAGTTCAAAATTCGATAAACCGTATTCGGCAAAAATATTTAAACGCAATCAAAATTTCTCTGTTGTATTGTGAAATATCCATTTCCTTAAGAAATATAATTTAAGTCTATAGGAATTAACATTCTTGGGTAAATGTTAAAATAAATTCAAAATAAATGCGAGTCACGCTATTCTCATGGATATGTCCAAAACATTGAATGTCAGTTAGAGTTGTCAATAATTGTTCTCAAGAATTATATTATATTTTCACAAATAAATACGTTTAGAATCACGTTGATTGGAATCTTTGGCATAAGTTGTTTTCCACAACAAAGTTCTGCTCAACAGTAAAAATCTACTGGGTATATTTTCTAAAGCTTGCCACGATGTTTACAGACAAAATAAGTATTATAGAATCTGTTTCTTAGAGAATAATTTAACCTACATTAACCTTAAAATAAATATATTTTTCCGTCTTAGTGCATTCGAATAAAAGATTTATTGTATTTAATTTAAAATTTGTTATTTATACCCATTACACGCTCTGCCTTGATTATTTCTATGTTTATCTCTTCATCTACGTTCACTTACAAATAAATAATTATTTAGCAACTTTGTTAGGTGTTAATAATTCTGATGAAAAATGCATTACGAAATTTTTGCTAAAGAAAAAAAAATGGCGCACTAGATTTGTGATTATGGTCCGATTCTAATAAAAATTGGTATGCTTTTAATTTCGGAGATAATGATTTTTTTGTTAAAATTCATAAATTCAAGATGTCGGCTAAGTTTTTTTATTAAGACCTTATTTGACATAAAATTGAAGTCGAAGATCGTTTTTTTTTGTTGTCAAACTTCGTTAAATCGAAACGGCAAACTAGTTGTATGAATGTTCCGATTCTTTTGAAAATAAGTATGCAGGGGTTTTTGGAGCTGGAAATTTTAAATTCGGTCAAAGTTAAAGAATTTCTTGTTAAAAATCATAAATTCAATATGGCGAATGAGTTTTGTGATCGTAGTCCGATTTTACTCAAAATTGGCGAGTTGGATTTTTGAGATCATGATTTTTTTTATTGTCAAAGTTTATGATTATTAAGATGGTGACGGGGTTTATAATTATAGCCCAACTTCATTTATAATTGGTATATGGGGATTTTTGGGATAAGATACCATAATTTTTTATTAAAATTAACGAATTTAGGATGGCGAGTTTTGTGATTATAGCCTTATTTTATTCAAAATTGGTATAAGGGGATTTGTGGGGTCACAGATTTTTAATTTTTCAAATACTTAAACTTTTTTTTTTAACTCTTAGAATATTTACAATCTGTTTTACTTAAGCTAAAGACAATTATCGAAAACAATAAGTAAATGTTATGACGTGTAATGTGGTTTGTATGAAATACTTCCATTGAAATATTTCATCTACATATTAAAAGGTTAAATTATATATACTGTTTTAGGCGTTGATTGTTATTAAAATCTCATTGTTAAGTCTGTTGGTTTAAATCGTTCTAGCCGGCGCACTTCACCGGTTGTGTTGAATAGATCACTCGCGAGCGTATTGGGATGAGATTTAATTCGATCTTTGTATCGTATGCTATACCGTTTAACTTCACTTTTAATTGATGAGATTTTTTGGTCCCAGAGTAGAGTTTGGCACATACCACGGGGCATTAGTTATTATTCTCATGATTTTATTCTGGAACCTTTGTAAAATTTCAAGATTGGAATGGCTTGCTGTTCCCCACAGTTGTATCCCGTAGGTCCACACCGGTTTTAGTATTGTTTTGTACACTAGTACCTTGTTTTGAAGCGAATTTTCTTTTTTGAGAGTAAAGGTTACCTGAACTGACTTGGTTTAATTGGCTTTTATCTTCCATTTCTTGAGCCACTTTTCAACTTTGTTGAGACTGTTTTGCAGGTTTCTGGATGCCAGTTGTGGATTGTGATGAGAAGCAATTATGGCTGTATCATCAGCAAATGTTGCGATTTTGGTTAGTCTTGTAGTTGGTAAATCGGAGGTGAATAATAAATTTAATATTAGCCCGAGCACACTTCCTTGCGGTACTCCGGAGTTTATTTCGTGCAGATCACTATGTTCTGATTGGTGTATTATTAGAAAGAACCTCTTTATTAGATATGATTCAAGAATTTGGTAGAACCGGTTTGGTAATTGTTGTTTTAGTTTGTAACATAGCATACTTAAACTAAATGCAAAAATTAAGTACGTTGTTTGACATAGGTTATTCTGTAACAGTCAAAAGCTTTTTGGTTTAGTCCAGGAATTATGTACTTCCCAAACTAGGCCGGAAAGAATCACATCGTTGTTTTCATTGTAAATATGTAAATCTTGGTGGGTATGGTTTTGATAAATGCAGTTGATCATAACCATAGCAGCGAAATAACGACTGACAGATATTTGACATGAAATAAGTTGACATTTAGATTTTTGAAAGATTTTTAATTTTTGATTTGCTTTATTTTCTGGTGGCAACAATTATTGGGTTGCGTATAGATGAGAAGAACTAACAAAAATCTCAATTAATATAATAAACGACAAGAAAGACATGTAGCTTGAGAAAATACCAGGTTTCAAAACACATATTGAGGAAACTTTAAATGTTATTGGGCAAGAAAACCTGCTGTTGTATATGCAATATTTATCTTTACGGCCATCCCTTACTCCACATAACAGATTATACTGGAATTACAAATAAGGGAAATTTTCAATTCAGCCTGTTGGTATCCATAATTTTGGGATTCTCGGATTAATCATCGAAGAATTTTTAAATTTACCCAATCCTAAAAATTACACAGCACATAGCATTCGTCGAACTTCAGTGCGTTATTTGCTGATAATGGCGAAAACATCACAAATTTGAAGAGACAAGGAGGCTGAAAATATATATATATATATATATATATATATATATATATATATATATATATATATATATATATATATATATAACCTATAAACCTATAAACCTATATATATATATATATATATATATATATATATATATATATATATATATATATATATATATATATATATATATATATATGTATAGACAATTTAATTACAAACAAAATTAAAATTGCCAAGACCATTCAAAGATTATTAGATAAAAACAATCAATGTGAAATGAAAACTTTACCATCTTGTTCTGAATTTAACAAAAGGCATTTAAAAATACCAAGCATTTTAAACAAAATAAATCCCCTCAATATTAGCAATTTTCTAAATTTTAATATAAATAAGAATTACAATGTTTTTGTTCGTAGCCATATTTTGTTCGAATTTCAATATTTAATGCAAATAAGAATTAAAATGTTTAAAATTTTGTTGAACAAAGAAATATATTTAAGAAATATGTCTCATTGATTTGTTATTCTACACGGTGTCCGAAAAAATACGCAACACATCCGAAAACAGTTTTTTTGAACTTGCAGACTTCCAGGACTCGCGTCGACTAGTCTTAGAATTTTGTCTACTCGTCCAAAAAAAAACAGTTTTTTCCGGACTTGTTACGTGTAAATTACTATTTCAATCGTGTATGAAAAAATCTGACATATCATTCACTATTCATTTTTTTCTTCTTTTAAAAACAAAGTGAAAACATAATATTAAGTGATAGAGTTATTAATAGTCTTATCATTAGTGCTCAAAATTCCATAATTTACTGGACATCTTAAAAATGTTCTGTGAAGAATACATACCTGCATTCAGTTATAGAAAGTTAAAAATTGTACAGTTACGAATTTTAGTTCTTTTTTGGGTCCGGTGATTTTAAACTCTCGATATAGTAACAAAACAATGTTTATTCCAATACAATGAATTTTGCTTTTATAATTCACCTAGATATTCACTTAGATATACAACTTTTACAACTTTTTATAACTATTTAAATTGCATAAATCATAAACACTTTAAAACTTAACTTTACTGTTTTCTTCGCGGCCGCTTTTCTTTTTTATACCTCTAAATCACAATTCTAGACCTTTCTACCTGTTTCTCAAGGGTCCGGGGCCCTTCACGATACGGTGTTCAAGAACTTGCCAGACGCCGTTGGCGGCCTACATAGCGGTCTAATTAATATGCACCCCTGCTGCGGTCGGTGCTCAGATGCCGATTAATAACCAGGTCCGTATTGTAACAGTACGATAAAAGTCACAAGGAATGCAATCGCGTTTTTATTATTTGTTCGCAGCCATTTCCAGAAAACTTATTTTTTGTATTGTTAAAAATGTATAGGATTTTCACAATAAATATGTATGTATAGAACTTCAAATGAGGAATATTTTAAGCAAAAATTCCAACAACAAAAAAAAATGTCAATGAGTAAGCACACATTTTATTCATTATTTAACTTAGTTCATTATGTAATGATATTGAAGGCTCAACTTCCATCCACAGTATCCGTGAGAAATGATCCTAGCAGTTCTCCAAATCGTAAGTTAATATGCAGCTAACCCCACAAAAAGGCATCTTGGTTACCTTTTAAAAAGAACTGCACTATCCATTTATTATAAAGGACCTTTAACGTACAGATACCCAAGAAAAAAAAATCTTGTATTACCATCTGTTTCAACTGTAAGAAGCTGGGTCACAAATTTCATTTAAAAACCAGGATTTAATAAAAATATTTTTATACAGTTGGCACCGAAAGGTGGCTGGTAAAAAAAATGTATTATACTGTTTGATGAAATAGCCATAAATAAAATCTTAAATACAATAAAAAACTAGACATCATTGAGGGTTTCCAAGATCTTGGAAAATTTGGAAGAATAACTGTACCTGTAAATCAGACATTGGCAGTTACGATAAGAGGCATTGATTTCATTTGGAAATTGCCCAAGAACATATTTTGTTTCCAATAACGGTGTAAGTGCCAATAATTTACAGGATATTTTGAGTGAAACATTAAGAAAGGTGTGTCTGGATTGAAACCTATGGGGTTTACTTGTGATATTTTAACTAAGAATGAACAATTTTATGTGTTGGGAGTATCGGTTAAAAGGCCATATTTTTTTTGGTTACTCAAAAATTTTATGCTTTTTTTGATGCCCCTATTTATTAAAATGTGTTCGAAACAATTTTATTGCCCATGATTTTTCTGCTACACGGCAAGTTCATTAGATTTTCGGACACATAGAAAGTTTATGAATTGGATAAACAGAGTTCTACAGACAAAGCATTAATTAAATTAACAGATATTCATTTAAATCCCAACAACTTTAAAAAAAAATGACTTTTAAATTGACTGCAAATTACTTAGCCATAGTGTATACTTAGCAATCAAAACAGCATTGCGAACTGGCCAGCTGGTTTCCATAACAGGGGAAAATTCTTTGTGAAGACAGTTGATGAAAAGTTCGAGTTTTAAGTTAAGAAAGTGCACTCAACACTGCATATGATTTTTTTTAAAATTTGAAGATGGTGAAATCCAAAAGAAACCCAACCAGTCCTACCAATTTCAGAAAGGGGAAAAGGGCAAAAAAAATTATTAACTGGGTGGCTCATACAGGATGCCTTGGAGAACCAGTTTTTAATTATTTAGAAATCCAATCCAATCCTTTTATTCAGATAGGCCTTCAAGTTAAATATTGTAACAAAAAAGAGGCCATCCAAAGCTGTGAAGGAGTCTTTTTTAAATTCAAGTTAAGCATCTAAAACTTCAAATGTACCTCTAGATCATTTTTCTTCCGCAGTATTAGAATCCTGCTTAGTTGAATACTTTGCTGGTTACTTGGTGAAAAAATGTACAGACAAATTTAAATGTTCCGACGAAGAATTATTAACTTTTGTGATGATAAATTTGATGAGGCAATTCACATTTATAACGATGTTGTGGTCTAACCAATAAATAAAAAAATAATTTACCAAAAAAATCATAATAAATATTAGAGACAAAGCGAATAAACTACTTTCCAATTCTTTTCCAGAATGGTTTGAGGCACAAGAAAAATGTAAATAAAGAACGGGAAATAAATTGTTGATCTGTTGTTACTTATACAAGTTTACAAATACTGTAAAGATATTTCAAATACATTCAAAAAAGGGAAAGAGCAACAATAAATGTCAAACTTAGTATTTTAAAATTTTAAATTTATGAAAATAACCTTATTTTTATTATTTCGTTTTCATAGTAATGTACAGAATATTTCCCAACAGCTTTGTTAATTTTATTAACCTTTTTTTTTTGACAACACTAATGTAACATTATTTTATGATATTCCTTATCATAAAAGGGCTATTTTGGCTTAGTCTACAATACAGTTTTAATCGTAAATTTATATTCTAGCTTTTTACGTACTGATATAAGCTACTCAAGACGATACCCTGTAAGATAATAGCAGGACTGGTTGAAGTAATACTAATTAATAGGTCATTCGAAGTTATTATGGGACAAAATAGAAGCAAGAAAGAACTGCTGAATAACGGGCTCCCCCAGGGCTCCGTAACTGCCCTTCTGCTATTTATCCTCTATATCGCTGATCTTCCAAAAGCTCAATCAAAAAAGTTTGGCTACGCGGATGACTGTGCAATCGCCACAAGACATAAATCATTTGAAACAGTGAAAGATACCTTTATAGCCGATTTGGTGACAATGACCTGATATTTCCGTAAATGGAGACTCCAGCCCAGCGCAGCAAAAACTGAATTCTCCTGCAACCGAATGGCAGCTAAGAATCTTAATGTCTACCCTGAGGGCCGCCAACTCTCTTATAACAAGTACCCAAAGTATATAGGGGTCACAATTGATAAAACGTTATCGTTTAAAAAACACCTGTCAAAAACCGCAGCAAAACTAAAAACGAGAATCAACATCCTACAGAAATTATGCGGAACCTCATGGGGATCATCAGCTGCAACGCTGAGAGCAATTGGCCTTGTTTTCTAGGTGGCGGAGTACTGTGCGCCGGTTTGGTTAAATAGCTGCCATACACACCTAAAAGATGTGCAATTAAATAACACGATGCGCATCATATCTGGTACAATTAAACCCACCCCATCTTACTGGCTACCAGTGCTCAGTCACTTACCACTGGCAAATCTACGTAGAGGTGAGCAGTCTCAGCTCACGAAACCCTCCCATGAAGACAGCCTGAGTGCTTCATGATGATTTCAACCTGACCGAATCTTGGACACAATATTGAAGGGACAACTTACCCTCTCAGAATTGTGATGGGACAAGATTCCCTCACCGAAATGCGACTGTGGGGCCGCCCACCAGACTATTTCGCATATCACAAAGGAATGCCCGACTAGAGCATACCTTGGCAGCCCTGGAGATTTCCTGATGGCAACGGACGCCGTAATTAACTTCGTTAAGTGTTTGTTTATGATTACATGTCACTTTCGTCCAGATGTTATATATTCTGTGTTGTAATTGATCATATACACTATGTAACTATGTTTAGACTGTTTGTGAAATCACTTTGTTAAGATTGTGTACTGAAAGCCATACGATAAATAAATACCTACTTTTAAAACCTTTATTTCTTTAACATTTCTTAAACATTAATTAAACAATTATAAATCTGTATTAGAAATTAATTAAATTTTTTATAGATTGGCAATGTATTTGATACTTAAAGAAGGTAAGTAGGCCTTATAATGAAAAACTGGTAATTAAAGCTTAAATAATTTATAAACAATTAATGGTAAATACAAAAAAATAAATTTTAAAAAACTTTTAGTTTAAAAGGTATGAGGATCATAAAATGCGTAAAACTGATTTTTTTTATATAAAAGTGAGTGCTCCAAGTAAACAATAATAGGTAAAAGCTCAATGTAAATATCATTAAAGAAATAAATTACTGCTTTATAAAATTGACTTTTATGTTAATAGCTCTATCTTGAACAGTTAAAAAGTTACAGCGGTTTGTTTAATAAAAATGGAAATACTATTTGAGGAGGTTAAAATCAAAGTGCACATGTTTCAGAAAAATCGAAATTTAGATAGCGGTGTTATTTTTTTCGGGCAAGTTTTTCTCAATTTTCGAAAATGTGCACTTTGATTCTAACCTCCTCATTTAAGTTTTGTAACCACGCTATCCTTAAAAATGCATTAAAAAATCAAGAACATTTTTTTTGTATTTTGATACATAGGTATAGGTGTAGCTGTTGTAGTTTTTTCTAGCATTAGAAAAAAAATATAACAACGTGCTGACTTTGTTTACAACAAATACTTTTGTTAAAAAACACTCAAAATATGAATAAAAATTTTTTTCCTAATTTACGGAGGATAACAAATTATGATTTTTAAAAAAAATTCCTTAAGTATTTGTTTAAATATTGGTTAAATATAAAAAAATATTTACAACAATTGTTAATAGAAGTTTTTCTTCAAAAAAAAATCATAATTTGCTGTCTAGAATAGGTATATTACAAAAAAAATATGCAATCAGTTCGAAAACTATACAATTTTTACTATTGAAATAAATAATACGAGATATATTATATATTTATCAACTCCCAAACACCTATGTATCACGCAATTAACCTAGTACAACACATGAACACATCAGATCAATTTGATAGACCAAAAATGAACTAGACTAGAGAATAATAGATCATACCAAAATAAAAACTTAAAAACGCGATATGGACCTGCAATACAATAATTTAGACCTAAATGACAACCAATTAAAACGCTGGCCTCCCTTCTATGGTGCTGCCATCAACACGCAGCCTCCTTTCGCATCCAACGAAAACCCCATAAGGTGGTACTAATATTGTCCTTATACAATAGTTTAAACTTAAAATGTATGCAATTCAATGTATTTTTAATTTTCCAGGTTTTTTTTTATTTGTATCGATTAGGGGTGGTTTGGAAATTAAAGTAATGAGCTTAAAATTTAAAATTATATAAATTTTAATGCTCATAATTTATTTCTCATTCTACCATAAAATAGGTCTTTTATATATTTATTATCAGGTATAAAGCTCTCTTATATCGAAGAGATGTAGGGTGGTTTTTTGTGTGAGAGTTGTAATTTTTTTATTAAAATGAGCATGATTTAAAAGTTGGTATTAAAATTTAATATGCTATATTTGCAATAAAATGTATTTTGAATTTTTTAAATGTTTTTATCTTTAGTTGCATCGATTAGGGGTGGTTTAGGGATCAAGAAGATGAGCTTGAAAATCAAAAATTCATTAATTTTTAAAACTCATAATTAGCTTCTAATTCTAATAATTTTTTCGATTTATTTATTTTTAAGTACAGTTTTCTCTTGTATTGGAGAGATGTGGGGTGGTTTTTGTGTATTGTATTTTTTTTATTAAAGCACGCGTGTTTTAAAAGTTTATGGACTTTTATACGTTACATTTGCTATACTATGTATTTTAAATTTTTTAGACATTTTTTTATATTTTTATTTATTAGTGGTGGTTTTTGGATTAAGAGGGTGAACTCAATAATCAAAATCTAATTAGTTTAAAATCTCATAATTAGCTCCTAACGATTTATTTAATATTTTTATTTTAAGTGGTGGTGGGGCTTAGTCAACAGCCCCCCACAAAAAGTAATAAATTCCTGCCCAGGGACAACGAATTCAAATTTTTTAACTTGTGGAATATAAGAGCTCACCAATAGCTCATAATTCTGCGCTAATTATTTTAACTAATAAGTGGAGGGGGGTAGGTGCAGCTCAACAGTGGTGACCTAAACAACTAGCAAGAGATTAGCGATATCCTGATTTTTTAATCACGGTGGGGACTGTAACCAATAGAGGTGAGCCACAATAAACCTACTAAACCTACTAAAGGTCGCAGAGGCGACCTACGCCCAACTCACATGATACCTAACCTAACCTACTTTGCTAGTAAAAACACGTATCAATTTACGCTTCACGCTTTTTTTGCAAAAAGAGGATAGGTCGTGTTCTGTGACTTTTAGATATCAGTGAAAAAATCACAGTTCGTGAAATATCGCTCTTCTCTAAAACTAACGCAAAATCCATAAGTATCAATAATAAACATATTTTGCCGAGCTGGTGTCTTACTTTGCCGAGCTGGTGTCTTGCTGTGGCGACCACTTGCCATGCACGAAATTAATATTGCTAGATATTAACTCTAAAAGATGTTATGAAATAAATAAATGAATAATTTTTGTTTTCTCATTTTTTTCGTATAAAAAGTATGAGTATGAGTTTTAATAAAATATAAAACAATTTTGTGCTTGTAAAGAATAAAAATTTTAACGTTTGTTTTTTATTAATTTAAAATTTTAAATAATAAATACCAATTAAGAAGTTTTACACAATTTAAATCAATCCTCTCGTTACCAAGCATGGACAGCAGGAGCATAGCCGTATGACCAAGCAGGAGCAGAATAAGCAGCTACGATGGGTTTGCTAATGACATCGTTTCTGTAGCTGTGACTGACAGCAGCAGGAACAGCGACTGAAGGTATAATTTTTTGTATGACTGGAGCAGAAACAACTGGAGCTGAGTATGCCACAATGGAAGGTTCACTGATGATATCTTTTCTGTAGGCATGACTTACTGCAGAAGGTAAAGTGGCTATCACTGGACTACTGTAAGCTGCAATCACTGGACTATCTACCAACAAACTACTTGGTTTAGCTACGATAACTGCTACAAGAGCGAACAACACCACCAATTTGAACATTTTTGAAAAAATAGGTCTGTGTTGCGAGTTTAACAACTGACTGATTAAAACTGATATCGATTTACAGAACCCTTGCGCTTTTTATACTTTTGTATAAAGCGGACATTAAATTAAATTAATACGTATTTAATAAGATACGTTCTTTCCTATACGAATTTTGGAATGGGCCTTGATTCAAGGTGAAAATCTAGTGCAGACTTGTTATACTTTCAGTAAAGGTTAGGTCAATAATAACATATATCTGCACAGGAACACCTTTGTTTTTCCTTTTTGGATTATGGCAATGTTTATTAATTTAAGCGATATATTTTAGTCAAATAAAAATTTTTAAAAACATTTAATGTACAACAAGAAGGTAAGTCTTTATAACTACGTGTAGGTAGGTATGTACTTCATGAAGGTAATATGTTAATACCGTTTTGCCGATTTATTTTTTTTATGTTTTTTAGTCAGTAAATAACATAAATTTTTTTAAATTACTGATCTTATCAAACTTATTTTAATAACATAACGAAGTATAGTATAGTATAGTATAGTTGTCGCATTCGACAACTATACTTATTGAGCTTAATAGATTTTATGATCTTAAAGAATATTAATTGTGTAAATTAAAATGGTTAAGTTAATTTTCTCCAAATAAATTTTGACAGCGTTTACCTACTTTTATTGTTTTAAAATTTATGTTAATCTTGTTTTAATAATTTTAAAAATCATTAAAATATCCGATGTTATAAAAGTTTCGGTGTTTCTTTTAACCTCCTTTAGATGACAGCTTTGTCTTTTCCATGCATTAAATAAATAAATTAACAAAAGAGTTTATCTTTCCAATGTATAAAAACCAAAAATTCCATTTAACTTAAAATGTTTAAAAATTGTATTTTCCAAACACAAATTTAATAACGTACTTATAAAATTTAAAAATATTATTTTAGTACTAGATACCTAAATTTTCTTTAATTTTGTTAACTACTGTATTTAACGACCTACATTATTTTTTCGTATTTTAGGGAAAATAAACTAAAAAGGAAAAAATGATAATAATTATTGAAAACTAAATGTTAGCAAAAAAACTTAAAAATGGTAATGAAATTACTGCATCCATATTTTTAATCTAAACTGTAGGCTCTTATCTAAATGAATTATTTCGTTTATATTTTATGTAAGTAATTTAACTTGGGACTTGTTACATGGGTACCATATTAATTGGTATAAATTCCACCTAACCAAATTGTGGTTAATATTTAACACCTAATTGACATTCATCTCAGGTTTCGGGAAAACGTTTTTGTGTTAATGTTATGGGTATGGCTTACACAAATAGGGGTGTAATATATCTCGATGCAAGTTCTCCCCAACCTGATTTCATTTTATCGCTATTTAATCTACAACCGCTTATCGTCCTGGTGAAAATTCTTTCACCGAATGCAAAAGTGACCTATTTATATTCTTTTATTTTATTTTATTATGGTTCTAAAAATTAATTAAATTATAAGCAATAGTGTGCACAAACGGGAGAGAGTTTCGGGGGTCAGAACTTTTCCAAAACAGCTTTAATTACAGGGTTTCTATTAAAACAAGCAAAAAAATTGCGAATTGCTAGATTAAAACAAATATCTGTTGTGATAAAATTTTAATTTTTCCAAAACTTCATTCTTGCGAACTAGTGATATAAATAATTTGGAGGTACAAATGATTTTTTTATCACACCTGCGTGGAAAGTTAGAATTTTTTCCCTGTTGTCAGGGAAGAAAATGCCTTATTTTTACTCGGGTAATAGTATATTACACACCGAGGCGGGAAGAGTGTCACGTGCCTATTTTTTTTTTCTTCTCCCATCTGCCGTTTCATTATTATAATAGTCTGCATTTGGGTTCGTTGTATGTAGTGTTGCCTATGTAGTAGTGATAGAATTCGATTATTGATAGCTGTGACATTTTTGTCTCTCTTATTGGACTTCGCCTTGATTATTGGCCTCGATTGTCGTGTGTTGTTAGATATATTATTGTTGGTTTGCTTGGGCTGGCAACTGATGCGAACGAGCGCGTTTATGAACTAGGGACTTATACATGGAAAGGTTGGCTGACGCGTGTCCCGGGACATTTTCTGATGTCCGGTCTGGGAGCGGGCAGTATTGATTCGTTTGGTGGCAGTGGTGGAAGTCGGTTGAGAGTTTTTGGAACGGTTTAATATTAACACGGGAGCGGAACTTCTACGGTTTCTTCTTCCATATCTGGCTGTATTTGGGGCCATCTTTATTGGATTAGGAAGATAAACCATTTAATTCTTAACTTGACCATTCTGTCGTTCCTATGTGGTGAATATTTTTGGATATTGGGGTCGAGTTAAGATCACCACTTGTGTGATTTGATGAAGTGAAGCCATCGTGAAGTACCACGTGCCGTTCCATCCACATCGACGATAAATTTCAGCGTTATAAAGACTTGCCTGGTAATTTTAGCAGAAATTATTGATAATACTATTTGGTGTTTCGGTTCTTGGATCATCGATGTTACCGTGACGTCTCAGTGAGGTTTTCAATTGGTTACATGGTGTGGAGTTTGATTTTATCAACTTATCAGTTATTATGTGCTTGATCTAAGTGTTTTCAATAATTTAAAAGTAACAAGTTATTCTCATTTAATTTGTACCTGCTCCCAGTGACGTCCCAATAAAGTTTTCAATAGTATAAAAGTAACCAAATTATTTTTCGTTAAATTTGTACCGGCTCCAAGCTGAATCTGAATTTATATATCACTGAATATAATTTATGTGGATATTGTAAGGGTTTTAAAATATTATTTTTGTAGCAAGTCCATTTATTTGGTATTTCTTTTTTTTTGTTGTGTTAATCTTTTGCTATCAGGAGTTTTATATAAAACCAATTATTTTCGAAATTTTAAATATTGTGAAAATTTTCTTTTTGTTGTTTTTTCTTTTTTTTTTATTTTAATTCTCTTTTGTACCTCATTAGGTTTTTATTACTGTCTGGAAGATTGTTATAATTAATTTAAATATTAGTAGTTAAACAACACCGGTACAAGCGCAAAGGAGTGGGGGTAGGAGTGGGGGAAGTGGTGGGGGTAGGAGTGGGGGTAGGAGTGGGGGTAGGAGTGGTGGAGTGGGGGTGAAGTGGTGGGGGTGGGAGTGGGGTGAAGTGGGGGAGGAGTGGTGGGGGTAGGAGTGGGGAAGTGGCAGGAGAAGGAGTGGGGAAATGACATTGTTGACATATGACATTGTTGACATATGACATTGTTGACATATGACAGGAGTGGGGAGATGACATTGTTGACATATGACATTGTTGCCATTGTTTACATACGGCATTGTTGACATACGGCATGTTGCCATTGTTGACATATAACATCATTGTTTACATTGTCCCCATCGACTCGATTAAGAGGGTTACGTAAGCACGTTGAAAAGTGGTGTGACGTAAGCGTTGAAAAAAACTTGGTTTCTCGGAGGTTCGAACCTTAATCCTTTGCCTTACTAAACGGATAGCTATACCATGTAGCTACTACGCATATTAATTTTATCGTGCAAGATTGGATATACAAATATATATTTGTGACATCATTTTTGATAAAAATAACCTTGAACTACGCTACCAGATAACTTTGTTATCGTATACTTAAATGAGGTGTAATATTGATTGCGACAGAGATAATAATTACACACGCACATAGTCCCAGTTTAAATGTGTGCGATATTGTTGTACATGTACAGGGTATGTCACAAATTAAGAAGTCAAAAGAACCTTAACGAATGTTGGCATGGGAAAAATTGTTTTTATGAAAATTCCCAAACGCTAATCTTAAGATACGCCGTTCTAAATATAAAGGAGTTGGAAATTCCGATTAAATTAAATCAAATTTCAAAGTTCGAGAAGCTAAACAAAATTTCAGTTAACGTTTATGTTTTAGAATTAAATAAAACAGAGAAGAGATAATTTTACATAGTTATACCTGTTGTGTTTACTAAAAATAAAATGAAACTTCACGTCAATTTGTTACTAATACAAGATCAGTATTTTCGGAAATTAAATGATTATAAAGCGCCACCTATCGACAATGAAAATGTTGAATCAGCGTTGCTTAAAGTACGTCAAGTGTCACGTTAAACGTCACGTGAGTACGTTAAATGTCACGTGAGTACGTTAAATGTCACGTGAGTACGTCAAGCGTCACGTAAAACGTCACGTGTCACGTTATACGTAACGTGTCACATTAAAAACACACACACACATGTTGAATATTTTTGTTCATGTACAGGGAATGTCACAAATCAAGAAGTCAAAAGGTCCTTAACGAATGTGGCATGTGACCCATCAAACGATTCAACGTTACGCAGAGTATGTCAAGCGTCACGTGAGTACGTTTAAAAACATACACACATGCACAACAACGTGACATGTCACATTAGTAGACATTGTTAACATATGACATTGTTGTCGTTGTTTACATACAGCATTGTTGACTGCCATTGTTTACATAGGGCATTGTTGACATATGACTTTGTTGCCATTGTTTACATACGGCATTGTTTACTGCCATTGCTTACACACACATGACATTGTGGACATATGACATTGTTGCGATTGTTTACATACGGCATTGTTGACTGCCATTGTTTGCATAGAGCATTGTTGACATATGACATTGTAGCCATTGGTGACATTGTTGCCATTGGTGACATTGTTGCCATTGTTTACATACGGCATTGTTGCCATTGTTTACATACGGCATTGTAGACATATGTCTTTAAATTTCCCTTATACTTGAATACTATGAGACTACATATGTTTTTATTTAATGTCATTACGGAATTTTGGAAAATATGGGAAGCAAGATTTTTGATACATAATCTTTATTTCATTCACATATTCATTGTATTTAAATCAATTTTCGGTGATAATGTATTATCGTATCGATCGTCGGTAAAACATCTAAACCATGACAATAAAACCCACAATAATCTTTTTTAAAAATAAAATTACTTAATAAATTAAAAGTTTACGAGAGATGAAAAGTATGACAGTGACATTGAGCGAAGGGTTTTGGCAGGAAAACAAATGAATGGGGCTCTGCATAGCTTTATGAATAGCCAGAAAGTGTCAAAAAAGACACGTCTGGCTGTGCATAGAAGTGTGTTGGTTCCTACACTTATGTATGGTAGTGAATGTTGGGTTTGGCAGAAGAAGCATGAAAATAGGATTAATACTGCGGAGATGAGTAGTCTGAGAAGTAAAGCCGGAGTGACTCGGTTGGATAAGGTAAAGAATAGTGAGATAAGAGAACGCTGTGGTGTAAAAGAAGATGTGGTTACAAAGATAGATGAAGGAATGCTTAGATGGTTTGGACACGTTGAAAGGATGGATGAAGAAAGATTGACGAAACAAATTTATAAAGCGAGTGTGAATGGACAAGTCGGTCGACCTCGGAGAACATATCTTGATCAGATCAACATTGTTTTGAGGAAAGGCCAGGTCAAGAGTACCAACAACCGACGAGCATGTATGAGAGCACTGATAAAAGTAGAGGAAGCAAAAGATGTGTGTAAGAACCGTAGTGAAAGTGAAAGGAAGTGGTCTCTGCCTACCCCCATGGAAAAAAGGTGTGACTTTATGTATGTAATAAAATCTCAAGAGTACCAACGACCAAGAACACTAATGCAAGTAGTTCATTGTATTTAAAACAATTTCCGGTAATAATGTATTATCGTACCGATCGTCGGTAAAACATCGAAACCATGACAAAAAAAACCACAATAATCTTTATTAAAAATCATGAATCATAC
Organism: Agelastica alni; assembly: GCA_950111635.1. Lineage (NCBI taxonomy): Eukaryota > Metazoa > Arthropoda > Insecta > Coleoptera > Chrysomelidae > Agelastica > Agelastica alni. The sequence goes on from OX467712.1 coordinate 65,112,597, forward strand.
AAACAAAAATTAGCTTAAGTCCTCATGATGACATTTATTGCCTGGGATTATCGATACTCTTGCTTTGGGTCATTATAGTTTAAATAAATATATTTTTTTTTTCACCCTAGCGCATATCTATAGTTAAAAAAATGAATAGTTTGTTCCTTATTCAGCTTTTAGACGATGCATATCTCTAAAGGTAGTGTCAAGGCCGGGATGCGTACGCGCTCGCTGGCCGCTGCAAAAATAATATAGATAGGTATATATACAGGGGGGTGCATGAACTGGCAAAACTTTTGGAACTATTGGAAAAAATATATTTTTAACAAAAAAAAAAAACCTTGGTTAAAAGAACTATTTAAGCTCTCTTTTTTCATGTATCACGCAATAAAGTGTCTTGCGGCGTCATCAAAAGATTTAGCATTACGCAAAGTGCGTCGACCGTCATGTGAGTACGCCAAGCGTCACGTTAAACGTCAGGTGAGTACGTCAAGCATCACCTTAAACTTCACGTGTGTATGTCAAACGTAAACGTCACGTGTCATATTAAAACACACACACACACACACATACCAGTTTGATTTAAACTATCTGCATGGTTGAACCCCTATATCAAGCTGAATAAAAACCCCAATAATCTTTATTAAAAATAAAATTACTTAAAATCTCATGAATCAAACAAACAAGAATTAGCTTAAGTCCTTATGATGACATTTATTGCCTGGGACTATCGATACTCTTCCTTTTGGGTCATTATAGTTTAAATAAATATATATATTTTTCACCCTAGCACATCTCTTTAGTTAAAAAAATGAATAGTTTGTTCCTTATTCAGCTTTTAGACGATACATATCTCTAAAGGTAGTGTCAAGTCCGGGATGCGTACGCGCTCGCTGGCCGCTGCGAAAATAATATAGATGGGTATATATACAGGGGGGCGCATGAACTGGCAAAACTTTTGGAACTATTGGAAAAAATATATTTTTAACAAAAAAAAAACCTTGGTTAAAAGAACTATTTAAGCTCCCTTTTTTCATGTATTACGCAATAAAGTGTCTTGCAGCGTCATCAAAAGATTCAGCATTACGCAAAGTACGTCGACCGTCACGTTAAACGTCATGTAAGTACGTCAAGCGTCACCTTAAACGTCACGTGTGTACGTCAAACGTAAACACAGCGTCACGTTAAACGTCACGTGTGTATGTCAAACGTAAACGTCACGTTAAACGTCACGTGTCACATAAAAACACACACACACACACCAGTTTGATTTAAACAATCTGCATGGTTGAAGCCCTATATCGAGCTGAACACTCGTTTTAGGACTACAGCTACCAGTTTATTTGCAAAGTCAGTTTAAACTCGCGAAAAACGCGGTGTTCGACAAAAGAATAAAAAATAAACGCTTTCGCAGTTAGTAAGTTCATACGAGGGTCGTTACAGGACAAAAAATTTAATTTCTAGCGCCAGATTTCACAATAGATCAATTTTTGAAAGCGAACGAGCAAGATATTTTAAAACATTTTAGTCATTTGAAAATTGCAGGACCTCGAAAATTTAAAGTTGGCGCCATTGTACGAATTAGTAAAGCCAAACACGTTTTTAAGAAAGGTTATACACCCAATTGGTCAACGGAATTATTTAAAATCACAAAATGTAAGATAACCAATCCTGCAACGTATCTTCTGGAAGATATGATGGAGGCACAAATCAAAGGAGCCTTCTACGCGGAAGAATTACAGAAAACTGCTAATCTTGATATCTACTTAGTAGAAAAGGAACTTGGACGCAAAGGAAATAAAATGTACGTCAAATGGTTAGGCATAAAAGGCAACAGTTGTTTAATTATGAACAAAAATCAACTTTTAAGTGGAGGGGAGGAAGGTTACAAATATACGCGAGTTATATGCGTCATTTCCGCTGACTTCTATTAGAACCATTTTTGCGACGCAGCAGTTCTAGAAGCTTCCAGAAATTGCTTATCTAAAAAAAATGTCACGCTCGCATTTTCCTTTGTTTAACTTTATTATAAAATAAGCATTATGTATTAAAATTAATCAATTTTGACTTTATTTCTAAATTTTTTTTATAAACATCCTTGAAGATATAAAAAGAAAAAAGCCATACGGTTTAGTACCATTTGACTATTCACATTAAACGTTGATAGATTTTTGCGTGCAAGTGCTCCAAGAAGAAAAAAGTAAGTTTAAATTATTGTTGTGTGTGTTTTTTCTCACAAAATATTCTTATTTTTGATTTTAGATGAATTTGGAAAAATTAAACGAAGTTTCCTCCATTACAGCACGGAAACCTATAGTAAAGCTGCAGGAGCTACCAATAGAAGTTCCTCAAGCAATTTATGCTGCGAAAATAACCAAAACACCATATGGTACAAGCGTTTTTCTTGACTTGGATGATAAAGTCACATTCCTACCCAACAGAGTGACTGCTACCTATGAGCCGTATATTAGCCATTTCGAGAAAGGGAAATATAGCTTAGCATACCAAGGATCTTACGATTGTGGCCGCCCCCATTTGGCTGCAGCATTTGAAATTAAAGAAATTTAGTCCGATATTCCAACAAAAGAGAGCATGAAAAATAAAGTCGATAATGTTTTTGCAATGACTTGTGTAATATTGGCATCTATTTTTGTTTTAATTTTAAAATTTATCTTAAAAATTGTAAAACGGAAATTTAAATCTACATGTAATATAAAAGTTGATGATAAATACACATAGTGTTTTAATAAAACATCCAATTTTTCTTAAACATTTATTTAAAATAATTATAATGGTAATAAAACATTAAAAAACCAGTGACGGAGACGTTGTACATTTCGTTCGGTACACGAATATGGTCCAGAGGCGTGGCAGGGGTTTGGATCCTGGGCAATGTTAACATTGTTGACATATGACTTGTTGCCATTGTTTACATATGGCATTGATGACTACCATTGTTTATATAGGGTATTGTTGACATATGACATTGTTTACATACGGCATTGTTGACATATGACATTGTAGCCATTTTTGACATTGTTTACATACGGCATTGTTGCCATTGTTTACATACGGCATTGTTGACATATGTGATAAAATTTCCCTAATTTCCCTAATTTTGGAAAATTTGGGAAGCAAGATTTTCGATACATAATCTTTATTTCATTCACATATTCATTGTATTTAAATTAATTTTCTTTTGTTTAACTTTTTAAATTTATTTTTAACACTTATATTTTAAAACCAAAAATTAATTTTATAAACATTTTTATTTGTATGATACTGTTAAAATGATTTTTTCGAGTACTTTTTTAGTTTTAAATCCAATTTTAGATATTTACTTAAATTTTGAACATTTTAACATTTTCTACGTTAATTAACTGAAATAATTGTCAAATGTTTGAGGCATGTGTCGAACGTTACTTTTAAAAATAATTGAAACGAAACAATATTCATTCATTTCCTTTATTTAACTCAAATTTTTTTTTTTTTTAATTAGTTTACATAATTAAAGTAGAATAGGCCCATTATCTGCAACATAAAAAAAAACATTTGTAAAATAAAAATATAAAATCATAGATAAATTTATATCTTAATGCCCAAACCCATGACTCGCTCTCGTGGACCTCTTACCCCCTTACTCTTTGATGCGGGGGTAATGCTCCCCTTACTCTGGTTTATATAAGGTCTTCTAATCGTCTGTCTGTTAAGCAATTTTAAATTGAAAACTAGTGTGTAAAAAATAACAAATTTGATTAAAAATCAGTATTATCAAAAATTAAATAATTATGAAGCTCAGATGATGAGAATTTTAAATTAAATATAACTACTGCTGCATCAAAGATTTGTCTAGATTAATAAATAGTTGAGTAACTAAGAATAGACAAAAAATTTATTTGTGAGTGGTGTTTAAATTATTTTTTAACTGACGAAAAATAACTTTAAAATAAAAGTATTTTGAAAATTTGCAAAAATTTTGTAAAGAGTAAAAATTTAAAATAACAACATAATTAAAAAATTTTAGTTACTTATCCATCTCGTTTTAAATTCTAGTAAAAATGCACTTTTTGTTTTTCCCTTTTATAGATTTTAAACCGTAGGTAAAATATATTTAAGGTAAGCGGTTACTGTATGCGGTTTTTGTTTTGTTTTTCTTTTAGATTTAGTGCAAAAACAATGAATTTGCTAATTTTAAAGAAATCTGTAAAAATACAAATTTGCAGTTTCTGTTACAAACCGTTTAAAAAGATAAGTTGTCGTCATATCATTACGCATTTAAGATGTCCTCTGTGTAATTTAAGATTTAAAACAGAAACACAATATTTTAATTATAAATACTTATTGAAGGTGTTACAAGATTTGATTTCTTTACTTTAAAACTTAAAATCACTTAATATTTTTATATTTTAAAAAACCATAGCTTAATAAAGTTAAAAAAAAAGTCGATAGAAAAATTGATCGTCCGTTAAAAACACCGACAAAATTTCTTTATTTATAATAAAATAGTTACAATTATTTTTTTCTAACATAGAAATTAAATAAATAAAAATTAACAAAAATGTTTCTTACCCATAATAAGCGTGACACTTGAAAACACAAATGACCAACAACTATGCAAATATATTTATAATACATATTCTATAGAAACGTAGATTCAAGCATTCCTGAATTACCAGGTCAAACTTATATCAATGTCAGCAATAGCATCAGTTATTAAAAGCCCAATTGTAATTTTTGCATTCAATTATTTTTTCAAGAAACAATATCATATTATAATCATTTCATGTACACATCATATTTGCTTCCACGAGGATCACCTCTAACCCACGTGCCTTGGCCACAACAGTACATCCATTCATTTTCGCGTTATGGTTTCCCAGTAGTATTAACACGCATAAAAAAATTAAAATATTTATTTTACTATTAAAATTCTTACACTCTTATATTATATGTAGAAATGTTATAGAATGTATTTAATATCTAAAATTTAAGCAATTGTTTTCATATTGGCTAGTCAAAAAAGCCTTAATGGTTTATGAACGTTAAATGAATAAAAGATCGATATTAAAAAAATACATGCACAAATCAACAATTTAAAAAAAAATTACATGTTATTCGTAAAATGAAATTAGCATAAATAGTAGAGATTTCAATTGTTTCTTCAAACTTTAAGTAGGGCACAGCATTTTAAATGATTAACAAATATTATTTACAGTATATTTATAGAAACTTAAAATTTCGGGGAACCAATAAAACAAAATTTTTTGAAAAAATTATTTATTTAAATCATTTATTGTGGTAATTCTATAAAAGTAGATAAACTCTCTCAAGGCACTATTTAACAAATCATTTGGAAGTATTTCCGACAATAATGATAACGATAATTCACCATGCAGTTTACAAAAACCAATAATATTTCGATAATATGAACAGAAACTAAGTTTGTTTAATAAATTTACTCGATGCGTCAGCAAATGTTCGTGGATTTTAAGAATTTCTTGAACATCTTCTTCGCACAAATAGTACTCGACGCCGTGTTTTTTTAAAACCAGGAATTTTGTATCATCATAAACTTGTTGCATGATAGTACAATAATCGCCACAGTGAAACGTTATAGGTGTGTTATCATCGTCTTCATCGGGATACGTAGGCGACATCTTATGAAAAAAATCTTCCATCCTTTTCTCCAAAATACTGATGAGGGTACCCCATTCAAAAACGTCAAAAGATATTTTAGTAGGCCCAAAATGTTTAGCCAAAATGATTGCCGGAGAAAACGTCCGCGCAGGACTAAGGCCACATCAAACTTCATATTCTGACAACATATATGTCGTTAGCAGTAAGTAATGCACTTCACGTTTGGCAGCATCTTCGTAGGATTGAACAATTGTTTCTATGGAAGGTGTCCCCGGCAATACGAATTCGGACATTTCAAAGTCACTACTCACACTATCATCACTACTCGACGTCATACTGAAATGATTACTGTCTTGACTGCTGCACATGATGACTGACATCCACCTGCCAATGACGTGAATTTTATAATTCGTTTTAAATTATTTAAAAAAAAACTTTTACTTTAACAAAATTATAAATATAATATAAAAAATATAACAACGAAGCTAACAATTTAGAAATAAAGTCCTGTAACGACCCTCGTATGAACTTACTAACTGCGGAAGCGTTTATTTTCTATTCTTTTGTCGAACACCGCGTTGTTCGCGAGTTTAAACTGACTCTTTGCAAATGAACTGGTAGCTGTAGTCCTTAAACGAGTGTTCAGCACGATATAGGGCTTCAACCATGCAGATTGTTTAAATCAAACTAGTGTGTGTGTTTTTTAATGTGACACGTGACGTTTACGTTTGACATACACACGTGACGTTTAACGTGACGCTGTGTTTACGTTTGACGTACACACGTGACGTTTAAGGTGACGCTAGACGTACATACGTGACGGTTAACGTAACGCTTGGCGTACTCATGTGACGGTCGACGTACTTTGCGTAATGCTGAATCTTTTGATGACGCTGCAAGACACTTTATTGCGTAATACATGAAAAAAGGGAGCTTCTTTGCAAATGAACTGTAGTCCTTAAACGAGTGTTCAGCTCGATATAGGGCTTCAACCATGCAAATTCTTTAAATCAAACTGGTGTGTGTGTGTTTTAATATGACACGTGACGTTTACGTTTGACATACACACGTGACGTTTAAGGTGATGCTTGACGTACTCACCTAACGTTTAACGTGACGCTTGGCGTACTCACATGACGGTAACGCACTTTGCGTAATGCTAAATCTTTTGATGACGCCGCAAGACACTTTATTGCGTGATACATGAAAAAAGAGAGCTTAAATAGTTCTTTTAACCAAGGTTTTTTTTTTTTGTTAAAAATATATTTTTTCCAATAGTTCCAAAAGTTTTGCCAGTTCATGCACCCCCCTTTATATATACCTATCTATATTATTTTTGCAGCGGCCAGCGAGCGCGTACGCATCCCGGCCTTGACACTACCTTTAGAGATATGCATCGTCTAAAAGCTGAATAAGGAACAAACTATTCATTTTTTTAACTATAGATATGCGCTAGGGTGAAAAAAAAATATATTTATTTAAACTATAATGACCCAAAGCAAGAGTATCGATAATCCCAGGCAATAAATGTCATCATGAGGACTTAAGATAATTTTTGTTTGTTTGATTCATGATTTTTAATAAAGATTATTGTGGTTTTTATTGTCATGGTTTCGATGTTTTACCGACGATCGGTACGATAATACATTATTACCGGAAATTGTTTTAAATACAATGAACTACTTGCATTAGTGTTCTTGGTCGTTGGTACTCTGGAGATTTTATTACATACATAAAGTCACACCTTTTTTCCATGGGGGTAGGCAGAGACCACTTCCTTTCACTTTCACTACGGTTCTTACACACATCTTTTGCTTCCTCTACTTTTATCAGTGCTCTCATACATGCTCGTCGGTTGTTGGTACTCTTGACCTGGCCTTTCCTCAAAACAATGTTGATCTGATCAAGATATGTTCTCCGAGGTCGACCGACTTGTCCATTCACACTCGCTTTATAAATTTGTTTCGTCAATCTTTCTTCATCCATCCTTTCAACGTGTCCAAACCATCTAAGCATTCCTTCATCTATCTTTGTAGCCACATCTTCTTTTACACCACAGCGTTCTCTTATCTCACTATTCTTTACCTTATCCAACCGAGTCACTCCGGCTTTACTTCTCAGACTACTCATCTCCGCAGTATTAATCCTATTTTCATGCTTCTTCTGCCAAACCCAACATTCACTACCATACATAAGTGTAGGAACCAACACACTTCTATGCACAGCCAGACGTGTCTTTTTTGACACTTTCTGGCTATTCATAAAGCTATGCAGAGCCCCATTCATTTGTTTTCCTGCCAACACCCTTCGCTCAATGTCACTGTCATACTTTTCATCTCTCGTAAACTTTGAATTTATTAAGTAATTTTATTTTTAAAAAAGATTATTGTGGGTTTTATTGTCATGGTTTAGATGTTTTACCGACGATCGATACGATAATACATTATCACCGAAAATTGATTTAAATACAATGAATATGTGAATGAAATAAAGATTATGTATCAAAAATCTTGCTTTCCATATTTTCCAAAATTCCGTAATGACATTAAATAAAAACATATGTAGTCTCATAGTATTCAAGTATAAGGGAAATTTGAAGACATATGTCTACAATGCCGTAACGTAACCCTCTTAATCGAGTCGATGGGGACAATGTAAACAATGATGTTATATGTCAACAATGGCAACATGCCGTATGTCAACAATGCCGTATGTAAACAATGGCAACAATGTCATATGTCAACAATGTCATCTCCCCACTCCTGTCATATGTCAACAATGTCATATGTCAACAATGTCATATGTCAACAATGTCATATGTCAACAATGTCATTTCCCCACTCCTTCTCCTGTCACTTCCCCCACTCCTACCCTCACCACTCCTCCCCCACTTCACCCCTACTCCTACCCCCACCACTTCACCCCCACTCCACCACTCCTACCCCCACTTCTTTGCGCTTGAACCGGTGTTGTTTAACTACTAATATTATTTTAAGAAAGTGTATTAAATTCGTTTAAACCACTTTACGAAAATACAGAATTTATTGTAAAAAATCAGAACATCATTTTTACTTAATACTTAATACTTAATATTGCAGTAATTGTAAATATAGTTTTATTTATCTAGTTCACCATAATTGTTTGTTGTTTTTCGCGTGGCTCTGCTGGTGCCTACAAGACCTAGGGGTTTCCGGCTTGTACCGTTTTAAGTCGGTGGCGCGGCTCACTTTTAGATTTTTTCTTCTACACTCTACGGCTGAGCTCGGGCATAATTTGCCAGTAGAGAGACCACTAGCAGAGTACTCTTTAGAGACCCAAAAAAAAACGTGGCAAGAGATTCATTCCTGTCGTGAGATTAGTTAGTTATCTATAATTTCACTATTAAAAGCTGGCATACCCGGAGACGAATACAGCCGTATTTTGTCATTCAGACGTCAAGTCTACATCAATCCTCCAACTGACAATTTTGAGCTTCAAACTTCAATTGTGATCCCATTCGACAATAATGGTTACCGCATATTCCTGTCCACCGACAAAATGGAATGTTTCCTGTGCCAACAGGCTGGACATATTGCCAGCAACTGCTCGAGTCCTAACTCGACCCAATCTTCCCAATTACCCCAACCCAATCCTTAATCAACCCCAACCATATCTCAACCCCTTCAACCTACTTCAACACTCTCAGCCTAGCCAATTGGTAACCACGCAACCTAATACCAGCACACAAACAACAGTCTCAATCAACAACCTGCCATATCCAAGTCCCTCGAAATTTAAACTCCAGGTCAGAAAAGGCCCTGTTCAGACACAAGTATCCTTTCTCCCCTTTCCGACGAAGTAGTACAGAACCCCCTGGATGCCGACCAGAATGAAATGCCTCCACCCCAATGTAAACATGCCAAAAAGAAAGCTAAAAAAGATTTTGTTTCTGACTCAAAAATATCTAAAATATCCAAAGATGACATAAAAAAAGCTTATAAGACATTTGACAAACCCAATCTTCCACTTAAACATTTTGTCGCTTTCCTAGAAAACAGTTATAGCTACAGTAGCTCTCATACAAAAGCTCTTCAATTTACTGAAAATGTTGAGTCTCTTTTTGCGGATATGCAAACTATCAATTTTTAAAAGAACGCTCTCTAAAAAACAAATTTGCAAGGCTAATGAAAAAGATAAAAAAAAACTAAACATTGAAAATGCAGATTTCGAAAGTAATGCTTCTCTATCGTCCGCAGAAAATACCAAGGAGGAAGGCTTCTCTGACCAAAATCACTCATCCCAAAATCTCTAATCTCTAATTTTTTTTTCTCTTCAATATTATTCAGTGGGTTCTATCCCCGTTTTGAACATATTCAACAATTAACTTCTGATATTAAACCTGATATTTTCTGCTTACAAGAAACCAACTTCAAGCAAAGTCACGAACAGCTACTTAAAAAGGTTTCGAAGGTTATCACAATCTTAGAGCTGAATTTCTAAGCGCTAGTGGTGGTGCTTCGATATTCGTATCCTTTGACTACTATTCTTCAAACTTTTCCCTAAACACAAATCTTGAAGCAACCGCTGTTTCTATCTGGTGTCCCAATAAAATAACAGTTTGCAGTATTTACATTGCCCCAAATTCTAATCTGGCAGAAGCCGAATTTACAGATCTCATTAATCAACTTCCTGCACCCTATATCATTGCTGGCGACTTTAACGCCCATAACACACTATGGGGCTCCTTGAATACTTTTGGAAAGGGTAAAATAATCGAGAACGCATTAAATACTACTTACGCCTGCCTTCTCAATACCGTATCCAACACACATTTTAATATCTCTTCTGGCAACTTTTCTGCTATCGATCTTAGTATTTGCGATCCTAAAACACTCCCATCCCTTTCGTGGACCGCTATAGACTACCTATACGATAGCAACCATTATCCTATTGTCATTACTAATAATAAAGATAAACCAGTCGAGAACTTAACAAAGTGGAAAATTGCCAATGCTAACTGGGGGAACTTCACAACTTCCGTCGAAACAAAAATCTCCCAGCTGCAATCTTTAGAAAGTATTGACCTGTCCATATTTAACTTCAATAAATGCATTATCGAATCTGACAAAGAGCATATCGGAAAGAGCATTATTAACTCGAATCATAAAATTGTACCCTGGTGGAATAACGATTGCACTTTAGCAGTCCGAGGAAGCAAATCAGCACTAAACAAATATCGCAGAACAAGAAACCAAGCCGACCTCATCAACTTCAAAAAGCTTAGAGCTAAAGCCAGATATGTACTAAAACAGAGCAAGAAAACTCGTGGCGCAACTACGTCTCCTCATTAACTTCCGATACCAGGCCAAGTTTGGAAGAAAATCCGTCAGATGAATGGCAATAGAACCTGTACCAAAATACCAGTCATAATTATTCAAGGCAATTTAATTAATGACAGTCAAAAGATCGTCGATGTTATCGGCGAATTCTTTTAACAAAAAACTTCAAACCAACACCACTTTAATCCAAATCCGAACCTTACTCCCACTCCTACTTCCAAAATCAACGACTATGATCTCCGCTCTCTAAATATTCCCATCTCCCTTCAAGAACTGACTTTTGCTTTATCTTCCTGTAAGAACTTAGCTTCAGGACCCGACCAAATACCTTTCTCCTTTCTGCAAAATTTGTCCTTCTATAGCCTCACTAAACTGCTTGAGCTCTATGATGATATCTGGAGACAGGGGAACTTTACCCGACACTGTGGAGAAAATTAATCGTACTTTCATTCAAAAAACAAGATAAAGACTCAGCCGACCTTAAATCCTATCGCCCTATTTCCTTAACATGCACTACCTGTAAGCTTTTGGAAAAAATAATCAATAAAAGACTTTTGTAGTATCTTGAGAAAAAACAAATCATATCCGCCGCTCAGTCAGGATTCAGAGAACATCGCAGCACCATGGACAACTTAGTAATTCTCCAAACATACATAAGCGAAGCCTTTCTGGAGAATCAAGATGTTGTAGACGCCTTTTTTACATCGAAAGCGCATTTTACATTGTACCCCATAATCAAATTCTTAACTATCTCAGCACCTACAAAATCTCAGGAAATATCTTTTCTTTCATCCAAAATTTTTTGTCCAACAGATATTTCAATGTATCAGCAAATGGCAAAATGTCTTCCACATTTTCTCAGACGTCCGGAGTCCCACAAGGCTCGGTGCTTAGCACTACACTTTTCATATTGGCATTAAATAACATTTGCCCCTCTATTCAACCTCCAGTGAAAATTGTCCTATACGCCGACGACATAGCCATTTTCTGCCGAGGTAAAAGTATTATGTCTATTTCAAGACTAATTCAAGATGCAGTAGACCAACTTTGCCAATGGGCTTCGGATAACGGATTCCAATTCTCCACATCCAAATCCAAGGTAATGAAATTTAGCCGCAGAACTTCCAGTATAATAGAGCCAATAATAACTTAAAATGGAGAACGTCTATCTGTTGTAAAACAATATAAAATATTAGGAATCACGCTCGACAAAACACTAAATTGGAAACAGCACATTCAAAAAGTTAAAGACAACTGTATAACTAGACTTAACATTTTAAAAACACTCTCCAACTATCAATGGGGAGTTGAAGAGGAGATATTACTAAGAACATATAGGGCACTTATCCGATCGAGGCTAGATTATGGAAGTTTTATATACCTCTCTGCCGCAAAATCCAACTTTCACATGCTTAACATTGTACAAAACACAGCACTACGAATATGCCTAGGCACCTTCCAATCCAGTCCAAGTGAAAGTCTGTACATTGAAGCTAACGAACTCCCCCTTACTCATAGAAGTCAACACCTTCTTCTATCGTATGCTGCCAGAGTATCAGCTAACCCACATAACCCAGTACATAAATTATTAGCATCAACAACGATACGTGATTCTACCACCAGAACCAAACCTCTACCACAAGCCCTTGTACCACTACTACGCAACGTAGATCTTACCTTAACAACCCCCAATCAGATATCAGCTATACCCCCTTGGAGAAAATCCCTGCCCAGTATCAATATATCTCTCACTCGATTTTCCAAAAACCAAACCTCTCCGACATTTCTTAAACAAGCCTTTCTGCATATTATAAAGGATGGTAACTATGATCAAATCATTTACACAGATGCCTCTAAAAGCGAAACTGGCGTTGGAACTGCCGCCACAGACAATCACAACATAATAGCCTCATGTTCCATGCCACCCTTAGCCAGTGTCTATACCGGTGAGCTTCTTGCTATCCTTCTAGCATCAAATTTTCTGTCGACAGAATATAAAAACGTGGCCATCTGTACTGACTCAATGTCCTCTATCCAGTCCATCAACAGTATTTACACACAACATCCCATTGTCCAAGGTAAACATGAGTCAATTAATCGACTTACCTCCCAAGTGGTAAGAACAACTTTAATTTGGGTACCATCATACGTTGGCATCCCTGGCAATGAAAGAGCTGATAGTGCTGCCAAACAGTCTGCAACAACCAACCCTACCTACGAAGAATTCCAAGTACAGGGTGATCTTAAGAACCACCTTCAACACACCATTCTTGAATCTTGGCGACTAGCCATCTACACCTTATGACCAAAGAGAACCCACCAATATGTCAATTCTGCAACGATCCTCTAACTGTCAAACACATCTTAACTGAATGTACAACATACGCAGCCCAACGTCAGCACCACAAGTTGGAAGAAAACATTAAGAAGATTGATCAGTTTTCCAAACTACTGAATTACCTTAAAGAGATAGACATTTATGATAAGATCTAACTTTCTTTTTTAATGTAATATATAGTTATTTTATATATTGTACTACGTGTCAATGACCTTTGTAGTTTAGACACTTTTCTAAATATTTTTTTTTTTTTTTTTTAAATTTATGTAAGGTTAATTTTTAATTTATATGTATTTTATTTCAGTATAAATAATATTATCTCATGGAAGCTATGAGTAATAGTCGTATTGTCTATAATCAAAACGATAGCGATAGATGTCGCCACCTATCATATCATGCTTCCTATGGCGGCGAAACGTGGACTGCGGATAGTCACTTTGCTACTTTAAATGTAAGGGGAGGATTGAATGATAAAATTTACACGATGATAGAAGAAAGACGGATTGATGTTCTTTGTGTGAATGAAACTAAGCGAAAAGGATGTGAAACCACAACACATGGACCTTATACAGCCTACTGGTCAGGAGTTCCGGAAACCAGCAGAGGTTCTCAGGGCGTTGGTGTGATACTCTCTGCTAGAATGAATGAATGTGTGACTGACTTTAAATGTGTAAGCCCAAGACTCCTCTGGGTAGGGCTGAAGGTTGATCTTACTCTTTTTTTTGCTAGGGGTTTATGCCCCACAAGATGCGCAGTGGAACCAATCTTTAAAAGCCCAAAAAGAGAGGAGGGAGTTTTGGGATAGTGTGACAGATATTCTGAATAAGTGTAACCAGAGTGAAAGAATTGTAATGTTGGGTAATTTTAATAGTTGGGTAGGACTAAAGCGTGATGATTACGACAGTGTTCTGGGAATCTACGGTGACAGCAGAGTAAATGAAAACGGAGAAAATCTACTTCAAGTATGTTTAGAGTGAAATCTTATGGTAACAAACACAATGTTTAACCATAAAAGAATCCACTTGTACACAAAACAAGAAGGATACCAGAGAAGTATAATTAATTTTGTAATTGTGGATGAAAAATTAAAAAAGAAGGTAATGGACACTCGGGCATACCGCGGTGCAGGTATTGACACACACCACTTCTTAGTAATGAGCCGATTAAGAGGTCTCTTTAAGCGGTGGCGCCATCGTGTGCAGGAATCAAGTAGTGGTCTAGAGCGTATAAAAATTAAGAATTTGCAAGTAGAAGATACAAAAAAGGAGTTCGTTAATAAATTGATTGAGAAATTTGACAGTTTAGATTAAGCATGTGAGATTGAAGAATTATGGAAGCCATTTAAGGAAGGAATCGTGGATATTGCTATTAAAGTGTGTGGTGTAAGTAAAAAAAGGAAAGAATGTAAGCTACAGAAAATGTGCGTACAAGTTCAAAAAGCAGTGTTAGAGAAGAAAAAAGCCTGGCTGGATTGGCTGGCTACAAAAGCAAGAGGCAACGATTAAAGATGTAAACAAGGCAAAAAATGAGTATAAAAGGTTAAAAGGTGTGGCAAAAGAGGTTGTGGCAAAAAATAAGGAAAGTGATAAAGATGAATTTGATAGAAGGTTATCTGACGATTTCCAAAACAATATTAAACTCTTCTAGAAGTCCATAAGAACAGCCAGAGGTAAAAAAACTAGCTCGCAATTGGAAAGAATCAGAAACCAAGATGGTAATATGGTAAAAGAAGAGGAATGCGTATTAAAAAAAAGAAAGGAATACTTCGAAAGTTTATTTGAGAAAGAGGATACACAAGTACAGGCCCAATTCAAAGAAATGAGTGAAAGTTGCAATGAAAGTGAAATTAGTACAACAGAAATTGTTGAAGCGTTAAACAGTATGAAATTGGGTAAAGCTGCTGGGTACGACAGTTGAAATGCTGAAGGCTGGACAAAACGTGGTAGCTAGTCTGCTGTACCGCCTTTTTAACCTTTGTTGGAGAAGTGGTAGCGTACCAGACGATTGATGCAAGGCCGTTATCGTGCCACTTTACAAGGGAAAAGGTTCGCAGCAGGACTGTAAGAACTACCGAGGCATTAGTTTACTCAGCATAGTCGGCAAATTGTATGCAAAGATATTGATTAAAAGAGTAACAAATGAAACTAAGAAGATGATATGGGATGTGCAAGCAGGATTTAAAAGAGGAAGAAAATGTATGGATCAGGTCTTTTCATTACGAGGTATTATCGAAAAATTCTTGGCTAGAAGTCAGAAGGTCTATTGCGCTTTTATAGACTTGGAAAAGGCCTATGACATTGTGGTGAGGAGTAAATTGTGGTCGACATTGTCAATGTATGGGGTGAGTGGTAGTTTAATACGGTAACTGAAATCACTTTACGAGGATTCCACTGCTTGTGTCAGAATAAATGGAGCTTGCACGGACTGGTTTAACATCGAAAAGGGTGTGAGACAGGGATGTATGGCTTCGCCATGGCTGTTTAACTTATAAATACACAATTGTTAAAAATATTTAAAAGAGAGTGCGTATGTATTAAAAATGAATGATTTGATCGTCAAATGCCTTCTTTACGCCGATGATCAAGTCATATTAGCGTCATCTAAAGAGGAGTTTCAGGCCCTGAAAACCAAAGGGATGAAAATAAATGTGAGCAAAACGAAAGTAATGGTTTTTGAAAGAGAAGAAAGCATGACAAACTGTGGAGTTTCGATTGAGGGAGAAAGAGTGGAACAAGTAAATGAATTTGTGTACTTGGGTTCAAAGTTTACGAGAGATAAAAAGTATGAAATTGACATTGAGCGAAGGGTGTTGGCAGAAATACAAATGAAAGGGGCACTGCATAGCTTTATGAATAGCCAGAAAGTGTCAAAAAAGGCACGTCTGGCTGTGCATAGAGGTGTGTTGGTTCCTACACTTATGTATGGTAGTGCATGTTGGGTTTGGCAAAAGAAGCATGAAAATAGGATTAATGCTGCGGAGATGAGTAGTCTGAGAAGTATAGCCAGAGTGACTTGGTTGGATAAGGTAGAGAATAGTGAGATAAGAGAACGCTGTGGTGTAAAACAAGATGTGGTCATAAATATAGATAAAGGAATGCTTAGATGGTTTGGACACGTTGAAAGGATGGATGAAGAAAGATTGACGAAACAAATTTATAAAGCGAGTGTGAATGGACAAGTCGGTAGAGGTCGACTTTGGAGAACATATCTTGATCAGATCAACATTGTTTTGAGGAAAGGCCAGGTCAAGAGTACCAACAACCGACGAGCATGTATGAGAGCACTGATGAAAGTAGAGGAAGCAAAAGATGTGTGTAAGAACCGTAGCAAGTGGAAGGAAGTGGTCTCTGCCTACCCCCAAGGGAAAAAGTCGTGACTTTATGTATGTATGTAGGTTATAAGATTTAATTTATCTTTAATGCATTTAAAACAAAAAAAGAGTTTGAAACATATATAAAATTTAACCCATAATTTAATCAAGTAACATTTATTTACATACTTATTTAATTCGAACTTTCCTTTACAGATGAGCTTAAAAAAAATATGCACACCACGAGAAAAAAATATGTCATCTTAATCCGTGTGTTTGTCACCCTTGCTTTTCTCGGGTGTCAATCTTACACGCGGGTTGGAATGACATACTTTTTCCATGGGTGCGCAATATACTAATTAAGAGCAGTACGCACTGACCAGATGTAACAGACGCTATGTTTTTGCAATGGATGATCGATGTGCTAGAGATAAATTAGTAATGACAGGCGCACTTGCAACTTCCTCCAGTTCACGAGAACACCTGCGCAACTTTCAGTGCCGATGAAATCAAATTGGATACCAGTGGCGTAACCTAAATATTTTGTCACGGTAACCGAATATTTTTATATAAAAAATATAATAGAATTGTAAGTAAATAAAAATATATATAAATGAATACATTTAAAATTATAAAGGATCACTAAGTGTTGCTCTTTTCGCAAGCGACAAATTAAAAAAAAAGATATATTTTTATTAACATAAGGTATGTACCTACAAATAAATGTGAAATTTAAACAAAATGTTATATAGACCCATTGCTTAAAAAATAGATAGTTGGTAAATGTCAATGTAATTGGTATTGGAGCCTTACGTGACTACCATCTAGCGTTATAACTTGTCAAACATGGAAAATTTGATCCCGTACTGATGCGCCCTCGTTAAAAAATGTGGAAATTGAGAGGAACTACATGAAACTGCTACAGGTATATTTTTTACACAAAACACGTCATAAAGTTTTCTGGGTCTGAATGCGGAATAGTTCGCTGCTTATGAATTTTCACTCTACACGGAACCTACGAGAACATACTGGTAAAATATTTTAAAAATGATATAATTTCCCATCCGCTTCTAAGGTGGACAAAAATGGTAACCTTTTTTATTTCTTTTTTTTTGAGTATAATTCCTACAGACTCTGCCTTTCCAAATTAGTTTGCCAAAATTTTAATAATTTCACATATATACGGAAAGATTCGAAAATATACATTGAAATATGTGTGAAGGTTGCTTATAATTGATTATTTATTTTATTATTATACGGAATCACCCCCATTACAACAAGTTGTGTATACATTTAATTAAAAATTAATCAATTAACTTATTTACTAAATTAAGATAAAATTAAACAAATAAATCACAAACATTAAAATAAAAATTTCACAACTTAAACTCTCTTTAACCAATTCTTGAACATAGCTTACGAACCACCAAATATGTATGCTTTTGTTATTAATTATTTTTAAAGTACGTTCAATAGGTGAATGCATACCATAATTTGTGTGGTGAAAAAAATATAGAATAAATTTGATTGTCTTAAATTTCTGACGGGAACATTCAAACTAATACCTTGGAGAAGTTCGGGGCAAAATTAAACCATTTATTAGCTTAAAAACAAACACTAACTCGAAGTTTTCCCGTCTTGTACTCAATAAGTTCATCTTCAGTGTATTTAAAATAATTGTGTAATCATGATTGCTAATGCGAAGGTTAAACTTATATGCATAGTATCTAAGAAATTTGTTCTGAACTCTTTCCAAAGTAGTTGAATGAATTTGATACTAAAGAGACCACACAATATATGCATGATCTACTTGTGATACTAAAGCATAAAAAAACTGTGCTTAAAGCCCAAACAGATAATCTCAAACAGTTCCGAAGAATAAAGCCTACAGATTTCCAGGATTTTACTGATATATTATTTATATGTTTAACAAAACCCTCATCAAATGTGACTCCTAAATCCTTTATTGTTGTTACATACGATAGTGATAGTTGTTCATCATTAATTGTGTATGAACTAACATACTTTTTGGCACCTTGATAAAAACTAATATGACAACATACCAAATTTGTGACTGTTGATTTGTACTGTGAAAATCCATGTTAATTATTTATCAAGCGTTTTTTACAATAAATTTTAACTGTTCGTTTATTAAATTATCAAATAATTTTGGTATAGAGGACTGATTACATACACTACGATAATTGTTTATATCCTGTGGTTTGGAATCACTTAAAAAAAAAGAACGACAAAAGTGCATCGTGTAATTTTTGTAAAAAAATATTAAATGTCAAAAAAAAGATTGTTTTTAACTTCTACAAGTATGGTTGCTCTAATGGTTAGACACTATATGGAAATGCCTCTGTTGGATAAAAAAATAGATCCTTTGACATTCTGGTCTAAACATAAAAGAATTTTACCCAAAATGGCAGAATTAGCTTTCAAATATTTATGTGTTCCCAGTACTTCGGTCCCAATAGAAAGGGTTTTTTCAAAAACGGGACAACTAACTAACTCGAGAAGAAACAGACTTGCTCCAAAAACCTTATATCTACCAATACCTTTTTTTGTTAAATTTATCTTTAGATTTATACTTTTATTAAAGATTTTTAAGCTTTTGTTGCCAAAAAATGTAATACTATACTTCTCTTGGTATTTTATGTTTTTTGTATGATTTTTCTAGGTTTAAGTTTTATCACTAAATTCGTTTTAAATAAAAAAAAAATATGTTCGTGCGCCTGTTACTTTAAGTAAAATGTATAATAATTTTTAATATTTTAAAACTTTCAAGATTTTTATTTTGTTCATTTTTAATTTTTAATGCAAAAAATAATGTATATTATCAGTTTTAGGGTTTTAAACCTTTTTAATTATTTATTTTGTTTATTATTAAAAAAAACTAAGTTTTCAGTTTTTTGTTTGTTTATTTGTTTACTCGTTTTATTAGGTTTTATATCAATAAATTTTTTTTTAATAAAATTCGTATATTACTTTCTTTCTTTCTTTATCAAATTCATCAAATTATTTAAAAATAAAGATTAAAATTAAAACATGTCTGGCCCTCGGTACAATGAGTCGACAACTTATCTAGTTTTATAATCATCCAAGTGTTTTGGTGAATTTAATTGTCGTTGCGCACAGGTTTTTTAGCGAGTCGATTTTTCATCAGATTATTTTTCATTCGAATGTTAGAATAAAATAATCGGATGTTGCCAATTATTTGTACAATCGGATCTTCAATTATTTTTCATTCCGATGCGCCCAACACTATTGTAGTTAATGTTCAAAGAATTGCAACAAGGGAGCCTTTGGAATAACCGAACGAAACTTAAGACATCAAATTCCGGGTTTTGCTCCCACTCCAACCGGTACCGATGATCGTATGTTCGCTTTCTGTTCCTGACACATGTTATTTACGATTTTCCAATCTATATATAAAGTGTTTTTTCTTGAATAAAGTGCATTTAAAGTTTTTTAAAACCACAAACGTATTGATTTCCAACCTTTCTACAAAAAACATTCGAATTCCTGCTTCGGACTTTCACGTTTTGGTGAATGTTTAACAACTGATTTCTTGATGCAAACAACATAATATCAAAGAGTCTAATTAGTATAACCCCTTCTTTTTAATAATGTTTTTACAGACCTCTCTCTGTATTTTATTTGTGCTCTACGATCCCAACATAAGAATATGATGGATCAATGTGAAAACACCAAAATATACTAAAATTAACGAAAATATTACAGTTATACCAAACCCATGTGTGCCAGAGCCCAAAATATACCAATATACCAATTAAGTACCAAAAATACCATAAACGGTCACACTGGTTGACAATCACAAATCAACAAAGTACCGGCAATTTAACGCAGAATTTTACCCACATGGAAATTCAAAATACCGCATTGTACCCACTTAAAATTTTGTGTTTCACTCACAGGCGTTTTTGGATAGAATGTTTCCTGAAAGTTGGATTGGAAGAAGGGGCTCTAAAGAGTGGTCAGCCAGATTTCCAGATTTAACCTCACTTGACTTTTTTCTTTGGGTTCACTTGAAAAACAAAATCTATGCAACCAAACCAGAATTTCTGGAAGATTTACGACGTAGAAGAAGAATTCCGTCGAATAACGCCCAAAATGTACGTGAGGTCTCATTTTGAACAGAACTTGTATTTTTGAATGGAAATGGGTGGTAGACAGTTTGAACATTTAGTTCATTGACAATCATAATTATTGCGACAGATATTGTTTTTATTGATTGAGTGAATAAAAAGTGATTTTCCGACGTAAAGTTTCATACCTTAAAAAAGTTTTTACAGAATTAATTTATTTTGTTGGTTGATATTATTTAAAGATTTAGTGGTGGCGGTCACAGCTTCGAGGGTTGGAATTATTTCGGGTAAATTTCATCACGAACAATGTCCCCCTGGAAAATATAGCGTTTTTATATAATTCGGTTCCGCCGACCTACAGAGCCGCTGTTTCGTTTTCAATGGCCCACTCTGTATAAAAACTATATGAAAACATATATCAACACGCAAAAGTCAAATCATAAGAAGCATTCCTTAATAAAACGTACAAAAATAATCTCCAGGAACCTTTTACTGACAACTCTATTTTTTTTTCCAAATGTACTTATTTTTATTTTATTTCCCTGATCAGTCTCATTTAAATTTAATGAATTGGAAACTCTTTCTACTGAGGCATTTACAAAGGAAATCAAGTTCAATTCAGTCCACAGAGTCACAGTATTTAAAATAAGAAAATAAGATGTCTGTAGCCGTAACTTATTTAATTAGTGGTAGTGGCCTTATTTCAACAGAACATTACAACAGTAAATAATTGAAATGAGATGAAGATGGAAGGAAATACCCAAATTTTACCTGCAAAATTAAAATACACACAAAGCGGGAAAATACCCGAAATTCGTGTAATTACCCGCAAATAGGCAACACTGGAACATAACCATACTGACAAAGTCAAGATGGGCGTTAAAATAACAAACCCAACAAACGAAAGAGCCTTGAATCTCATATAAAGTAATAATTTGTGTAGAAAACAATCCTGTTTTTTGCACTGGTTCAAGGTCAAAATTCCGAATAAATATTTTCTTTTCAGTGTCATCTATCGACTATATCGACTCTTAAAATTTTATCACCACCTATTAGCTGGTAGTTTTATTACAATGAGTTACGACTAACGGATATTGTTCCAAAAAACAATGATCTACGACGTGACTGGGAGACCAGAGTACTAACGCCATCTACATGTCGTCTCCCATCGGATCCAATCAAAATCCCATAAGGTTGTCCTACTATGTCCTTATACAGTGATAGCACTTAAAAACACACCATAAATTTTTCATTACTTTTACCGTATTTTTTTCGAAAATAATGATTTTAAAAATGATGTATGGGTTCTTATGGTAAGTTCCCAATTTTGGTGTTTCTTAAACAATTTTTTAAGCTTTTACCCTAAGAAATTTTAAAAAAGTTATATTGTAACGTTAGATTGTCATTTAAGGAACAATTTATTAAGTTTTTTTAAGCATACATACATATATAAAGTCACGCCTTTTTCCCATAGGGGTAGGCAGAGACCACGTCCTTCCACTTGCTATGGTTCTTACACACATCTTTTGTTTCCACTACTTTCATCAGTGCTCTCATACATGCTCGTCGGTTGTTAGTACTCTTGACCTGGCCTTTCTTCAAAACAATGTTGATCTGATCGAGATATGTTCTCCGAGTTCGACTTCTACCGACTTGTTCATTCACACTCGACTTAAAAATTTGTTTTGTCAATCTTCCTTTATCCGTCCTTCCTAAATGGTCAAACCATCTAAGCATTCCTTTATCTATCTTTGTAACCACATCTTCTTTTACACCAGAGCGTTCTTTTATCTCACTATTCTTTACTTTATCCAACCGAGTCACTCTCGCTATACTTCTCAGACAACTCATCTTCGCAGCATTAATCCTATTTTCATGCTTCTTCTGCCAAACCCAACATTCACTACCATACATAAGTTTAGGAACCAACACACCTCTATGCACCGCCAGACGTGCCTTTTTTGACACTTTCTGGTTATTTATAAAGCTATGCAGTACCCCATTCATTTGTTTTTCTGCCAACACCCTTCGCTCAATGTCACTGTCATAATTTCCATCTCTAGTAAACTTTGAACCCAAGTAGACAAATTCATTTACTTGTTCCACTCTTTCTCCCTCAATCGAAACTCCACAGTTGGTCCTGTTTTTTTCTCTTTTAAAAACCACTACTTTCGTTTTGCTTACAGTCAATATGACTTGATCATAGGCGTAAAAAAGGCATTTGACGATCAAATCATTCATTTTTAATTCATCCGCACTCTTTTTCAAATCTTTTAAACAATATTCTATGTATAAGTTAAACAGCCATAGCTAAGCCACACATCCCTGTCTCATACCTTTTTCGATGTTAAACCAATCCGTGCAAACTCCATTTATCCTGACACAAGCAGTAAAATCCTCGTAATGTGATTTCAGTGCTCGTATTAAACTACCGCTCACCCTGTACATAAACAATGTCAACCACAATTCACTCCACATTAAAAAAAACTTGTTATTGATAGTATTTTATTTTTAAAATCCAAACACTTTTTATTGCATGAAGAATTAAGATATTTTAAAATACTAAATTATAAAATGGAACTAAAAAGTGTTGATTTTGATCTTTTATTTTGTAACATATTAATAATTATATTTTTTTTTAAACCAAAATCAAAGATTTAGTATCCAGTATTTTGTTTTTGCCTATGTTCTCTTTATACAAAGTGGCTCAAAAGTAAAAGTAAAATTAATGTTAAAAGTATGTGACAAACATTATTCGAAATACTTTAAAAATAACCGGCTGATTAGCTGTTTTATTATTGTAATTAAATATAAATATATATAACTTTATACTTTCTTTAGAACCCCAAGTTAAGAAACGGAATCCGCTGACCTATTATAAAAATATTGTTTAAGTTGCATTTTCTGTAAAATTATATAAATTCACGTAATTGTAATAAAGAGTCAGATTTATGTTTCATTTCGAGTAATAAATATCTCAATTTTGTAAAATTTGTTCTTTTTTAAAAAACCATTTTTGAAGTGTAAAAACAAAAGTGTCGCAGTCAGTACTGGATTTTTGGAATTTTTGCGTTTTACGACAAGTTTTTGTTTCAACAATTAACCGAAAATAACAACCGTGTTTTGGAAAAAAAAACTAACTTCGAGTGAATATCGAATTTATGACTGTTCGAGCGAATATCAAGTGGTCCCAGTTCCAGTTAAGCTTTCAGAACACCAGAAAAAGCACTTCAGGAAGAAAGACGAATTCTACAACCCTTGGGCAAGGAACAGCATCGTCCAAACCCAAAGAAAACTAGGCTTAAGACAACCCCTGGGCAAGAATCAGCATCGTCCAAACCCAAAGAAAACTAGGCTTAAGACAACCCCTAGGCAAGGAACACACATCGTCCAAACCTACAGGAATCAAGTTAAGGCATGAAGATAATAATTTTAGCGTAAGAAATTATTCATTTATTTTTTCCTCTCCTTTTTTTAATTCCCGACCAATTCCCCTTATATCAGTAGTTTAAGAAAAATATATTTAAACATTTATAATAAAGAAAAAAGAAACGTTTTATGACTGAAAGCAAAATAGATAACCTAACAAATTTATTCGAAAATAATTTAACAATGTCTACTCCCACTGTAAATTACCAATTAATAAATCTGTACATTGATTCAATTCCTTCATTTGATGGAAATCCACATACTTTAACAATATTTATAGAAAATTGCGAAAGCTTAATATCTGTATTTGCTAGCCAATCTGATATTACATTAAATTCATTTTTAATTAAAGAAATAGTCGGTAAACTTACAGGGCGAGCACAAATATTAATAGGCTCCAGAACCGAACTTAAAAATTGGGTAGATATTAAAAATGCTTTAGATTTAAGTTTCGGAGATCAACGTAATATCGATTGTTTGGTCCAAGATCTCATAAATTTAAGGCCTTCTTAAAATGAAACCCCATACAATTTTGGAATGAGATGCCAAGACGCTAGAAGTCTTATTTTTTTTAAATTAAATTAATTAAGACTTAGTGATAATGAAAGAAATATCCAACTTAGAAACTATGATAACCTATCCTTAAAAACATTTATTAGAGGTTTGCCTTTGCCTATCCAAATCAACGTTAGACTTAGAGAACCAGATAGTTTGGAAAAAGCAATGAGTTTAGTTATAGAAGAAGAAAACTTTCTTAATTCCACTCATAGATCTAATAACTTGAATTCCAATGTAACATTTAAACCCAATTTAAGAATTACACCTATCAGAAATTCTAATTATATAAATCAACCAACTTTTGTCCCAAATTTTAATAATATTTCTCATCAACAACTTCCACAAATATCACGCATATTTTTTAAACAAAACTCAGTGCCACGCCCAATATTTCAAAACAATTCACAACCAAGACAATCATTTCTGAGTAATCAAATTTCTAAACCGAACTTTCCAATAAATAACTCTAACAACTGGCGTCCCAATAACAATTTTACTTCTCAGAAACCACCATTTTTCCAAAATCAACATGGACAACCGCGTTTATTTAATCAACCCCAACCAAATCGAAATAATTCCTTGCAAAATTTTAAACCTGAACCCATGGACACTTCATCCGGTAATACCAGAATACTACCAAGACAAACCTTTACATCTAATGAACTTTATAATTTATACGAAAATCAAGAAATATCAAATAATGATCAAATTAGTAATCAAATTAATCCGAATTTACAACACACAGACATTTCCCACAAACCTTATTATGACCCGAGTTAAACCCAATACGCATACGACGATTATATTTCTTCAACATCTGTTAATGATAAAGACCTATTATGCAACCAAGATTTTTATAACGAAAACACCTATCCCACGAACGAAAACGAGCTTAGCCAGGATTTTCATACGGACTCGAATTTAATCAACCAGACATGATATCACTTAACGCTTTGAAATCAAATTTACCATACATTGAAATCCATGAGCTTAACGCGAAATTCTTAATTGACACCGGTAGTTCAAAATCTCTTATCAACCCTGATTTTGTTTACAAGTTTTATCAAAATTATATTCTCACAGAGAAATTTAATATTCAGACAGCGCATAATATTTCATTTCACGATAAAGTAGCCAACATTCCTTTATTTAAAATTTTTAATATGCAAGGTTCTCATAAATTTTATCTTTTTAAGTTTAGTAACAAATACGACGGAGTTATAGTTGTTGATTTGTTAAAACAATTAAACGCAAGCATTTACGTAAATAAAAATCAAATTGTAACCCCAAAAACCATTATTCCTTTAATTTTAGATACAGATATATCGGATAATAAATTACAAAATTATTCTGTCATCATACCAGGTCGTTGTACAAAAATTATCAATTTACCCGTTAAATACAAAAACGGATTAGGAATACTTAAATATCAAAACTTTGGTAAAGGACTTGAAATGCCTATAGCACTAGTAAACATTTTTAATAACTTTGCTATTACCACAATTACTAACATAAATGAAAACCCTGTTAAATTAGATATTCATGAAACTTTCGATATAGAACTTTTAAATTCCATTGAAGTTAATTTTTTTGATAAAATGGAAGTTGACTCTAACTCAGACTTAAACATTTTTCACGACAATAAACTTAAGGAAAATTTAAAAAATATAAGACATGGCAACAAAGAAGAAAAAGAACTTTTAAGAAAACTTTGTCTACAATATAGAGACATATTTTATTATGACGGCATCCCCCTAAGTTTCACGAACACAATTAAACACAAAATTAGTCTAACAGACGATTCACCTATATACACTAAATCATACAGATTCCCTGAGGTACATAGAGAAGAAGTAAAAAAACAGGTATCCAAAATGTTAAACGATGGCATAATTGAAAATTCCACTTCAGCTTTTTCATCCCCCATTTGGATAGTTCCCAAAAAACTGGAAGTTACAGGAAAACGTAAATGGCGTTGTGTAATCAATTACCGAAAACTCAACCAACGGACCATCGACGATAAATATCCCCCACCGAATATTACTGAAATCTTAGATAGACTAGGTAGAGCGAATTATTTTTCTACACTTGACCTTGCTAGTGTTTTTCACCAAATAGAGGTAGATCCACAAGACGTTGAAAAGACAGCCTTTAGTACATCCCAAGGTCATTTTTAATTTAAAAAAATGCCATTTGAGCTTAAAAATGCCCCATCCACATTCCAACGTGTCATGGATAACGTTTTGAGAGGACTTACAGACGAAACATGTATTGTCTACCTCGAAGACATTTTAATTTTCTCAAGTTCTCTTCAAGAACATTTGACAAGGCTCAAATCAGTATTTAAAAGATTAAGACAAAACAATTTAAAGGTTCAACTCGACAAATCAGAATGTTTACAAAAACCTGTAATGTATTTAGGTCACGTAATTACCACTTCTGGCGTAAAACCAAACCCAGATAAAATATCAGCCATAAAAAATTTTCCCATTCCTAAAACAGACAAAAATAAAAAGTTTTCTTGGACTATTAGGTTACTACCGACGACTTATACCGGACTTTGCTAAATTAACGAAACCAATGACCAAATGTTTAAAAAAGGGCTCAAAAATAATCCACGACAAAGACTTTATTGACTGTTTTAAAACATTTAAAGAAATTTTAACCAACAACCCCGTATTACAATATCCAGACTTTTCCAAACCATTCAATTAACAACAGACGCTAGTAACTTCGCGATCGGCGCAGTTTTATCACAAGGAACGGTACCTAACGACAGACCTGTGGCTTATGCCTCGAGAACTCTTAACGAAACAGAAACAAAATATTCAATAATTGAAAAAGAGTTGCTTGCTATTGTTTGGGCATTTCCGCCCATATTTATATGGTAAACGTTTTCTCATTTATTGTGATCATCGCCCCCGAGCTTGGTTATCTAGTTTAAGAGAACCAAATTCAAAACTAATTCGAATGCGATTGAAATTAGAAGAATATGACTTCCAAATCATGTATAAAAAAGGCAAACACAATACCAATGCCGATTGTTTATCCCGTATAGCCATTAATGCTTTAGAATCTAAATTAATTCAAAATAATCCAGGAAACTCAAGTGACGAAATTTTAGAATTTTTACATGAACTTGCCAAAGAATTTCCAAAAGAACCCCAACTGTCCACGAGTAAACAGAGTAACCAAAAAGTTAAAGTGCTATCTGATTTACAAATAAAACCTCCTTTGACAAATACACGAACAGTAAAAACCCCTGAAAGACATGCTCTGACTACCCCTGAACCCAACTGGGAAAACAACCCTTCCACTTCTAACGACTTAACACAACACTCTACTGCGAATGAAACTACAAATAACGGTATACCGATTCTAGATGATATAATTAATAATAAAATACATCAAATTTTAGATCCAAACCTTTATAAAAAAATTGACGTTTCCCACGACACTTACGAAAATCACAAAATAATTAAAGTTAAAATACCGGAAGTAGATAACGAAAAATTTATATTTGAATTTATAACAGAATTTACCGACCTTAACAACACTTTTTACCTACATTTCAACAAAGATAATCTATACCGAGATTTTAACACTACTTACTTAAAACATTTTTCGGAAAATGGACCAAAACTAATTAAATGCACCAAACTACTTAACACTGTATCAGAAATAGAAGAACAAATTATTTTAGTAAAAAACTACCATGAAGGAAAAACCACACGTAGAGGTATAAATGAAACTTTTGAAAAATTACGAACAAACTACTATTGGAAAAATATGAAAAACACTATTTCAAACTTTATTAACTCTTGTACCATTTGTCAAAAAAATAAGTATGCCCGACATCCACCTTATGTTCCTCTAATGCTAACAGAAATTGCTACAAAACCTTTTCAAGTTGTCCATATGGATGTTTTTACATTCGATGGCAAGAACTATTTAACCTTGACAGACGCTTTTACTAAATTAGCTCAAGCTTTTTATGTACCAGGAAAAACTTCAATTTGTGTAAGTAAAGCGCTTATAAAATATTTTACCTCATTTGGAATCCCGCAATTAATCGTAGTCGATAGAGGTACAGAATTTAGAAATGAAACTGTAAAAGAATTATTAGCATTACACAAAATTAAAGTTCACTTTACTACTCCTAATCATCACGAATCAAATTCCATTGCAGAAAGACTACATTCTACCCTTATTGAACACTTAAGACTTTTACGCGAAATTTACCCAGAAGAAACCGATCTTATGGACCGATCTTATGGACTATGCCATTATAGGATATAATAATTCTATACATAGTTCTACAAATTTTACTCCATTTAAACTTACATCCGGACACACCGATACAAGAAACCCTAATGAAATTTTCTTCAATCATAATTTTTACACTGATTACGTTAACAGTCATAAAGAAAAACTTAAATATGTATACAAAGACGTACAAGACAAATTAATTAAAAAAAAGGCACATGTAGTTATGAACAAAAATGACCAAGGCGAAATTAACCCCTAATTTAAAATTGGACAAACTGTCTACAAACAAAACTCCAAAAAACGTAACAAAAAAGACAAAAGATTTCTAGGACCTTACGAAATTACTAAAATCTTAGACAAAAATCGTGTGGAAATTTCCAAAAAGATACTGAAAAGTAACAAAACCACTTTTAACAAAGAAATTATTCACATAAAAGAATTGAAAAACCACCCTATTACAGGTTCCTCTTCTGGACAACAAATGCAAGACCAGATGGACCAACTTTCCATAATTTAAACAAAATTCCAGGACTTCTTCCCTTCCATTTAGGTACTACACAAATTTAAACTGACTATTGGACCTTTATACAGACTTATGATTTAACAAATATAATCGAAAACTTTTTGTCGTTAAAAACTTAATTAAATAAATTAAATACTCCCCTTATGCAATCTAATAAAAATTTTAGGTTTGCAAACGAATTTAATAATTCTTATCACATGGTTCAGATAATTGAAAACAAAATTAATTTTCAATTAAATCAATTAAACCCTGTTTGGAACACAAAGCAAAAAAGATCACTTTTTGATGGACTAGGCTCAGCAATAAAAATTCTTACAGGCAACCTAGACCAAAATGATGCAGAACGATATGACAAAGCTATTTTCTCTCTTTCAAACAACCAAAACAAAATAAAAACATTAATCAATACCCACTCAAATTACCCTGCTTAACTCAACTATACAATCTTTTAAAAATAATTCCAATATTTTATTTAATAATCAATTAATACTTAATTCAAGAATTAAGGAAATACAAAAAGAAATAACAAATATACAGTTTGAAAAAGTAGAAACCTTTCACTATTTTGCTTTGGAAAGATTAGTTACACAATTTTCTATAAGTTTTCAGATAATTTATGATATCTTAGAAAAATTGGAAGCAGCCATTAGTTTTTCAAAAATAAATACATTTCATAATTTAATCACAAACCCAAGCGAATTGGTAGCCGAAATACAAACGGTTAGCAAAATTCTTATTAACAATAAATTTCCATTTGAAATTTCACTTGATAATATTTTGTTACTTGAAAAAATAATTCATATAAAGAGCTATAGTAAATCTAATAAAATTGTTTTTATATTAGAAATACCGATAGTAGAAATTACCGACTATAACTACTACCACCTTTATTCCTTACCAACACCTTCCTCAAAAACTTTTAAAGCTATAATCCCACGATCCAAATTTCTACTTTTGAACGAGCAACAGTACGCACTTACCGACGTTAAATGCGAAGAAATAACCAAAGAAGAATTTCTCTGTCGAGATGTCCAAACTTTAAACATCTCTTCAAAGGCTCCCTGCGAAGTTCAACTCCTTAAATATTCAAAATTGATTCAAAACTGCCAACAAATAAAAGCCCACGCCAACGAAGTTAAAATTCAGAAAATTGAAAGAAACCAATGGATTGTAATTACCCCTTACAGTTTAGTTAGCATTCAAAAATGTGGAAAAAGCCTAGACAATATACCTTTGGAAGGTAGTTATTTAATCGAACTCAATAATCATTGTGAAGTGCATATAAACAATGTGTTATTAAAAACTTATGAAACCAAAATTTCGAACTTAAGAAATATTGAACTGCCTATTTTAAATTTTAGTGATAACCTTAAAACAATACTTAACAAACCAATTTCAAAAACTGTACAAATAGACTCTATCAAACTTGATGAACTAACCAAAATACAAAGTGTTTTACAGCAGGACAAATCTGAAGCAGAAGAAATAAACTCACCCATGATACATTTTCAAAAAACCAGTTTTTACACCATTTTTTTGTATTTTATAGTAATTTTAGCCATTGTGTACACTGTCTTCAAGTATTACACCAAAAGACAACGAATAAAACCAAAAGAAATTCAAAGGGATAATCCTGATTCACAACGGGACCTCAAGAGCTACCCTCTTATCTCAAACTCTGGACTAACTCCATAGTTTTCGTCTAGCCCCAGAGGAGTTAAGAAACGGAATCCGCTGACCTATTATAAAAATATTGTTTAAGTTGCATTTTCTGTGAAATTATATAAATTCACGTAATTTTAATAGAGTCAGATTTATGTTTCATTTCGAGCATTAAATATCTCAATTTTGTAAAATTCGTTCTTTTTTAAAAAACCATTTTTGAAGTGTAAAAACAAAAGTCCCATCATATTTAAGAAGTATATGGTTTATTTATTCGTACTTACATTTTTTTAAATAAAATAGGTAATCCTTGTACAAGCAGTTAGTCAACATGCCTCAGACAAAATTTTGAGGCACGCCACTAATAAATGAAAATTCTTCGTTGAAATATCTTTGTTGAAAATATATTACTAATATTATGCGCAAAAGTGGTTAAAAAAAAAACCAAGACTCATCGTCATAGGGATAAATGCTGTTTTGTTATATTTCTTGTGTAAATTTAATAATAGAAAATGTAAATGTATTTTTAGTTTGAATTTTCATATACTCGTATCAGCTAACAAAAATACATGAATATGGTAGCCCACGAAAGTGAACACGGTAATTTATTTAATTATTAAAAAAATGTATTAAATTATTTTAAAACCATATCACCATTACAATTAAAAATATGATATTAAACGGACCGTAAAAGAGACTGTATTGTTGTCAACTAGTTTTAATAATTACAAAGGTCAACATCTTTTAAGAAATACGTCCACGGCAGCGAAGGAAAATGTTAAATGTACATGCAGACTTAAATTCCTATCGAAAGAAGCAATCTTCATTTACAAATTAGTACGTTCCCTTTGATACAAAAAAGACGATTCAAATCCATCATTACATATGTTTCCCTAAGAAATGCTTCTAATAAAGTGTAACGGGAATTTTTCCTCCGATTTTTAGAACAAATTATTAAATCCGGCCCTTGTATTAAGCCGTCCCATCGAGTGTTTTATCAACCGATGTAGACAAAAGTTTTTATTTAAACGTAAATCGGAGTTAAAAAGTTTCAATTAAACCCAAGAAGGCTGAAAATAATTATATTGTAGACTCCGGACAAGTGTGTGATATAATTGGTAAATATAATTTGAATTGTTAAAAATTGCTATTATTTTTCTAAAGAGTTGCATTAGTTTTAATTTTGGTATTTTCAAAAACGATGTAAGTTGTTCTTTGAGAAAGTAATAGAAATTTTATGTAGCATTCAACTTTTTGGTCGCTCTCAACTTTTTGGTTGACCTTCTTTTTGGTACTTAGTTTTATTGGTGCCTGTGATTTATGCAGCTCTTTTTTTTTGGTCGACTGGGAATTTGTAGCCTGCATTGTTATTACCTTCGTTATGATACTTGGGCTATCTATCGGATATTAAGAAGTTAAAATATAATTTGCCAATCAGCGGTCCATTAGTTTCTTTCTTTTAAAAGAAAAACAAATTAGCTGTTACATTAAGATTTATATAAATTTCCACCTTACGCTGGATGATGTTTGGATGATCGGCGCGCCGTGGGATTTTATACAATCACGTTCCTGTTATTGTGCATTTGAGGATATTCACCGTTGAAATATTTTCCTCTCAACATTTTTTTCCCGTAACGTTTAAATTTAAATTCATTTGACTTTTTAATTTGTTCTTTTCTTTCAGAAAATATTGTAACCATTTTTTCTATTTGTAATAAACCTGTATTTATACTTGTAGGTTTTTTTAACTGTTTCTGAGTGATAAGAAAGAAGTTCGGACAGCCTTGAAGCCGAAATACGTCGCTTGTTTAGCTCGTTTTGTGGTACTAAATTAGTATAATACGATTGAATTTATTTGGGGTTTAATTAATTTTTAGTGATTTTCTTATAAAATCACTTGGCGTCCTAACTTGGTTTAGCATTTTCAGTTTTACGGTTAGTTTGGTATATTAAAGAAAAAATACGGTTGTATAGATGAGTGAACATCCCCTCAAATTTAATTTAATTAAGAAATCAAGAAGTCACAGAACCCTGAGTAAAATACTTTATATTTTTTATCCTTTAAGTTACTTAAGTTGCTAATTAATAGTTTTGAACCTTAAATTAAAAATTTCAAATACAATAAATTTTATTTGTGCACTTAATATTAATCTTTGAATGGTAACTATAGTAATAATTATAAATATTTGATTTTTTTTATTTTAGGCAGTCAGTTAAAATTATTTAAAATTCTTTTCTAGATACTTACGACTTTAAATAGTTATATTATTAAATTACTTTATTATTTCATTAGACAGCTCTTTAGTTTTTTTTTCAGTAGATTATAAAAGTAAATTAAAGAGAACTAGTAACGTAACACAGAATTAGCGTCCAACATTTGGAGCTTTTTTAGTTATACTTATATGGTTACAAAAGCTACCTAAGAGGAAGGTAGGTAAACTCATGCTGGAGCAATACGGAGATGCATTACAAAGTGGCAGGAAAAATGGAATAACAGCGGAAAAGGAAGTTGGACGTACGAGCTGATTACAGACATCAAGAAATGGATAGCCAGACCACACGGGAAAACAAATTACTTTTTAAAACAAGCTCTGACAGGCCATGAATGCTTTAAAAAGTATCTAAATTAAAGGCACCGAGCAGCAGACTAAATCTGTACATAGGTACTGCGACCACAGTGATACAGTGGAGTACACACTCTTTATATGGCAGAAGTGGGAAGCCAACAAAAGAGAGTATATGAACAAAGCTTGCGTACCTTTTAATAAAGAGATGTTAAAAGAAAAACTAGTAGAGTCGGAATCAAGCTAAAATTTACCATACAATACCGTAAAAACAATCATTCAAACAAAGGAGCTAGAAGAACGACAAAAAGAATAGCCAATAGACGTCAAAATAAAACGTGAAAACAATACGACCGGTCACCGAAATATTAGATCTTACATAACTGCCCCACATAGAACCTAAAAGGGTGCAGTAAACATGAGTTTTGTCGTCACACCTGCGCAAAAAAAATATACAGTGATGCGAAATTCTCCCTGCGGAGCAGGTTGATTGAACAAAGATTTTCCTTCGAGTTTAGAATTAAGAATTGGACCGAAATAAAGGGCTTTTATAAAATGAAACAGATTTTAATAAATACAAAAATGTGCAACATGTGTAAAACAAATACTAATGTACTTATGAAAAAGGTATTATTAAGTTTACAGATTCTTTGCATAATAAACTTATTTGGTACAAACAGATACTTAAACCCATTTAGTCGTATGGCATTTAGATATGGTGTTGTGCCAGCCAAAGTAATATATAAATTATTTAAAGGTATAAAAATAAAGTACTAAAAAAACATCGTGGATGCGCCTTAGTACATCCGAAACAGTAACATACGTTAGGACCTGAAAATGGATACAACTAAACAATCAACAGCAAGTTTGCTACGAATTATGAACGACAACTCCATTTTCATGCCAATGTAGAAACCATCCAGCCTCCTCGACAATGCAACACTGAGTAGGAGACTCATGAGGATTAAGCCTTTCGAGTTGGTGCACTGAGAGTGACAAAAGAAAAGTAATGTGTGGAATTTGAAATCGTTTAATATAAAATAAACAGGAATGAGCATTGCTACTCTGTACGGAAGCTAAAAGCGCAACGAAAACGGACTCCGTGACCCTTCACTTTTGACTTAGTAGTTAACCGTTATAAGATATCTAAATAAATTGCTGGTAAAACATTGTTATATTACTAAGACAATAACGACAAGTTTGGTTAGTTATTTATTTATCTTGTGCTGGCGTAACATTTTACAAGTAAGTGTTTTTATGTCAAATTTGTTAAATATTTAAAAAAAAATAAGAATTGTTTTTTAATGACACTTATAGGTTAAACCCACCAATCACAAAGTATGCATTGGCGTACCTTAGGGTAAAATTATAGGTGCGAAAAAAATAGGAAATTGCAGATTTACAAGATTCAAAATTTTAGAATGAAAGTTAAATATAATAATTTTTCGTTAATTTGCTGCCAAAAAGAATTAAAAATCGTTTACAAATAGTAGCACCCTGAAAAATAGGGAAACACGGATAGCCAAAAATATAGTAATACAATTTAGAACGAAAAATGCGCAAAAAAGTAATGTAATGCAATATTGTAATGTAATAATGTAATGTGATAATGTAATGTAATATGTTTAAAAATAGCTGAGAAAGCTAAATAAATATATCTATCTCTCTATCTGCAGACAGTAAGTTTAAAGGAAAAGAGATAGCGGCTAACGCATTTTTGTTACAAATTTTTGTAACGCACAGTTTTTGCTAGGTAG
The DNA here is from genome assembly GCA_950111635.1 of Agelastica alni. Lineage (NCBI taxonomy): Eukaryota > Metazoa > Arthropoda > Insecta > Coleoptera > Chrysomelidae > Agelastica > Agelastica alni. The sequence goes on from OX467712.1 coordinate 65,148,056, forward strand.
CCCTGGTTTTCACAACGTGCGACAACAATGTACATTTTACACAACAAATAAAGAGTTTAAAATGATAAATAAAATATACATATTTAAATTCTTTGAGATAAATAATTTAGTACGAATGTTACAATTGTTGACGCACATTTAAATATCAAAACCTAAACATTGTCTACTGGTAATGTATCTCGGACAAAGCTTATCGCACAATATCAATTTGCCGATAATTGATTTGTTGGAACTAGTTGCCATTTGAGATTCTTTTGCGATCGACGTTCGAACAGACTAAAGATTTTTGGTTGGTGAGTTTTCTCTACCATTTGGAAAATAAGAGAAATATCTCTTGTCCATAGATATCTGGGAATTGATTTGATGAATAGGCTTAGTATTGTAATTATTTTCGCTAGGTACTTTCTTGGAGAAATAGATTTAGTTGTAGTATCCATATTGTGCGCGGTAAATGTTCTTTTAATGGCATTTATTTTTTGCGTTAATTTCTTACCATTTTGTTTTCTGGATCTTATTCTGGATTTCCCAGTACTGGACATATACTATTAGACTTGCAGCGAAATTCTTTGTCCATACGAAGGGATAGGTAGTGCTTCTCAAAAGAACATTTTTTGACAATTCATAAATACCTAATAAATATATTTGTAGTGAAATTCTGAATGTACTTCAAAAAGATTCGAAAATATACATTGAAACATGTGTAAAGGCTGCTTATTTTTGATTATTTATTTATTTTATTAATATAAGGGATCACCCCCATTACAACAAAATGTGTATACATTTAATTTAAAATTAATTAATCACTTTATATACTAAATTAAGATAAAATTAATCAAATAAATCACTAACATTAAAATAAAAATTTCACAACTTAAACTCTTTAACCGATTCTTAAACTTTGCTAACCAACCACCAAACATGTATGCTTTTGTTATTATTTATTTTTAAAGTACGTTCAATAGGCAAATGCATACCATAATTTGTATGGTGAAAAGAAATATAGAATAAATTTGATTGCCTTAAATTTCTGACGGAAACATTCAAACTAATACCTTGGAGAAGTTCGGGACAAAGTTAAACCATTTATTAGTTTAAAAACATTACTAACTCGCAGTTTTCCCGTCTTGTACTCAATAAGTTCATCTTCAGTGTATTTAAAATAATTGTGTAATCATGATTGCTAATGCGAAGGTTCAACTTATATGGATAGTACAAGAAATTTGTTCTGAACTCTTTCATAAGTAGTAGAATGAATTTGATACTGAAGAGACCACACAATATATATGCATAATCTACTTGTGACACTAAAGCAAAAAAAACTGTCCTTAAAGCCCAAACAGATAATCTTAAACAGTTCCGAAGAATAAAGCCTAGAGATTTTAAGGATTTTACTGATATATTATGTATATGTTCAACAAAACGCAACTGCTCATCAAATGTGACTCCTAAATCCTTTATTGTTGATCATCATTAATTTTGTATAAACTATCATACTTTTTGGAACCTTTATAAAAACTAATATACCAACATTTTCCAACATTAAATGCAAACTATTATTTTCACACCAAGCACTTAGAAGTTCTTAGATGGTCTGATAAATTGTTAACAAATATGTTAAATAACAAAGGTGAACAATTAGCTTCTTGAGGTACTCCTGATGATATTACATGAATAATATTTGATTTAAAACACCCAATTCTCACCTGCTGTGAGTGATCTATTAAAAAACTTCCAAGATCGATGACTGAAACCAAAATTACTCAATTTTCTCAACCTGATACCGTGGTCTAGGTCTACTCTATCAAATGCTTTGGAGAAGTCAGTATAGATAGCATCCATTTGACCTTTATTCTCCATTACATTCGATAGTTTCTGTTCGAAGAGTACCAAATTTGTGACTGTTGATTTGTACTGTGAAAATCCATGTTAATTATTTATTAAGCGTTTTTTACAATAAAATTTTAACTGTTCATATATTAAATTATCAAATAATTTTGGTATAGAGGGCTAATTACATACACTACGATAATTTTTTATATCCTGTTTATTACCGGATTTAAGTATGTTTCCATAAAGCTGGAAAAACTGTCGATTTCAGTGATGACATAAAGAGAAGCTGAATCGGATTTGTTAGAGAGTAAATACAGTTCTTAAGAAAATAATCAGGGATTCCATCTGGACCACTACTTATTTTATTTGGTATATTTATTTAAAATATCCTCTAATGATATTGAATCGCTAAGATTGCGGTTTGCAAAGGCAAGGTTATTTTATAGGTTCTCGCGACGAAGGGATTAAATTGACGTAAAGCACCGATTTTGAACGAATGCATTATTCAGATTTAGATAGGCAGGCGGGATTGGGGAATTAAGATTAAGGAAGGTAATATTAAATTATTATTATTTGTTTGTTTTAGTAAGATGATGCTGTTTAGAGGTGTTGTGGGAGTTGCAGCGACGTATTTTATTTTTTATTCTTAAATAAATTTTATATTATAGTCTATAGGGTATACAAATAATGCGCCCAGAGGCAAAAACATCGGTGGTTTGGAATCTCTTTAAAAAAACGACGACAAAAGTGCAACTTGTAATATTTGTAAAAAAAATATTAAATGTTTTAGCGGTACAACGAACCTAAAACAGCATTTACAAAAAATACATCCCCTTCAGCTTCTGGAAAATGAACCATCAACGGAAGAAAATACTGGTACTGGTGAATATACAATTGTTCATAAAATTTGTCATCAGGCAACTGATGCAGTACCGGGACCTTCAGGCGTTGTATAAGAAAAACAGGATGGTACTGAAAAACGACCACGAAAACAATTAAAACTATTTGGTGCTAGAAAAAACGGCTTAAGCGAAACGGAAACTCGCAACATTAATAAGAAATTATTAAAATTAATCACAAATGATTATCAGCCCTTGTCCATAGTTGAAAATACAGATTTTTAGAATATGCCCGAGCGTTACAAATACTTTACCAACCCTGCAGTAGAAAGAGATTACCTTACGAAATGTTACCAAAGTATTACAAAAAAATAACTTCTGAATTAAAATCAGTTTTAGATTGTAGATTGTAGGGTGGGTCGTGAAGGCTACGCTGCCTCTCAAAAACTTCGACCTTAAAAGCGCTGGGCATTTGTAAAGCAAATGTTCTGCAGATTCAGTGAAGTTCTCGCAGTAATGGCAACTATCACTCTCTGTTTTGCCCATCTTTTTTAGGTGATACCTTAGAGGGCAGTGTCTAGTGAGGAGTCCCGTCACCAGTTTCAAGTCTTTCTTGTCCAATTTGAGAAGCTAATTAGCTTTCCTTGGCGAAAGACTTACTAGCCTTTTCGCTTGCCTTTGTCCTGGCACTTTATGCCAGTGAGATTTTATTTCCTCTGTTTCCCAGCGTCGAACCTCTTCTTTCAAGTGGGCTTTGGAAAGTCCACAGAAGGGTTCTGGGCCGGAAAATTGTGTATTTTCCCCTTCTTTGGCAAGGCAATTTACTTCTTTGTTGCCTTTAACTCACTTGTGACCTGGAACCCACATCAGAGTAACCCAATTGTTCGCTGCCAGTTTACAGTCCCAAGCCAGCTTAGACTTACAAGTGTATGACTTCAGAGCTTTTAGTGCTGCTTGGCTATCTGATAAAAAAAAAGATTTCTGTCCTTCGGGAGTTTCTTTTGATGCACTCCTGGGCACATATCACTATGGCATGTAATTTTGCATGAAAGATACTTGAGGTGTTACCAAGCGGTTTTAAAAGCCTAAAATTCGGCCCTATAACGCCCACTCCAACCCTTTTATTCATCTTGGATCCACCAGTGTACCACACTACAGCATCCCTTCCTAGTTGAGGTCCGTTCTCTATGCAAACTGGGTGGTTGTTTATAACCACTTTAAACTGGCATAATATCTGTCGGCTTAAACATGGATTCTAGGAAAATATTTTCCAAAAACTTCAAATGTTCATTCCGATTTCTTGCTCTAAAAAATCAGTTTTAAGTAATATTTAAAATTTTTTGCAATCACTACAGATATTTGGACATCTCACACCAATATAGCTTATATAACAGTGACGTGCCATTTTGTGTTTCAAGACAAACTCTGTGCACGGGTTTTATCCACAAAAAGTATGTCGGGGGCTCATACAAGTAAAAATATTGCAGAAACATTAATAGTACTTTTAACGAAATGGAGTGTAAGTGATAAAATTGTGACTGTGGTGTCAGAAAATTTCAAAAATATTAAAAAAGGCATTTTCGAAAATCTGCAAAAACATCATCAACAGTGTGTGGCTTATACGCTTAATTTAAGTGTTACTAAGGCAATTTTTAACAATGAAAAGTTAGGTGCCATTTTAACAAAAAGTAGAGGGCAAGTTGGACATTTTAAACACAGTGTCGTAGTAACTGAAAAACTAAAATTCACACAACAACAGATAAATCTGCCTGAATTAAAAATTAAACAGGATGTTCGTACGCGGTGAAAATATTTTTTTATGATGTTAAAAAAATTGGTTCAACTAAAAGACCCAATAACTGAAGAACTTAGTTTGATGACTGCCAAGCATCAAAATGAAATAAAAAATCAAGAAGATAATTCTGAACCTCAAAACCCCAACATTATTTTAGATGATATCTGGTATAATTTTGACCAAAAGTTGTCAGAAAAAAGATTGTTTTCAACTCCTACAAGTATGGTTGCTCCAATGGTTAGACACTATATGGAAATGCCTTTGTTGGATAGAAAAATAGATCCTTTGACATTTTGGTCTAAAAATAAAAGAATTTTACCCGAAATGGCAGAATTAGCTTTTAAATATTTATGTGTTCCCAGTACTTCGGTCCCAATAGACCAATAGAAAGGGTTTTTCAAAAACAAGACAACTAACTAACTCGAAAAGAAACAGACCTAAACCCTAAACGACTCTCACTCTACTCTGATCTCGGCTACAAATGCTTAAATTTCTACTCGGTTGTCCCAGGCTGACTCAAAGCTTACCGTATGAAGCATCCAAGTGTTTTGGTGAATTTAATTGTCGTTGCGCCCAAGTTTTCTAGCGAGTCGATTTTTCATCAGATTATTTTTCTTTCAAATGTTTAAATAAAATAATCGGATGTTGCCGATTATTTGTATAATTGGATTTTCAATTATTTTTCATTCTGATGCGCAACACTATTGTAGTTAATGTTCAAAGAATTGTAACAAGGGAGCCTTTGGAATAACTGAACGAAACTTAAAACATCAAATTCCGGGTTTTGCTTCCACCCCAACCGGTACCGCTGATCGTATTTTCGCTTTCTGTTCCTGACACATGTTATTGACGATTTTTCAATCTATATATGAAGTGGTTTTTTTTTAAATGAAGTGCATTTAATCTTTTTTTTAAACCACAAACGTATTGATTTCCAACCCTTCTACTAAAAAACATTCGAACTCCTGCTTCGGACTTTCGCGTTTTGGTGAATGTTTCACAACTGACATCTTGATACAAACAACATGTCAAAGTCTCTTTGATAATTTTACATTTTCACAGACCTCTGTCCATATTTTATTTGTGCTCTACGTTACCAACATAGGAATATGATGGATCAATGTGAAAATACCAAATAATACTAAAATTAAGGAAAATATTACAATTATACCAAACCCATGTGTGGCAAAGCCCAAAATATACCAATTTACTACCGAAAATACCAGAAACGGTAACACTGGTTGCCAATCACAAATCAACAAAGTACCCGCTATTTGACGCAGAATTTTACCCACATGGAAATTCAAACTACCCGCATTGTACCTACTTAAAATTTTGTGTTTTACTCACAGGCGTTTTTGGATAGTATGTTTCCTGGAAGTTGGATTGTAGGGGCTCCAAAGAGTGGTCAGCCAGATTTCCAGATTTAACCTCACTTGACTTTTTTTTGTGGTGTCACTTGAAAAACAAAATCTATGCAACCGAACCAGAATTTCTGGAAGATTTACGACGTAGAATTATTGAAGAATTCCGTCGAATAATGCCGAAAATGCTACAAAATGTTCGTGAGGTCTCATTTTGAACAGAACTTGTACTATTGTATGAAAATAGGTGGTAGACAGTTTAAACATTTAGTTCATTGACAATCATAATTATTGCGACAGATATTGTTTTTACTGATTGAGTGAATAAAAAGTAATTTCCCAACGTCAAGTTCCATATCTCGAAAAAGTATCTATAGAATTAATTTATTTTGTTGGTTGATATTAAGAAGGAAAATATCTTTTAAATGAGGTATCACAGCACCGATGGTTGAAATGTATTTCGGGTGAATTTTATCGCGAACGATGTCCCCCTGAAAAATGTAGTTGATATGTCCGAGCGTTTTTATATAATTCGGTTCCGCCGACCTACAGAGCCGCTGTTTCGTTTTTAATGGCCCACTCTGTATAAAAACTATATGAAAACATGTATCAACAAAATTGAAATACACACAAAGTGAAAAAATACCCGAAATTCCGGTAATTACCCGCAGATAGGCAACACTGGAACATAACCATACTAACAAAGTCAAGATGGGCGTTAAAATAACAAACCCAACAAACTGAAGAGTCTTGAATCTCATATTGCATTGCATTGGTCCAAGGTCAAAATTCCGAATAAATATTTTCTTTCCAGTGTCATCTATCGACGATATTGACTCTTAAAATTTTATTATCACCTACAGTTTACAGAAGCAAACAAAAGCCGCGGAAAATATGCCAACTATTTTCAATGTTATCACAAACGACCATTCGCGATGCAAGGTTTGAAAGTTTAAAAGTTGGCGCGTATAATCGAAATATTACAATCAAATGATTTTATGAATAATACAATAATGAGTGCTGTCAGCTATTATTTAAAACATTTGTTGTTAGCTTGTTGGCGTGTTTCTGGTTTTATAAATTATTAATTATTATTATTTGCTTTTTAAGACATTTTGGTACAGTGACATTTATCCTATTAATGGTTTTTTTTCAATACTTACTTTTATAGATTTGTACTAAATAACGTGAGTTACTTATAAAATGACATTTCAGTATAAGAAATATGTAATCAAGAGTTTTGTTTTTAAAATTAAAATGTAAATCTTGTATATTAATATATATAATCTGTTATATTAATGTTAAACCTAAAACCAATTTTTCTATTTGGTTTCCCTACTCCTTTCGTCAGACCAACAGTCTCTTAGAATTCAAACATACATGCTCCTAGAAGGAGGTATTTCTTGAAATATATTTTGAAATATATTTGAACAATACCTTAAATTTTAAACGGAAAATTTAGATTCACCAAATCACAGGTGCAGTCTATCTTTAAAAAGTATTGCAAATGTAATATTGTAATAAAATCATAAATAGAAGTCATTAATTTTTCACAATAAGCTACTTAGGCATAGTTTTAAACAAATTTAATAATATTAAAAGTTGTTATAAAGGCAGTACAAAACTTTTCTTAAATAATGGTGATCAGATTTACAATCAACTTCCAAACAACTTTCCTAAAAGTACATCAATACAATTGAACTAGATCTAATTTTCCTTGTTTACAAAATTATTGGAATTTTAAAACCAAAACTAACCTTACTAATTGGGTTGACAGCTGACACTTAATGTTATTGATAGTCAGTTTTGGATGTGAAATGAAATATATCGATACCAAAAATACAACAACAGCGACTTGAACACGCCCACCAGGGCTTTTGTTTGCTTCTGCTAACTGTATTAGCTGGTAGTTTTATTACAATAAGTTACGACTAACGTGACTGTGAGACCGGAGTACTGACGCCGTCACCCATCGGATCATCCGTGCGGGGATGTCCTTAACCCCAACACGGCGAGTCCCAATGGCTGATAGGGAACTTCCTGGTTTACAGGAAAGGTGTCTAATATTAAAGAATAAATACCCGCGGATCAACTAAGGACATGATATAGGGCAGCGGCTATATCATTACTACCTTTGAGTACAAGTGAGCTTACTTCCTTGTATTTAAACTAGACAGGTGCAGTTGGTTTGTTTCAAGCCAGCCAAGCTTACCGCGACTATCAGGCCTTGCTCAAGGTGTCATGCGACCCGTGCCAAGGGACGTATTATATGTATGATATCTGTACCTGCCCCAAACAGATATCGCTAACGGAGCCTCTGGGATACCAGGCCACCTCCCGGTAGTATTTTTGGCCATTTTTCTCTAGCTACTCGTGGGAGCTATATGAGTAACAAAAATATTAAAATAAACATCTGCGGCGAAGGCAATCTTCTCGCAGACGAACAAATGCAAATGGAGGTGTCTACTACAGACCCTTCTAGCAACCAAATCTCGCAGGAAACTGAGGGGGTACTTTTAATATCCCCCACTCCCGAGAAAATGGACGCGACAAGAGGGGGAGAGGCTACGCTAACGGCCAGCATAAACCTGAACAAGAAGGTTAAACTTGTCGGCGCGACGAGAAAACCTCTTAGCCGATTGATCAAGAGCGGGGTACCTAACGAAATGGCCTTAAATCAAATACCAAAGAGCGGGATGAGAAAAGGAGTGGAGATTAATCCCCCCAGCTCTCACTAGCAAGCGAATACGCTCGGATGGTAGCACTCCAGAAGCGGCAGCGAAAAAGCCACGCATCAAGGTGGGCATAATCCACCTAGAACACTCAAATGCTCAGCTGTCAAACGAACAGCTACGTCGATCCATCATGGACACCGTAGACAAACTACCGGACAATGGTCCTTAAGTGCGATTCCAGAGCTGCACCATTCGACCTGAAATTCTCCTTCTGTTCTGTACGGATGCTTAGACGGTCCAGTGGATGGAGGAAGTGATATGCCCACATCTGTGTGGCTTTTATCCCAGACGATGAGGGACTATCCAGACTGACAGGAGAACAGGTAACCAACCGTCTACGGAAGATGAACCGTACCCTGCATACCCAGGAGTGGACTATTCTACACAGGGAAAATGCAGGACCTGGTCAAATGTGGACGTTCTCAATGGATGATGTATCCATTAAAGATTTGGAGCGGTTAAATTTCCGCCCATACTTTGGCTTTGGACAGGTGCAATTCCGGTCAACGGAAGCCAAGAAAGAACAATCATCATCTTCGAGGTTAACCGTTAGAACCAAAGAGGTAGGTAAATCTACCTCGGGGCGACAGTGGGACTGAAGAGGCCGGCCAAAACCATCAAAAAAGCTGGAAAAGTGAAAAAAAACCTTCATGGTGAAGCGCCGACAAAACGGCCTACACCAGGAAACAATGCGGGGAAGGAAAGTAAACCTCCCGACACTACCTTTAAGTAGAAATGGCTAACCACATCCAATTTCTCCAGGCGAACATCCAACATGCTAGAGCGGCTTCATATGTCTTCAGCAGGAGGTTCGCCAAGGAGCAACTCGATGTGGCACTAATCCAGGAACACTGGACTTCCAATACAGGCAGAATAAGTGGCCTAGGAAACTGCTTGGGGTAGGTTAATAGCGTGTACTTTAGGTGGTAAGCCAAGAGCATGCATACTTATCAGGAAAAACATTAACTTTTTTATGTTAACAGAGTTTTGCACCCCTGATGTGGTTGCAGCACAGCTTTCGATCACAGGAGGAGATAGTAGTGTAGATGTAGTCGTCTGCTCTGCTTACTTCCCTGGAGACCGAAAAGAACACCCTCATCCAGCAGCAGTGCGAGATCTAGTCACCTTCTGCAAGAGGAACAACAGGCAACTGATCATTGGATGCGACGCAAATTTCCACCATCTGGATTGGGGCAGCAGCGACATTAATGAAAGAGGTGAGTACTTATATAATTATATAATAGGGAAAGGTCTAGCAGTGAACAACGTAGGCTCGGAACCAACCTTCGTGAACATAATTCGTGGAGAAGTTCTAGACATAACTATCAGTACACAGTTTATGAGTACCAAAATAGTTAACTGGCAGGTATCTACCGAGCCTTCATGCTCAGATCATAGACACATACGATTTGACATGAGGATAGGATAACGTCCGATAGTGCAATTTCGAGATCCAAAATGCACAGATTGGAAAGGGTACTGTAAATCCCTCCAACAGCGGAGAGGAAAATACTCACGTACTGGTCCGACATACCAGGGTTAACCCACTCGAATGCGTTTCTACCGTTTCAACCCTCGAGAAACACAACTAAGCAGATCCTAGAATGGGGCAGAAATGACCTGCGTATTCTAACATGACTGCTTACAGAACACTGTCGTCTAAGATTCCACCTCAAAAAGATAGGTCTAAACCAACAAACGGACTGTCGGTTCTGCTGCGTAAAAGACGAAACTGCTGAACATATATTATGTTCATGCCCTGGCCTGGCAAGAATAAGGTTCAACATATTTGGTTACACCAACCTAGAACCTACCAATTTCAAAAAAATCACACCGTATACAACCATGAACTTCGAAAGAAGGGCTTGATTGTGCGGTGAACTGTAACCTCTAGGGGTGAGCCACAATAGACCTACTAAGGGTCGCGATGGAAGGGCGACAACGCCCCAGTCACATGGTACCTAACCTTACCTTACCTAACCCATCGGATCATCTAAATCCCATAAGGTTGTCCTAATACGTTGTTCTTATACAATGATAATAGTACCATTGCTTAAAAAAATAGATAGTTGGTCAATGGCAATGTTATCGGTATTGAAGCCATACGTGACTGCCATCTAGCGTTATAACTTGTTAAACATGGAAAATTTGATCCCGTACTGATGCGCCCTCGTTGAAAAATGTAAAAATTGAGAGGAACTACATGAAACTGCAACAGGCTTCTTCTTTACACAAAACTCGTCATTAAGTTTTCTTTTCTGCTATTTTAACTCCATTCCCAGACAACAAAGCAAACGATGGTTCACTGTAAGAGCAGGGTTAAAGTTGCCCAATATGTTTGTTGTCAACTTTTTATTGTGAATTTTCAGTCGAACAAAATTTGTCACTGTCAAATATTACCTGGGTCTAAATGCGGAATAGTTCGCTGCAAATGAATTTTCACTCTACACGGAACCTAAGAGAACATACTGGTAAAATATTTTAAACATGATATAAATTCTCATCCCCTTCTAAGATGGACGAAAATAGTAACCTTTTTAATTTCTTTTTTTGAGTCTTATTCCCACAGACTCTGCTTTTTAAAATCAGTTTGCCAAAATTTTAATAATTTTACATATATACGGAGAGATTCAAAAATATACATTGAAGTATGTGTGAAGGCTGCTTATAATTGATTATTTATTTATTTTATTTATTATACGGGATCACCCCCACTACAACAAATTGTGTATACATTTAATTAAAAATTACTGAATTAACTTATGTACTAAATTAAGATAAAATTAACAAAGAAATCACTAACATTAAAATAAAAATTTCACAACTTCAGCTCTCTTTAACCGATTCTTAAACATTGCTAACGAACCACCAAATATGTATGCTTTAGTAATTAATTATTTTTAAAGTACGTTCAATAGGCGAATGCATACCATAATTTGTATGGTGAAATAAAATATAGGTAAATTTGATTGTCTTAAATTTCTGACGGAAACATTAAAACTAATACTTTGAAAAAGTTCGGAGCAAAATTAAACCTATTATTAGCTTAAAACAATCACTAACTCGCAGTTTTCTCGTCTTGTACTCAATAAGTTCATCTTCAGTGTATTTAAAATAATTGTGTAATCATGATTGCTAATGCGAAGGTTCAACTTATATCCATAGTAGGTATCTAAGAAATTTTGAACACTTTCCAAAGTAGTAGAATGAATTTGATACTAAAGAGACCACACAATATATGCATAATCTACTTGTGACACTTAAGCATAAAAAACTGTCCTTGAAGCCCAAACAGATAATCTTAAACAGTTCCGAAGAATGAAGCTTAGGGATTTTGAGGATTTTACTGATAGCAAAACGCAACTGCTCATCAAATGTGACTCCTAAACCCTTTATTGTTGTTACATATGATAGTGATAGTTGATCATCATTAATTGTGTATGAATTAACATACTTTTTGGCACCTTGATAAAAACTAATATAACAACATTTTCCAACATTTAAATGCAAACTATTATTTTCACACCAAGCACTTAGACGGTCTAAGTCTTCTGATATATTGTTAACAAATATGTTAAATAACAAAGGTGAACAATTAGCTCCTTAAACTACTTATGATGTTACATGAATAATATTTAATTTAAAACACCCAATTCTCACCTGCTGTGAGCGATCTATTAAAAAACTTCTAAGATCGATGACTGAAACCGAAATTTCTCAACAGAATACCGTGGTCTACTCTATCAAATGCTTTGGAGAAATCATTATAGATAGCATCCATTTGACCTTTATTCTCTATCAAATTCAATATTTTCTGTTCGAAGAGTACCAAATTTGTGACTATTGATTTGTACTGTGAAAATCCATGTTGATTATTTATCAATGCTTACCGTATGAAGCATCCAAGTGTTTTGGTGAATTTAATTGTCGTTGCGCACAAGTTTTCTAGCGAGTCGATTTTTTATCAGATTATTTTTTATTTCGATGCGCCCAATACTATTGTAGTTATTGTTCAAATAATTGCAACAAGGGAACCTTTGGAATAACCAAACGAAACTTGAGACAATTCCGGGTTTTGCTCCCACTTCAACCGGTACCGCTGATCGTATTTTCGCTTTTTGTTCCTGATACATGTTATTGACGATTTTTTAATCTATATATGAAGTCCTGCTTCGGACTTTCGCGTTTTGGTGAATGTTTCACAACTGACTTCTTGATACAAACAACATGACAAAGAGTCTAATAAGTATAACTCCTTCTCTTTGATAATGTTACATTTTCACAGACCTCTCTCTGTATTTTATTGTACCGAGGGCCAGAAATCTGTTTTAATTTTAATTTTTATTACTTCTTCATGTTTGCTCCACAAATAAATAACAATTAATACTAAATTTTGTAGCATAAAAAAGGTTAAGTCACCAAAATATAAAATATCGCAATTTAAAAAAGTTAGGAAGTAATTGACATTAACACAGCATGACAATCACTCCATGTCGCACCGGATTGGTCGGAGTTGACGGCATGAACGTAAGATTTAATGTATGTTCTATAAAATAACCTTGCCTTTGCGAACCGCATTTGCATATTTGCGTTGCGACGATTTCTTAGCAATTCAATATCAGTAGAGGATATTTTCAATGAAGTCTTATCATTACCAAATAAATTAAATAGTGGTCCATATGGAATCCCTGATTATTTTCTTAAAAACTGTATTTACTCTCTAACAAATCCGATTCAGCTTCTCTTTATTTCATCACTGAAATCGACAGTTTTTCCAGCTTTATGGAAACATACTGTAGGAAATATCTATGAAGATGTTATGTTTTATATCTATAGTGATGTTTTATTGGGAAGTACTTGTCATTATATTTGTCATTATTATTATGTTATGTAAGTTCACCGTATTTTTATGAGTATTAAAGGTTTATTGCTTATCACTGGCTCTCAGTAATTGTTTTTAGCTATATTATCCCATAAATTTGGGGGTTCAACCGGGATACTGCTAAAAAACATAAACATTCGAGAGGTAGTGCTAGGTAAGATAAAGTTGATTATCGTAATACAGAGACTGAACTTGCGGATGAATTTTAAGACGATTGCAAATAATTAAGACGGAGTTGTAAGAAGTAAGACGAACCAATAAGAAAGACGACGAAAAAATAATAAGTAAAATTTATTTTCAAAAAGATTGAAACCATCAAGACGAATAAGAAGTTAATGATTTAAACGAGTTAAGCTAAGAAGCATAAGGACGAAAAAGACGACAAGGTACGAGGCAAGAGATATAAGAATAGCAAAGATTATAAATATTTACAAAAGACGGTAATATACATTAAAGAGAAAATATATCCTAAACAAGAAAAGAAATTGTTGAGAACCAAAACTCTAAACTTTCCTGTCGCTGTTTTAAGATATTGCTTTGATACTAAAAAGCTGTATTTTGCGAAAGTAAAAAAGAATTTTTTGTGCAACTAATAAGTCAAAATGACAACTCTTGGACAGATACCCAGTGTTTTTGATAATATTAAAGTTGTTCTTAAAATATTTCATTCTCTTATTTTTGAATACGAAGGTATCGAAATAATAGAAAACGCTTACGTGAATTTCAGGGTTTCGATTTTCCAATAGATTCAGATGCATATAAAGCAAAAATTCAATTTATATACAGTTCATTTACAATAAGTGATCTGACTTTAGTAGCAAACATCTTGAGCATAGATTATAATATTACAAAAGAATATTTAATCAATAATATCTGTTGCAGTTTAGTAGATATAAGTATTCTCAAAGATAAAAATAAAGATGAATGTTTAAATGAAGAGGAAAACCAAAATTTTGACATACAAGATGAATATCAGATACATATGGAAAGAATTCAAGCGATACAGAATGAAGAAAGAAGGACCGAAGAAAGAATAATTGAGAGAAGTAGAAACGATGAAAGACGATATGAAGATGGAAACAATAAAGAAATGAGTTATGAAGGTAGAAAAACAAAAGAACGAAGATACGGAACAGAACAAGAATCTCAATCTTGTTTAAGGTCCGGTCTAGGCTTTTCAATGAACTTCCGAGATATAGAAGATTCCATTCGACAATTTAATGGTACTAGTGTATATCCAATTGAAAAGTGGATAAAAGACATCAAAGACATGTCACTTCTTTTTGGATGGGTTGATTTACATACATTTATATTTGCAAAGAAATCATTAACGGGTTTAGCCAAATTATTTATACAGGGTGAACGAGGTATTAATTCATGAATTACTTTAAAGAGAACACTACTGAATGAATTTTCATCCAAATTGAATAGTGCTCAGCTGCATAAACTATTAACGGAAAGAAAGATGAAGAAAACTGAGAATATCCAAGAATATTTTTTGATTATGAAGGAAATTGCTAATCGTGGTAATATTGAAGTAGACGCTCTTATCCAATACGTTATCGATGGTATACAGGATGATTATAGTCATAAAATTATTCTTTACGGAGCAACAAATATACCATAATTGAAATATCGGAACATAACGGGAAGTAAGAAATAGAGGTAATTCATCATCTGAGCGGTTTTATTGGACCCCTCAATCATAAAAATCCGCCTATGATAAAAAAAGTCCGAATATATCAAGTAATATCTGCTCGTGAGGATGGATTAATCTGCTCGACCTGTGATCCCGAACGTGACGTCAGAGCGCTGCCTTAGGCACATGCTGGTTTTGTGACAGACAGAGATACATCACAGAATTATTCTTTTTCATACTATGTATAAACCTTGCACAGTAGCAGCACATCAACTCATCAATGTTATTTTCCAGTGTCCTCAAAATATCCGAAAAAGTTCAAAATATTTTAGGATCCGAAAATTGTCCGCTGCTTAAAAAAAATTCGAAATTCGGTAACACTGCATCTGAGTACGCACCTGAAACGATTCCCCGACAATTTCTTTTAGCATCTCCATTGATGCCAGAACTATTTAATAGGCGTGAGAGAGAAATTGAAGCGTCTGAGGTTTGTGTGATAGAACAGGACACAACACAGCAGGTGCACGCAACCTAACCGTTGAATGTATGTATGCGTATGCTCTTTAACATACAAAGATAAATTTTACAATTAAAGTTTTTTATGTATTTTATTTTTCTAGTAGCTTTGTAATAAACGCTTTTAAAAACGTAAATAAATCGTATCTTTTATATTGACAAATTTTTTCATTAATTATACTAAAATTTTATAATTTAGCTTTAAAATAAAAAAATTGTGTTAAATGAATTTTTTTTATTTATTAATATATTAAAATATTTATTTTTGATTATTTCATAGCTAAAGTTTATACCTAAATATAATATGAAATAATACAAAAATTATAATCGAAATTAACGTAATGGTCAGAAGGTTCAAAATTACTGTCCATTGTAAACAAACGCTGTCTCTGTCACTCGCATGCAGTGGCGTAGCCAGAAATCTATTTCGGGGGATGCTAATATTGGGGTTCTGGGGGGTATGGAATACCCCCCAAGAAAAGCAGGAGATCCGGGGGTAAAAAATATTAAAATTTATAACAATACAAATTAAGTTATTTAAGTTTTCATAAACAAATCATACCAAAAATCAAAAACATTGATATCACTTGAAAGAAATAAGATTCTAAAACTGTACTAGTGATAATTTAAAAGAAATTGGGTAGTAAAGATATTAAACCTTTTAATCGAAAGTGTAATTTAACAAATAATTAATGTATTCTTTACAAAGAAGGTTAAATAGAATAAAACGTTACAAAATATGTTATGTTAAAGTGTGTTAAAGTTTTCTGTGATTTTGGCCCTTATGTCCAAAACTTCTTCAAGTTTTACTCCTATATCTCGATGTATAGAGAGGTGTGCCAAACCATTAAGGCGACTTTGAGAAGTTATACTGCGTCGAAAGGTTGAAAATGATTTCTTGGCAGTAGCTGTTGTAATTGGCAATGTAGCCGGTGTTTTCAATCCTTTGATAATTGATGAAAAAATACGTTATTCACACTTATTCATGGATGACACAAGGTCTTGAGGTAAATCAGCATTAGTCTTTTTAAAATTAATTCAACTTCTCCACATTTTCATCTCGCCTTCAAGCTGCAAAGGATCGCACAAATAACTAGGCCATTGTTTTTAACAGCTTCACAGCATAATTTAATTCTGTCATCATCTATATATATATATATATATATATATATATATATATATATATATACATACATACATACATACTTATATAGTCACGCCTTTCTCCCGTAGGGGTAGGCAGAGACCACTTTCTCCACTTGCTACGTTTCTTACACACATCCTTTGCCTCCTCTACTTTTATCAGAGCTCTCATGCATGCTCGTCGGCTGTTGGTACTCTTGACCTGGCCTTTCTTTAAAACAATGTTAATCTGATCAAGATATGTTCGCCGAGGTCGACCTTTACCAACTTGTCCATTCACACTCGCCTCATAAATTTGTTTCGTTAATCTTCCTTCATCCATCCTTTCTACATGTCCAAACCATCTAAGCATTCCTTTATCTATCTTTGTAATCACATCTTCTTTTACACCACAGCGCTCTCTTATCTCACTATTTTTTACTTTATCCAACCAAATCACTCCGGCTATACTTCTCAAACTACTCATCTCCGCAGCAATCATCCTATTTTCATGCTTCTTCTGCCAAACCCAACATTCACTACCATACATTAGTGTAGGAACCAACACACCTCTATGCACAGCCGAAAAATTGAGAAAATAAAATAAAAGACAATTGCACATTTTTGATTCTGCCAGTAAATTTAGAGAGAATGTTACTTTTTTGTATCTCCTGTAGATACAGACATCGAAATTTGTTTATCCTGTACTTTTCTGAGTTAAGAGTTGGAGTGGAATCAAAATATATTGTTCATAACTTATTCGAAAGTGATGTACTTATTCTATATATTGTCTTTACGGTCCACGAACGCGACTGAGTTTTTGAGACATCATTGAAAGCCGGCCTTGATAAACGAAGTAAATGCTAGCACCTGATCCGTACAGCTACGCTTAAGTCTAAAACCGGCCTGTTCTATGGGGGTTACTTTCTCTATCTTGCTGCTTATTCGGTTGAGGATCAGTCTCTCTAGCAGCTTATACAACACGCTCATTAGTGCAATGGGGCGGTAGCTGTCCGTACAGTCACTTGGTTCACCTGGTTTTAGTGGGGCAATTATTTTTGCTCTCTTTAGATGTGATGGGACATATCCAGAAGTAAGAATGTCTGAGAAAAACCGCGATAGCCAGCGTATTGTGCTCTTACCACAGTGTAGAAAGAGTTCTGGATGGATTCCGTCAAACCCTGTGGCTTCTCCAGTCTTGACGTTTCTTAGGGGAATTGTGACGCCATCTCCTAGGAACTGTAAGACCTTGACGTTAGTGGAGTGGCTCAGTAGCTCCTTGTCCTCGAGCCTCCGGGACGGGAACAGGCAGCGAAGCTAAGAAACAGCTTAAAATGGCCGGTGGGGCACTGGTGGGGTCACTGATGCCGACTAGGTGACACCAAAAAAAGCCAGTAGAAGATCATCAGTCCATGTTACAGCCGAACGCACCGACAAGTCCAACTGAGATTTAAGGGGGCGAACAGCGAGCTCCCGGCGCCAAAAAACGAGGACTCGTTGGTTATGGCATGGTAACCCAGACAGAAGAGTACGGATGAAAAAAACCAACGGCAAAAAAAACTATCCCAAAATCAAGGTGTAGCACCATTGCACCATGGCACAGGGATGTAAAAAATGAGATGCCCGAAGGACATAGCCGACCGGAGGGGGAATCCAGGCTTTGGTAAGGTACGGACGCACTGCCTTGCTGGACAAGAAGTTCGTCCCAACTCGTGGGAACACAAATGGAATCCAAAAATTATAGTTGTTTCAAGAAGGGGGTGGTCGACAGGAAGGAAGAAAAAAGGAGCAAGTTCGAGAGGGAACTATTGAAAGGACAAGAAAAGAAAAAGATGGCAAGGACGCCTTCGACTACGTGGAGGAAGAACGAAAATAGTTCCTGGGAGGGTATTGTACCAATTGAACAAACGACTAAGCCAAGAATGGACTTGGGAATATCAGCTGCCGGAAGAAGTCGGACATTTACAGAAGAGAAGCCCGCTAGGGTGGATAAAAAGAGAATATGCTCGCTTTTACACGAAGGGATTGACCTTGGTCAATCGGGTAAAGACAGCACGGACCCCAAGGTATTTGGAGGGTCGGACGCAGAGGTGGTAGCCACAATACGTGAATAAAAAGAGAGGAAGAACATCGATAATAAGGAGAAACATTCATACTAGGAGATGCCCGCTTAGAGCTCTAAAGAGACGCTCTGCCCAAAGATATTGCCAGTCCGTGAGGGCTATAACATCAGCAAAAAGAAGAAATCTATGGAGAATATCCCCCCCGTAGAAAACACTCCCACGGGAAGTTTAGTGGATCCCTGGATTGACGAGGAGTTGAACATTAGCCAGATCTTTTAATTAATAGATAGCTGCGACGAGAAGGAGGGTGGCGGCTCGGAGACCACGAATGGGAAGGAAAGGGAAAAAAAACAGTGAAACGGCAAAGAAGTGAGAAAGAAGAGGACGGTGTCTTTTTGACAGACAAAGGTCGAGACAGGAAAACTTGTTGCCGGACGTTTACGTTTTTGGAAAAACAGGTAGCGGGGGACAAGCCAGGGGAAAAAGTGGGGCTACCTCAATAACTCTGACAGAAAATAAAAAGGAGGAGAACGAACAGAAGAGGGTCGGAAGGGAACTGGAGGTTAGGTTAGGTATCATGTGAGTGGGGCGTGGTTGCCCCTCCACCGCGACCCTTGGTAGGTATATTGTGGCTCACCCATAGAGGCTACAGTTCACTGCACAATCCAATCCAGCCTAGGTCGGGGCCTGAACATAGTATATGTTCAGCAGTTTTGTCTTCCACGCAGCAAAACCGACAGTCCATTTGTTGGTTCAGACCTATCTTTCTGAGGTGGTATCTTAGACGACAGTGTCCTGTAAGCCGTCACGTTAGAATACGCAGGTCATTTCTGCTCCATTCTAGGATCTGCTTAGTTGTGTTTCTCGACGGTTAAGGTAGAAACGCCTTCGAGTGAGTTAACCCTGGTATATCGGACAGTACGTAAGTATTTTCCTCTCCGCACAGTCCGAAATAATTGTTTTGGCAGCACTTGTGGTGACTCCAAAAACCGGTTCTGATCCAGTGAACGCAGATTCGGCCCCCTGTTTTGCTAGGGTGTCAGCTTTTTCGTTTCCCTCCACCTCCTGGTGCCCAGGTACCCACAGTAGGGTCACCCTGTTGTTCGCACCAGGGTACTCTAGGGATTCAATGCAAGGAAATCCTCCGATCGACTTGGCGATAGAAGAACGCGGGAGACTACACAGGCTGGGTAGGATAGTTTAAACAGATAGGTCTAGGGAGAGGCAGGCCACCATAGAAAGGTGGAGCCAGAGGTAGAGGGATCTGGAAAGCGTCGCCCAGTGGACGAAAAAGATCATACCAGACCTGGAGGCATGGCTTAACTGTAGTCACAAGAGGATTGACGACTATATTGTAGATTGTAGATTGAAGGGTGGCCATGCTGCCTCTCAAGCACTTTGACATATCAGATCTTTTGTGCATAACCCTTTATCTATTCAAGGCCCGGGATTCCGAGACTTCGAGTAAAGTTTATCAGTTTCCTGGGGGCTAAGTTTTTTATATCGAAGGGCTTTAGAAAGGCCCGTCCCAGAAACTTGAGCCTCTTGCAGAAAAGTGCTGGGCATTCGCAAAGCAAATGTTCTGCAGTTTCAGCAAAGTTCTCGCAGTAGCGGCAACTATCACTTTCTGTTTTGCCCATCTTTTTCAGGTGGTACCTTTGAGGGCAGTGTCCAGTGAGGAGTCCCATCACCAGTTTCAAGTCTTTCTTGTCCAACTCGAGAAGCTGTTTAGCTTGCCTTTGTCCTGGCACTTTATGCCAGTGATATTTCATTTCATCTGTTTCCCAGCGTCGAACCTCTTCTTTTAAGTGGGCTTTGGAAAGTCCACAGAAGGGTTCTGGGCCGGAAAATTTTGTATTTGCCCCTTCTTTGGCAGGGCAATCTGCTTCTTCGTTGCCTTTAACTCCCTTGGGACCTGGAACCCACATCAGAGTAACCTGATTGTTTGCTGCCAGTTGTCTCAGGGACTGTTTACAGTCCCAAGTCAGCTTAGACTCACAAGTGTATGACTTCAGAGCTTTTAGTGCTGCTTGGCTATCTGATAAAATATAGATTTCTGCCCTTCGGGTATTTCTTTCGATGCACTCCTGAAGACATGTCTCTATGGCATGTAATTCTGCTTTAAAGATGGTTGGGGTGTTACCAAGGGGTTTTGAGAGTCTAAAATTCGGCCCTATAACGCCATCTTCAACCCTTTTATCCATCTTGAATCCATCAGTGTACCACACTAAAGCATCCCTTCCTAGTTGAGGTTCGTTCTCTGTGCAAACTTGTTGGTTGTTTATAACCACTTTAAACTTCATTTCGAAGTCGTACCTAACTGGCATGATATCTGTCGGCTTAGACATGGATTCTAGGGAAATATTTTCCAAAATCTTCAAATTTCCATTCCGATTTCTTGCTCTAAGATTTGTTGTCTGGCTCAGTCTGAAGGCACTGATTGCTGCTTCTTTTATTACACATAAGTGCAATGGTGGTAGCCGCTGCACTTTCTGCAGCTTGACTTGTGCCGAAATTTGTTGCATTTTTGGCCACCATATCAATGAAGCATAGGTGACCATTGGCTTAATAATCGTTTGGTATGACCAGCAGATCATTTTTGGTTTCAGACCCCATGTCTTGCCAAAGACTCTGCGGCATGTCCAGCTTGCCGCTATAGCTCTGGAAAGAATGTTGTTGAGTTGGCTGTTCCATGTCATGCGATTGGAAATTACTTCTTCATGTTTGCCCCTAATGGTGACGACTAGGTCATCGGCGTAACCTTGAGTCGTAAAACCAGAGTCGTATAGCTTAACTATCAGGTTGTCTACAACCAGCGACCACAGCAAAGGCGATAGAACTCCCCCTTGGGGACAACCTTTTTCTACTGTCATCTTGACTGTCTCTTCCCCAAGAGTCGCCACAATAATTCTGCTTTTCAGCCTAGATTGTATCCATCTGATCAGTGAGGCGTTTATATTTCTTTCCTTTAGTGATCTAGTTATGGAGGCATGCGAGGTGTTGTCAAAAGCACCCTCTATGTCGATGAAGGCACTAAGAGCCATTTCTTTTTCCGCGTATGTCTTTTCAATGCTTTCAACTAGGCACTGTAGAGCATTTATCGTGGATTTACCTGCTTGATAAGCAAACTGTTTCTTGTGGAGCGGTCTCAACTCAAGGAGTTCGCTTCTAATGTAACAGTCCATTATTTTTTTCATTGCTTTTAGGAGAAAGGACTTTGGTTCGTCCATTGGACGTTTCCCAGTCTTTGGTATAAACGCCACCACAGCTTCTCTCCAAGCTTGCGGTATATAACCGAAGATAAAGCTGGCCTTGAATAACCTTTTCAAAGAAGGCTATAGTATTTCAAGGCCATGTTGAAGTAAGGCGGGAAATATTCTGTCCTTTCCCGGCGACTTAAATGGTTTAAAGTTTTTGATAGCCCATTTGATTCTTTGTGTAATGAAGATTTTTCCAGCCAGGCTTCTGCTGGATCTGTTGGGGTTGTGAACAACCCCTTCCAGATGAGCACATTGCTGTTCGTTCTCGTTCTCGTTCTCCACAACCTGTTTGGAACCAGGAAAGTGTGTCTGTAGGAGAACACTTAAGCTTTCCTTAGGGTTATCAGTGTATCCCCTGTTCGGCTTTTTAATCAGACCGATGCCGTTGGAGTGTTCTTTTGAGAGTACTTTTTGAAGACGTTGTGCTGGGGCCAGTTCGCTGATCCCCTCGCACATTTGCCTCCATGTTCTTCTTTTGATTTTCTAAGTTCTTTATTGTACTCAGAAAGAGCTGTTTTGTAGTCCTCCCAGTGTCCCAGACTCTTAGCTCTATTGAAAAGTCTTCTGACTTTTCTCCGGAGTTTTTCTAGTTTCTTATTCCACCAAGGCACGTCCCTAGTAGTAGCCTTTTGTTTTTCAGGACAGCTGAGTTCATATACTTTTATTATAGCATTTTGAAGTTATCTGGAGGCTGTGTCGAGTTTCTCTATTGATTTGATGGGTATGTGCTGGTCCTCTGTCTGCCTTCTGAGATGCTTTTTGTAAGCCTCCCAGTTAGTTAACTTTGGTACCCTGTATTCCTCGAAATGTGTTTCCGACGTCTTCAAGTCGAACCTTATGTGTTGATGATCTGACATTGAAGAATCATCAGAGACATGCCAGTTATGGATGTGGTTTGTTATAAATAGATCCGCGAAAGTCAAATCAAGAACCTCTTTCCTGATTGCATTTATAAAGGTGGGTTTATTTCCTCTGTTAATAATGTCGATGTTGTTAGCCGACAAATATTCCAGAAGATACTCACCCCGTACGTTTGTGTCTGTGCTTTCCCATATCAAGTGGTGGGCGTTTGCATCGCAGCATAGAATGAAATGCCTGTTACCTTTTTTGCACTATCTGATGAGGCTTTGAACTTCCTCTGGCGGAGGGTGCATTATGGAGTCCCCTGGGAAGTAGGCCGAGGCAAAAACCACCTGCCTCTTGCCTGCTGCAGTTGGCACTTCCACTATGGCGGTTGCCAAATCTCCAGTGATGAACTCTCGAACAGGAAAAAATTTAATATTAGGTGCGAGCAATACGGCTGCTCGTGGTTTTTCGTGAGAAGTACAGTAAAGTAACTTACACTATCTAATGTTGAGTCCTTTTACCCGTCCTCTATTTATCCAGGGCTCTTGGAGTAGCCCTACCTGGATGTTGTCTTCAATAAACCTCCTTCTAAGCACACTCGTGGCTGATTTTGAGTGTTATAGGTTTACCTGTAGGCAGTTGAGCTTTTGGCTCATTCTGGAGGTTTGAGTGGGACTTTTTGCTTTCCCTTTTCCTTACCTCTGCCAGATCTATCTAGTTTCCTAGGCATCTTCTTACCTTCGGTCACCTTCTTGTTTGGATTTGCAGTTTTCCCAGATCTTTTGGCAGCCTTTTCGGTCTTCTTCTTGGTACTGACCGCTTTTTGTTTGGTACCCGAGGTACCAGGTTCTAAGGAGTCAAATGTGGCCGATTTGGGTTTGCCACCACTTGCCCTGAGGGTTGTGTGACCAAATTTGTAGTTGATCACAAACCCACTTTTTCTTAACTTTTCGGCTGATTGGATATCAACCGAAATTGTAAGAAGTTTTAGAGGGCCTTCGGATGTTCTCCTTAGTACCCTCCAGGTTGTTGCTTTGAGGCTTTCGTTCTGAGCCTCTATTAAACCAAGGATTTTTTCCGTGGAATATCCCTGGCTGCCTGGTAGGTACGCCACCAAGATTTAATTGTGAGGCATTGCTGCCTCCTCAACGACCCTCAGCATTGCACTATCCCAAGGTGTTATATCCCCAATGGTATCTTTCAGCCACTGCACGGTGGCGTTATCGGCACACATTAGGGCTAACCAAACAGGTCTATTATGGGAGCTATGAAAGTAAGGCTTTATGTCGGCCTTTCCTCTCAGCTCGATTATTTTGTCCAGAATTGCCTCTTTTACGGCTTCAATTTGTTCCGTTGTCAGGAGCATCTCCGGATAGTTGGTCGGCAGAATGCCCACTTTTACACCTCCAGTCATTTGACTGAAAGTTGGTTTGGTGGGTAATGAGGCACTGCTGCCTCTGTCCGCCGCTTTTGGTCTTTTGGTCAGTTGACCGTCGGGAGTATTTTCCTCTGACCGGACTCTTTTCAGCCCTTTGTCATCGGTTTGCTTTCTCAACGGTTTAACCATTTTCATCTTGGCCTCTTCTACTGGGAGTCCTTGTTTGATGAGGTATTTAAACCTTTTTCTGGCAGCTCCGCTGAGTCTGATTCTTTCCTTCGCTTTCAAGAGAGTTTTTGGGGATTTTTCAGTCTCCTCGTCACTGCCGGATTTGAGTCAGCTTCGGATTCAGGACATTCAACGTCCTGTATGATGCTGCCCGTATCCATGAGGATTTCATCCTCTATGTTTTTTGGGGAGATTTCCTCACCCTGGCTTTTTTCTTTTGTATCCATATATGTTCCCACGAGAAGCTAGGAAAAGACGGTCACCTACGACAGAGCCCCGCATGCCGCAAGAAGGCAAGTGAAACCAAGGGGCGTCAGGTACCCCGGAGTTCGCATAATTGCAACTAGTCCACCCACTAGCTTCGGCTTATGCTGTTCCACCTTGTACTTGGCGAGATTTTTATTGTAGTTCTCTTCTACTCGGCCGGCTGGTTAAGGCAAGCCCCCACGCATCACCAGCTGTTGCTGGTTGTCAGCGCGGTCTATACCAGGCAGGTTTCCACGGAGAGTCCCAGTCCTCCGGTGCATCAGGAATGTTCCGGATATGACACCCAGTTACATTTCCGAAACCCCGGATAACAGTTTCCCTCCTCCACACTGCAGTTCCTGATATTTTCGTTGGGGTGACATTCGGTTAGAAAATAGTAGAACCACAAGTGATCCTGCTATTTCCGTATCCAGCGGTGCCACGTGAAAGCAGTCACCCGATGGCTGGTTTTACCCATCGTTCCACGGCCCCAACCTATAGGCATGCAATAAATTACAAGCCACAAGCTAAGCAGTGAGACAATGGCCAAAAGCAACCATGACTATGTTACCCAGTTTCTTAGCAGTCACAGCTGTTTTAGAATATACACGCATAGGATTGGTAAGGCGAAAGACACGAGCTGCAGCTACTGCGAGGAGGAGGTCGACGACCCCGAGCATACTATACTCTGGTGCCCCAGATGGGAGGATAATAGACGGAATTTAAGAGCCAACGCTAGTGCGAAGGAGCTACTCAGTTGGATGATGAGGGAGCCAGATAACTGGAATGCGGGCCACATGTTTATCAGGGAAGTTATAAGTAAGAAAGATAGCGAGAAACGAATGTACCAAGCGGATTAAGAAGGCAGATCCCTTTCCCGAGGTATGACGAAGACGTAATTCCGGGTAGGGACTTGCACAGGGGTTGCTGGGGTGGGTTTTTAGTAGGTATTAGAATACACACAACCTTCGGAGATCAAAAAGGCGTGCGTAAACGCATTTTCCCACCTCAAAAAAAGGCCATTGTGTCGTTATCTATAGTAAAAGGACAGGGGTACTCAGTCTCAGGTGGACGTCCAGCTTTTTTTTTTGAGCTCTCGTTTTATTTCCGTAGTATGCTTATTTCTTTGCGATCTAGAAGTATTGACGATATGAGCAGCGACCTGGTTGAGTGTAACTGCGGGAGCTGGGCGGGTTACTAGTGAGCTTGAGCCCAGTTTTTTTAGGAGACGATATGCCTTTCTACTTGAGTGCTTGAAATCCATACTTTCGACAGTTTTCATCCATTTCTGTCTGCGGGATGCATCAAGGGAGTTAAGGAGTTCATCAGCTATTTCCGTGTCACCACTCACTAGGAATTCCTCATACAGTCTCTCACTATCGTTTGACCAACCCAGGATGTATTCTCTACGGTAGCTTTGAGGGACGTGTTTCTTGGCGGTTGATATAACTATGCCGATAAACCTGTGATAACTTTTTTTCGTTGGGGGTATCCACCTGATACACTTGTCGAGATCATTGGAAAAGTCGGTCCAGTTTGCTTTTTTAAAGTTCCACCTAGGTCGCGGATATGATTTGACAAGGGGTACTTGGATTCCAATTTCAAGGAGCACTGGACGATGTTGGCTATGAGGAAAATTATTAAGGAGCCCCCTGGTATTTGGGAGAGGATATGCTTTGTTATTTGCAGAAACAAAGCATAGATCAAGGTTGTAGTCTTGTCTCCAGGCTGCTGATCTTAAAGTTCCTTTATCTTTAGCGTCAAAGATAAGGTGCGTTTGGTGACATTCAGCCCAATCCACCAGGTCGAGTCCGCATGCATCGTTTTGGTTGTATTTCCATTGCTCATGATGGCTGTTGAAATCTCCTACGTAGATTGCCGGATGGATATGGTTCTTCAGAATCTCGGCTGGCCAAGGTACCACAGGGGGTTTGTATACATTAATGACAGTGATGTCTCCTATGTTTATCGTGATAGTGTGGGCATTGTTGTCATTCGCTGATGAAAGTAGCTAAGCGTTTTCTATGTTGCTCCTGACGTATGTTGCATGTCCATAAGCATGGTGGTAGGTTGTTCGAATAATGTATGGGATTTTTTCTCTTGTCCGAAGTTGGTCCTCGTCGGTTGCATGGGTTTCTTGAATGGCGACCAAGTCGATGTCGTTCTCGTGAAGTAATTTTGACAGGTATTGGTACTTAGCTCTGCTGATACCCTCAATATTTATTTGGCAAATCCGGACTACAGGTCCGATATTTCTAGTCAAGCGGTTCCGGCAAGAACCATTCTGGTATTGAATTTTGGTCATACTGGATTGCAAGTGTTTGAGCCAAGAATAGGTCTGGCTGCCAGTATTTAGCGTTAATCAGGGTGCATGAGTAGTA
The DNA here is from genome assembly GCA_950111635.1 of Agelastica alni. Lineage (NCBI taxonomy): Eukaryota > Metazoa > Arthropoda > Insecta > Coleoptera > Chrysomelidae > Agelastica > Agelastica alni. The sequence continues at coordinate 65,175,180 of OX467712.1, forward strand.
TTCTACTAAGGACGCGAACTAGTTTTAGGTAATAAGGAATAAATTTCATTAAAAAGAAATACTTGTTTATTTAGTAATGTTTAAATGTACACCTACATATTACAATTTGACTTAATCACAAAACACAAGAGTATAAAATAAAATTCTATTATGAGATAATTTTATCAAAAAAAAACCTAATTATGCTATATTTAATTTTTTGCGACAGTAAACAGTAAAATATCACTTAAAGTTTAGGTAAAAATCACAAGGCTAACGACTATTTTATTCCCTTCAAAGATCTATTTTATTTATCAACGGATTATCTTTTTCAGTAGAAGTATTTCAGCGTCACCGTTTTGTTTATTTTTAACCATAAGTTTTCTTTTATTGACTGTAAATTGTATAGGTTTGGCGGCAGGTTTGGTTCTTAAATAATACATCCTCGTTTTTAATCCCCTTCTCCATCCGTGGAAATGTATCGACGACAAAACGCCATAATTTGGCTTTTCTACGTGAATATTTAAACTTTGGCATTGATCTATAAAGGCTCCTCGACCACTGCCATATTCAGAATAACTTTTTGTGAAATTTCCCAAACAGTGTTGTAAATTGCTTTAATATCATCGGAAATAGTAGGTATGTTTTGAATCGAACCAAAATTGGCTAAAATGTGATTTTTCATTGTGTCATTCCACCGGCCTGTGGGTTAAATCCTTGATTAAGTGATGGTTAACCACCTAAAATTCTGTTGCAAGCGTTTTTATAAAGTATATAAGGCATACCAGTTTCCACCTGAGATACTATTATTGCTTTCAAACATCTCCTGCATTAACCTATTTAAGAAATCTACCCTCTGATTCTTATTTTTCATATAAGTTCTCAAACTCATCTCCATAACAATCTGAAAGCCCAGGAGAGAGATGGGGATAAATTAAGAACCACATACCATCAGCTTCAACTCTTTTCAAAAACAAATCAGGAATCCACATAGCATAAAATAAATCCCTGGCTCTCTCTTCTTTGCCTGTGTTTTTTCAAGATTTAAGAAATCGAGAATATCTGCATGACAAGGCTCCAGATACAAAGCAAAAGCTCCAGGTCGTTTGTTTCCTCCTTGATCTTCATATCTAGCAGTGTTATTAAACATCCTTAATAAAGGTACCAACCCTTTGGCACTTCGCGAGAGCCTTTAACATATTTACTTCTGGCTCTAGCGTTGTGAACGTTTATTCCTATTCCTCCGGCTGATTTGAAAATATAAGCACAATGAGACAAAAGTGAACACACCTTCCAGGCTTTCTTCAGGTAACATAAGCAAAAAACACGAGGATAGCTGAGGTTTGGGAGTAGCAGCGGAAAACAAAGTAGGACTGGCATGTGTTAAATATTTTTTCAACAAATAATTATATGTAGGGACAGAGTACGTAATGAGACCATTTGACAAACAACCAAAGTCACCGATATCATAGAGCGTGTCACACACCTTAAGTGGCAATGGACTGGACATGTGGCTAGACAAAATGATAGCAAATGGACAAAAAAGTTAATTCAGTGGAGACCCAGAGTAACAAAAAGAAGCATAGGTAGACCTCCAAAAAGATGGCTAGATGATGTGAAGAGACCAGCAGCAAACAGCTCAAGACAGAAATGCATGGAAGAGATTAGAAGAGGCCTATGTCCTGCAGTGGGCAATAATTGGCTAAAGAAGAAAAAGTTATCACAGGTTCAATATCTTCACCATGGATTCCGATTGCTACTCTCATTAGCATGTCTTGAGGGCGTTAACAGTTTTTCCTTTTATTTTAAGTAAGTAGCTTTGCACTTAAGTTTTTATACCAAAATAACTGCAAGAGAAATCCCTGTCATAGATAATGCATGAATTCAATTGATCTGCATTCTTCATGACAACATCATAGTGGAAGTCTGATATCATTGGAGTATTCTTTAGTGTACCAGAATCCTTCATGAAGTATAAGTCACTGATGACCTCTATAACAATTTAACACAGTAAATTAAATTGTTAAAAAAAAAATGAAAAATTCATTTACAAAAGTAGTCCCTTACACTATATTTCTTTTTTTTCCTAAATAATATAATTTCTAAGCATGCTAGAATTTATATTTTGATCTAAAATTTTCTACAAACTCTTCACTCAAACTTTCATTGACAAAACTGGAAATAATTATTAGAATAAGTAAAATAATCCGAGCTATCTTCTTAAGATAAAGCTTTTAGAAATTTGTACCTACCACTAAACTGCTTTTTAGTTTCTTTATGCAAATTGGACATGGCAATTCCTGCAGCTAAAGTAGCATAATCAGGATGACCTATTGTTTACATAGCAGCAGTTCCTGCAGCCAAAGTATCTATTTCTGTTGTTTTTACTCCAGGATAAAGGCCACTTACAATTTTTAATGTTATTAAATAAAAAATATTAAATAATTAATATTTAATTAAATATTATTTAATTAACCAAAGTGAAAATTTCTCGACGTACTTCGTTTGATAACATAACTTTGTGGGATTGTTTAGTGTTCTTCCAACCATATTTGCAAATTATAATTTAATGCAATATTTCTAAAATTACTGAAATCTATTTTACCCGCTAAAATATATGTCAAATTATAAATCAACCATCAGAGATATCTTTCACATTATGTGCTTCATACATATGGGCAATTAGGCATTCTAATATTTTTATTTATGAGAAAAGTGTTTGATTTCGTATTTAAGAAATATTTTTACAATAAAAATAAGTAATTTAAAGAAACTTAATCTTTAGTTTTCAATATTTAGAATAAAAAAGAAAAGTTGTTTGTAAGAATCGTTAGATGATACCTATTTTAATATAAGTACTCTTGAATGACATTAAAAAAATGACACTTTAAGAGTGAGGTTATGAATTTGTTGGCGGTAGTTAAAAAATTTGCCTACAATTTTTAATGAAGAAAAGAAAAAATAACCAATAAGTACATTTTGTTAGTGTCAATTTGGTTTTTTTATATGGTTTATGTGGTTAATCTATGAAGTTAACGCCTATAGAGGGTTTGTTGATAAAGTTAGTGTTGGTTTAATGGATTTACAGTTGGTATTTAGGGCACATTACTTCAAAAGTGTCTAAAAAAAAAAATTCATGTAAAAGAAATTGTACCAACTAAACTAGAGATATTGTATCATTTGGCGTTAATTAAATAATTATATCTTTTTAAATTATATTTATGCATATGATTTCAGGTCAGCATTACTCTTAAAGTAGTCAGTGGCCTATATCCAGGAGTAACTACTGCAGAATCCGATCCTTTAGCTGTAGAAATGGCTGCAACTCTTAGTGCAGATTTTTCTGATTATGTCACCTTAGCTGCACATATTGCTATATCCAATCTTCATAAAGAAACTAAGAAACAATTTAGTGGTAAGAAAGACTAAACTAATTATGACTATTTATGAATATACCTATTTAATAGAATAGAATAGAATGTTCATTTATTTACATTAAAATGTACAAGATAAGAAATTCGCCATAAAATTAAAACAGCAAAGCTACTACTAGAATTAGGTAAGGATATTTTGGCCTGGTATGTATTTTATATTTGTGAAAAAATCTGAGATGTCCTATGGTTTGACGTTTATCAAAATTTTATAAGTTTTTTTTTTAAATGATTTAAAATTTTCAATTAATTTTATATTATCTGGTGGATTATTAAAAAGTTTAACACACATGAATTTCACGTTTTTGATGAAGAATGTTTGAGATAAATAAGAAATTTTTTCCTGATTATATTTCAAGGTTTTAAAGCAATCCTTAAAGTTCTGTTTGTAAAATATCAAACATTCATAAAAATATAAAGCACACACTGTAAAAATGTTGTGTTCCTTAAAAAGTCCTCTTAGTGACTGTTTATACTTTAGGCCAAGCATAACATGCATAATCTTCTTTTGTATGACAAAAGTGCCATCTATTTGACCATTATTTTCCCATAAAAAAAGACCACTCTTTAAAATTGATTGAAAATTTGAAAAATATAGTGTATTATTGCATAATTGAGAATGTCTTTTAGAACCCTTAAGCAATATAAAACTGAATTTAAATGAGAATTTATGTTATTTATTTGTTCGTACCAATTTAAAAGAGTCAATTTTAATACCCATTCATTTGGTTGAGTCATTTATAAAAATATTGTTATTATATATAAGTGAATCAGGGAAAGAAATGTTCGATCACTTACTTTTAAAAACTAAGCAGTCTGTTTTGTTTACATTTAAGAGAAGTTTGTTTGATACTAACCACTCTTCAATGCGACCTAGATTGTAGCTAAAATCTTCTTGCAATGAGGAGACATTATGTGTTTTAATGACTAGGATACTGTCGTCAGCGTAATATAAAAAACAGTGCTGGCGATCTTCCAGGGCATTCGGGAAATCATTAAAGTAGATTAGAAAGAAAAGAGGTCCTAGTAGCTTCTTTGTGGAACTCCACTTATTATTTTTTGAACGTCTAATACAAAAGTATTGTTTTCTTTCTTGATCATAACTGTTTGAGTACGCCAGCACATTACCTCTAAAGCCAAATTTTTTTAATTTAAATAAAAGGATATCCTTATCAACGCAATCAAATGCCATTTTACTGTCCAGAAAAATTCAACACGTAATGTCACCAGACTCCATAGAGTCTAGAATTTGTTGGGTCAGCTGAAATATGGCGGTATCTATACCTTTTTTTTTAGTAAAACCATGTTGATTTGGATTGAAAATTTTAAATTTTTTACAGAGATTATAGATTCTATAAAAAACAATTTTTTCGAAATTTTTTGCAAAAGTAGACTTAGTGGTCTATAGTTGGCAACATCTTTATGGTTGCCCTTTTTATAAATAGGCTTAATAATCGCTTGCTTTAGGGAATCTGGGAAAATACCATGTAAAAAAGAATTATTAAAAATAACTATAAGAAGCTCGAATATGAATTTAATGCTTTTCTTAAAGATTTTTGCTAGAAATACTGTCGAAACCACAACTATTTTTAGGTTTTATTTGTGTGGCCACTTTTAAAAGTTTAAGCTCCGTTACTTCAAAGAAACAAAAAGATCGTTGATTAACTTGAATCGTGATGTTCACATACAGGTAATTTATTTTTTAAACTGCAAGCTTCATTTATAAAGTGATTATTAAATTTGTTAGCAAGTTCATGAGCATTAGGTGTAAAAGTACAATCTTGTTTTTATTTTTGTTTGCATAATTTACTTCTTTTTTTAACTTCCTCATACATTGTGCATATCTTATTGTCTGAGTTTTTGATATGATTTTCAATGACCAATTTTTTAGCTTGAATAAGGGCTGCATTATAACTTTTTTAAGCTTACAAATTGGCGTGGAAAATGGGATTTACCTGCGCAATAGTGTAGGCAATATCCATGTTATGCTTGGCTTGAATAACTTCAGGTGTATTTGTTACTAAATCTTTTTTATTAACACGAAACATACCACTTTTATAAGGAAATGAAATTTTAAAACATGAATTGTAAACTTCAAAAAAATAATTTCACTGACCTTGAACCAGCTCTGGCCGAAAAAACTTCATACCATCCCAACTTTCTTTCTCTAAAAAATTCCAGAATAAATTTTTTAATTAATTTTAAATATTTTTTTCACTAAAATCTCTATGAGATTTGTACCATAAACGATTGAAATTCTGTGTGTCTATTTAAAAACTAATTGTTTGGGCTGTGTGATCAGATATTAATGCATTGATTACCCTTGTTTGAACTTAAGTGATGTTTGTTAAAATGTTGTCTATGCATGAATTTGATTTAAAAGTAATTCTTGTAAAATCGTGAATTGTGACATTTACATTAAAATCCTCAATTATCCTCAAATATTTTTTACCTAGTGCTTTTTGTAGCAAGATCAACATTAAAATCTCCTGCTATTAAGAAAGGAACGTTTTCATACAGTTGCTTATTAAAAACAATATTAAGTTTATCGATAAAAACATTAGAACTATCACAACTACCACATGGAAGTCTATAAATACAAAGAACAAGAATCTTAGTGTCCATAGAAAGTATTTCTGCAGCGCAGGACTCAAAAACATGTGGAATAGAAAGGCAGCTTAGACCCTCTCGCAGCTTCGAGTTTCCGTACCACCTGTCATTGCTTGGAAAATAGATAGTTGGTCAATGGAAATGTAATCGGTATTGCAGCCTTACGTGACTGCTTGCAGCATTACGTGACTGCCATCTAGCGTTATAACTTGTCAAACATGGAAAATTTGATCCCCTACTGATACGCCCTCGTTGAAGAATGTGGAAATTGAGAGGAACTATATGAAACTTCTTTACACAAAACACGTCATAAAGTTTTCTTTTCTGCTATTTTAACTCCATTCCCAGACAACAACGCAAACAATGGTTCAGTGTAAGAGCAGGGTTGTAGTTGCCCAATATATTTGTTGTCAACTTTTTATTGTGAATTTTCAGTTGAACAAAATTTGTCACTGTCAATTATTACCTGGGTCTGAATGCGGAATGGTTCGCTGCATATGAATTTTCACTCTACACGGAACCTAAGAGAACATACTGGTAAAATATTTTAAAAATGATATAATTTCTTATCCCCTTTTAAGGTGAACAAAAATGGTAACCTTTTTTATTTCTTTTTCTTGAGTCTAATTCCTACAGACTCTTATCTTCGAAATTAGTTTGCCAAAATTTTAATAATTTCACATATATATGGAGAGATTCGAAAATATACATTAAAGAATGTGTGAAGGCTGCTTTTAATTGATTATTTATTTATTTTATTAATATACGGGATCACCCCCATTACAACAAATTGTGTATACATTTAATTAAAAATTAATCAATCAACTTATGTACTAAATTAAGATAAAATTAAACAAATAAATCACTAACATTAAAATAAAAATTTCACAACTTTGAACATTGCTAACGAACCACCAAATATATTTGTTATTAATTATTTTTAAAGTACGTTCAATAGGCAAATGCATACCATAATTTGTATGGTGAAAAGAAATTTGATTGTCGTAAATTTCTGACGGGAACATTCAAACTAATACCTTGGAGAAGTTCGGAGCAAAATTAAACCATTTATTAGCTTAAAAACAAACACTAACTCGCAGTTTGCCGTCTTGTACTCAATAAGTTCATCTTCAATGTATTTAAAATAATTGTGTAATCATGATTGCTAATGCAAAGGTTCAACTTATATGCATAGTATCTAAGAAATTTGATCTGAACTCTTTCCAAATAGTAGAATGAATTTGATACTAAAGAGACCACACAATATATGGATAATCTACTTGTGACACTAAAGCATAAAAAACTGTCCTTAAAGCCCAAACAGATAATCTCAAACAGTTCCGAAGAATGAAGCTTAGAGATTTTGAGGATTATACTAATATATTATGTATATGTTCAACAAAACGCAACTGCTCATCAAATGTGACTCCTAAATCCTTTATTGCTGTTACATATGATAGTGATAGTTGATCATCATTAATTGTGTATGAACTAACATACTTTTTGGCACCTCTATAAAAACTAACATAACATTTTCCAACATTTAAATGCAAACTATTATTTTCACACCAAGCACTTAGAAGGTCTAAGTCTTCTGATATATTTTTATTAAATATGTTAAATACCATAGGTGAACAATTAGCTCCTTGATGTACTCCTGATGTTACATGAGTAATATTTGATTTAAAACACCCAATCCTCACGTGCTGTGAGCGATTTATTAAAAAACTTCTAAGATCGATTACTGAAACCATAATTACACAATTTTCTCAACAGGATACTGTGGTCTACTCTATCAAATGCTTTGGAGAAGTCAGTATAGATAGCATCCATTTGACCTTTATTCTCCACCACATTAAATATTTTCTGTTCCAAGAGTACCAAATTTGTGACTATTGATTTGTACTGTGAAAATCCATGTTGATTATTTATCAAGCGTTTTTTACAATAAAATTTTAACTGTTCATATATTAAATTATCAAATAATTTTGGTATAGAGGACTGATTACATACACTATGATAATTTTTTAAAGATTAAAGATTTTAAAGATAAAGATTTAAAAATTGGACAGATGTAATCCATAAAGCTGGAAAAACTGTCGATTGCAGTGATGACATAAAGAGAAGCTGAATAGGATTTGTTAGAGAGTAAATACAGCTCTTAAGAAAATATTCAGGGATTCCATCTGGACCACTACTTCATTTATGGTAATGATAAGACTTTATTGAAAATATCCTCTATTGATATTGAATCGCTAAGAAATCGTCGCAACGCAAATAATGCGAATGCGGTTCGGTAAGGCAAGGTTATTTTATAGGTTCTCGCGACGAAGGGATTGAAATGACGGAAAGCACTGACTTTGAACGAATGCATTATTCAGATTCAGATTGGCTGGCGGGATTGGGTATTAAGATTAAGGAAGGTATTATTTAATTATTATTATTTGTTTGTTTTAGTAAGATAATGCTGATTAGAGGTGACGTGGGAGTTGCAGCGATGTATTTTATTTTTTATTTCTAAATAAATTGTATATTTTAGTCTATAGGGTATACAAATAATGCGCCCAGAGGCAAAAAAATCGGTGGTTTGGAATCACTTTAAAAAAAACGACGACAAAAGTGTAACTTGTAATATTAATATTTATAAACGAAGAAGTACTAAAAAGACTCTCAAAAGAAACAGAAATTAATAACGAAATAAAAATCAGAAAATTACAATATCTGGGCCACACTATGAGAGGAGAGAGATACCGAATGCTACAAGTGGTGATGCAGGGAAAGATTGCAGGGAAGCGCAGCGTGGGAAGAAGACGAATGTCGTGGCTCCGCAACCTGAGAGAATGGTTCAATTGTTTATCAAATCATCTTTTCAGATCAGCAGTCAACAAAATGCAAATAATCATGATGATCGCCAACCTTCGACGGAAGACGGCACCATAAGAAGAAGAAGTAATATTTGTAAAAAAAATATTAAATGTTTTGGCGGTACAACGAAACTAAAACAGCATTTACAAAGAATACATCCCCTTCAGCTTCTGGAAAATGAACCACCAACGGAAGAAAATACTGGTACTGGTGAAAATACATTTAGTACAACTAGTAATAGTCTTCAAGTTCATAATATTCGTCATCATGCAACTGATGCAGTACCGGGACCTTCAGGCGTTGTCTTAGAAAAACAGGATGGTACTGAAAAACGACCACGAAAACAATTAAAACTATTGGGTGCTAGAAAATTAATGTGAAAATACCAAAAAATACTATAATTAACGAAAATATTAAAACTATACCAAACACATGTGTGGCAGAGCCCAAAATATACCAATTTAGTACCGAAAATACCAGAAACGGTCATACTGGTTGCCAATCACAAATCAACAAAGTACCCGCAATTTTGACGCAGAATACCCGATTTTACCCGCATGGAAATTCAAAATACCTGCATTGTACCCACTTAAATTTTTGAAGTGTTTCACTTACAGGCGTTTTTGGATAGAATGTTTCCTGGAAGTTGGATTGGAAGAAGGGGCTCTAAAGAGTGATCAGCTAGATTTCCAGATTTAACCTCACTTGACTTTTTCCTGTGGGGTCACTTAAAAAACAAAATCTATGCAACCGAACCAGAATTTCTGGAAGATTAACGACGTAGAATTATTAAAGAATTCCGTCGAATAACGCCCAAAATGCTACAAAATGTACGTGAGGTCTAATTTTGAACAGAACTTGTACTATTGTATGGAAATAGGTGGTTTGAACATTTAGTCCATTGACAATCATAATTATTGCGACAGATATTGTTTTTATTGATTGAGTGAATAAAAAGTGATTTCCCAACGTCAAGTTCCATATCTCCAAAACGTATCAATAGAATTAATTTATTTTATTGGTTGATATTAAGAAGGAAAATATCTTTCAAATGAGGTATTACTTGCCATATGTTGCCATATAAAAGTTCGGGGAAGGCGGTCACAGCTCCGAGGTTTGGAATGTATTTGGGGTGAATTTCATTGCGAACGATGTCCCTCTGGAAAATTTAGTTGACGTGTCCGAGCGTTTTTATAAAATTTGGTTCCTCCGACCTACAGAGCCTCTGTGTCGTTTTCAATGGCCCACTCTGTATAGAAACTATATGAAAACATATATTAACACACAAAAGTCAAAGCATAAGAAGCATTCCTTAATAAAACGTACAAAAATAATCTCCAGGAACCTATTACTGACAACTCTATGTTTTTTCTCCAAATGTACTTATTTTTATTTTATTTCTATGATCAGTCTTAGTTAAATCCAATGAACTGAAAACTTTGTCTACTGAGGCATTTGCAAAGAAAACTAAGTTCAAATCAGTCCACAGAGTCACAGTATTTAAAATAAGAAAATAAGATGTCTGTAGCCGTAACTTATTTAATTAGTGGTAGTGGCCTTATTTTAACAAAACATCACAACAGTAAATAATTGAAATAAGATAAAGATAGAAAGAAATACCCGAATTTTACCCGCAAAATTGAAATTCACACAAATTGGGAAAATTCCCGAAATTCGGGAAATTACCCGCAGATAGGCCAAGCTGGAACATAACCACGCTGACAAAGTCAAGATGGGCGTTAAAATAACAAACCCAACAAACTGAAGAATCTTAAATCTCATATAAAGTTATAATTTGTGTAGAAAACAATCCTGTTTTTGTGCACTGGTCCAAGATCAAAATTCCGAATAAATATTTTCTTTCCAGTGTCATCTATCGACGGTATCGACTCTTAAAATTTTATCACCGCCTATTAGCTGGTAGTTTTATTACAAGAGTTACGACTAACGGATATTGTTCCGAAAAACAATGATCTACGACCTGACTGGGAGGCCAGAGTACTAACGCCATCTACATGTCGTTTCCCATCGGATCCAATCGAAATCCCATAAGGTTGTCCTACTATGTTGTCCTTATACAATTCCACCATGTTTTCCATGTCCTCGACAGTACGAGGTAACTAGTTCAAAATTTGCAAAAATGTAAGCTTTAAGCTCCTATTCAGATTTCCAATGCTCTGTCAGAACAACACAGGAAAGGTTTTCATCAAAAACTAGTTTTTCAATAGCATGTGCTGAGTTTCCTATGGACTGGACGTTTTAGTGAAGAAGTTTAAACGATTTGAGTGGCAAACCTTTTCTAATACTAGATGCGATTTTATATTTTGTACTCAAGGATCCAACTGTGTGGTGCGATCCCTTTCATCCTGAAAAAAGACAGCAGTGCTCCACTCGGCCAGATTTCTCTATTCCATGTCGTCTTTAATAGTTCGCGATTTATACGCACCTTCATTGAAGCATATAGGCAGGCATTTTAGATTGGTGTAATTCACAGCTCACACCTTCTAAACGACTTTTCATAAACTTTTCGAGTTCCTCCGGCTTGGTAGCCTGGTCACATGATGGCTAACCATTTTGAGAACAGTTTCAACATTGCAGGGCGTTTCAGTTTTCTCTACAAGAAATTTTCTTTTTTTTCTATGATTCACTTAGGACCATGCTGCATTGCGAGAATGTGTATATTCATTTTTCTCTAATGTATTAAGTTGTTATTGAGGACAGTTTTAGACTTGGCTTCTAGTACAGCTTCACTAAATTGTTTGAATGATATGATCGGTCGGCTTTCATTATTTTTTTCCTTTTTATTCTTTTAAATAACAGCTGCAAAACTTGTTGATGCCAACGGCTCCTGATGTCTCTGCGTGATCTGTGTATTTTGCATCGCGGTAGACAGCTGAGTAGCCACTGCCTTCACACTTTTCTTATCCCTGTTCACATTATTATTTATCAAGTTCTGCTGATTAGTTACTGACCAGTTTTTTCTACTGTCAACTTCATTGATATCTACATTTGTTTGGATTGTGGCTTTGTACTTAATTTCTAGTTCAACATTTTTCGATTTTTCAAATTTTAAATCACTTTCTAATCTTTCAACTTTTTTTTGTAGTAAATTGTTAGAAATCTGTTGCTCATTTACTAACAATTTTAAGTAGGTTAAAATTTCGCTATATGTACCTGTTGAATTTGTTCCCAAATTATTTTTGCATTTATTCTTTGACCACATGATGTATGGTAGATTGAATCACAATTTATGCACTTGTTTAACACTGTTAGCTACGACCTTTTTACAATATTTGCAATCTCTCTGATCATTCGCGTTCAGCTCATTCGACTCCATAATACTTTGTTAAATATAATTTTACAAGGGAATGTAAGGGGAACTAAATTAGGAATGCTACATTGACGTAGACTTGAATTATTATTGTTAGGGACAGCTTCCGGTAAAATCAGTTAGAGTCATATGAAACGTCAAAAACACGAAGGTTGCGGAATAACCCTGCTTGAAGGTAAACAAAGAAGTATGCGGGAAATTCTTAAGCGGGAATAAGTAATCATGTAGAGGGGGGTTATAGGTGTGGTTTAGTTTTAATAGTTGCGGAAACAAAAGAGGTAATTGTATGTTGTATGTGATCAAAGAGAATTAAAAATTATTGTCTTTAGCTTTAGCTTTAACTAGTTTACATTAGTCAAGTAAACCATAGAGTAAAGAAAAGCATATCATTTTAATGTAAACAATTGGTTGAATAAAAAGTCGAATAAAGAAGTAAGTATTAGGCGAGTCGAGTGGTAGAGCGGACGACATAGAGTTTCGCCCTCTTGCCTCCTTACTCACCACTTTAAAATGAACTTGCCTACTAACTCACCCAATGTAAACATTTGAAAGTGGTCAGCGGCTAGTCGAGTGAACACAAGTAGAAAACAATAGGACAAGTCAACTGCTAACAACCAGTTACTGGTTGCAATTCACTAGTCCGAGTTACTCTACCAATATAAACACCAACAAAAAGAACTAGGAAAAATCGAGTTAGTTTACTAGGCCGAGTTACTCTATCAATGTAAACTAAGCCTTTAGCTCGTTCTATTGTTTTCTACTTGTGTTTACACGGCAACATTTTAATATGACTTATTACTCGACTAGCTACTAACCACTTTTTACTTGAATGTTTACATTGGGAGAGTTGGTAGGCAAGTTCATTTTAAAGTAGTGAGGAAGAGGGCGAGTGAGTGAGTCACTATGTTGCCCGCTCTACCACTCGACTCTCCTAACACTCGCCTGTTTATTCAACTTTTTACTGGACCAACTGTTTACATTGGTTGAGTTGATACGGTTTTCTTTACTTTCCTCTTTACTTTACAGTTTACTTGACTAATGTAAACTAGTCTTAACAGTCAGTTAAAGACAATAATTTTTAATTCTCTCTGATCACATACAACACGAAATAGATATGTTGCCAGTACTATCATATTCAATCTTAAAATAAATAGGTATATTTGCCAATGCCAAAAGTTTAAGATTTGTATAAAATCTCAATATGCATGATAAATTTTGGATAATACCAATTGTAACAGGAATAGTTGCAATTCTACTAACTCTTAATCTCTAATTTTTTTTTTATTATATTAAAATAAACTCTCATTTGTGTACACATATTCGTACATTTAAGTTGAGTTTTGGCTCAAAATATTTAGTAAAGTTAGTAGTAATAGTAGCATTAGCTTCAGAGGTAAAATTAATTCGAAATAATTAAAGAATTCATAAAAACGCATAATTCAGCTATTAGGTACTCTTGAAAAATGTGCTTATACATTTTATTTTTCAAGTTCTCATTAACACTAATAAGGATTTTTTCTAATAGTATAGTAATTACTTTAAACTTTAAAATGTCAGTGCTGTGTTATGTGCATTGAAGTACTAAGGTAAAAAAAAATATTTTTTTAAGTTATAATTGAAAGTAAATCACAAATAATTATTTATTTTTTATAAATAAGCTTCTATCTACGACAAATTTTTTAATTTTTTTTTTAATTTAAATTCTCGCTGGATGTTATGTCAACATAGCATTCACCCAACAGTTCCGCTTACATCCACGAGTTTTGTGAGAATATCCACAGCCCTTTACAAATATGAATTAAACATTACCTACTTTTTGCAAATGTTAACATGATCTCTACCATGTGCTCAATGAAGAAACAAAACAAAAATTAATAACAGACATTACAACATAGTTATGCAAAATGCAGAACGTTTTTACTTTGCATTCAAATAGTTAGAAAACTTGTACTTATTACGAATCAAAGAAAAAGTTGTAGAAAAACCACAGCATATGTTAACAAGGGTTGGGATTCATGGCGATAAAATAGATGATGTCATCAACATATAATCTACTATCAGAAAGATTTTATTTATATTACACTGACACTTTACTATTTGCAGGAACCCCCACACCTTAGTTATGCTCCAGCATGTCAATTATGATTCCTGATTGTATTAAGGGTATATTCAATTGTTTACATTTTTGGGGAATTTTGTCAATGGAGGTCTGAACGTTTAAAACATCAGAGCTGAGGGAACTTACATAGCTGGTACCAATGGGCTATCTAATGTTGCGCGTTTTTAATAACATGGCTTGTTATATTGATCAAATGATCACAAAGAAACCCAGCGAAATAACTGCTTATATCGAATCATGGTATGCTGACATTTTATAGTTTCCAAACCTGGTGGTAAAGAAGTAAGAACCAGATATTTATCGTATGCATTGTGGGTGCCAGATCTATTCATGAAATGTGTAGAATCGAACAGTGTCCGCATCTATCACCAGGTCTTACAGATTATTATGGCGAGGAGTTTAAGGAGTTGTATGAAAAATTCGAAGCGGAAGGTACATTTATTAACCAAATTTCAACTCAGGATTTATGGAGAGCCATCATTGTCTCACAAGCGGAAACGGGAGGGCCTGTTATAATGTTCAAGGATACATGCAACAGAAAAAGTAATCAGAAGTAAGTAGAAATTCTAAAAGTATGTATTACTTTATATTCAAAAAAATTAAAAATTCTTTCGATTAATTTTTAACATTTGATTCAGAACGATAATTTTAATAATTGAATTAGTAAAAAGAGGAAATCTGTTTTTCTAATTTTGTTTTATTACTATTAACCAAATATTAAATTAGTCACTTCTTCCGTTTAGGGAGGTTCCTACAAAGGAGAAGTAGTAGCGTACACATCACCAGAAGAAATTGTATCTTGTCCCCAAGCTTCCATATCGTTGACGATGTTCGTCAGCCCCGATAAAAAAACGTTCGATTTTTAAAAATTAAAGGACATCACAAAAGTTGTCGCAAAAAATTTAGATAAAATAATCGACGTGAATTTTTACCCTCTGTCGGTGTAAGCGTTCAAGGTTTGGCAGATACTTGTATTTTACTTCGTATGCCATTCGATATTATGTAGCTAGAAGCCAGTTGTGAGTTGGCAGAAGTAAATGGATGTTATTCCACTTTCAAAAACAGTCCTGCCAGCAAAGGTACATATTCTTATGAACATAGAATAATATTAACGTGTTAAAAATAATGTGTTTAGTTCCATATTAAGAAAAAAAACATTATTACGTTAATTAACTCCGATAGCTTAAATACTTGATAATTTGAACTTCCAACTCTAAAAGAATATTTGGTGTCACCTTCAATAAGTCAAATTTGAGGGAAATTCCCCTAGTTTTGTGTTATTACAGGATTATATTATAGCATGCGATAGTTTGGTAAGAAATCTGAAGAAAAATTATTCTTTTTATTGACAAATGCCCGGCCCATCCTAAAGACATTCAACAAAAATTTAAATTTATTAAAATTGCTTTTTTTCTCCGAATATGCCATCAAAGTTGCAATCACTGGATATAGGTGTCATATAAAATGCGGTATGTCATTCTCACCTTAGAATTAAAAAAAAACTAAAAATTTTAAAGAACACAACAAAAATAGCCTCAAATTAATGGACTATGTTGGAAAGAATAACCAATGTATGGAATATCGACGTTAAGTCCAATTCCAACTGTTTTAAAATAGCCGGTTTTGGCAAATATCTATTTAAGTGGAAGGACACCAATTTCAATTGTTTTAAAATGCCGGTTTTGTCCAATACCCATTTTAAGTAGGAGAAAGAGGTTGAAATTCCTATGATTTTTCTAAGTGAATGCTCGAAAGAAAGAAATGAGGAAGAAATTCAACTTTAAATGTAATTTAAAGCTTGAAAAAATAATAAAAATATGCAAGGTCTCACCATTGATGATTTTTGCTGATAGATGACGA
Organism: Agelastica alni; assembly: GCA_950111635.1. Lineage (NCBI taxonomy): Eukaryota > Metazoa > Arthropoda > Insecta > Coleoptera > Chrysomelidae > Agelastica > Agelastica alni. The sequence goes on from OX467712.1 coordinate 65,191,375, forward strand.
TAATATTGTTACTACTAAGTTTTTCCACAGATGAAAATATTTTCGAGCTCTACAGATCTTAACTACTTTTTTAACCTCCCAGTAACTAGCTTTAGGTCGGTAGAGGTCGACCTCGGCGAACATATCTCGATCAGATCAACATTGTTTTGAAGTAAGGCCAGGTCAAGGGAACCAACAACCGACGAGCATGCATGAGAGCACTGATGAAAGTAGAGGAAGCAAAAGATGTGTGTAAGAACGGTAGCAAGTGAAAGGAAGTGGTCTCTGCCTACCACTACGGGAAAAAGGCGTGAGTATATGTATGTATGTATATAAAAAAAATCAGCATTTTTCTTGGGTTTTTATTTGTTGTTTTACAAGGTAGGGGATGCTATTCGACATTTTAAAGAAGGGGTGGGGGATGTTAAATGGGTGACACTTAAAAACAGCAGAATAACATTTTTAAATCTTCACCTTGTTTAAAAAATCGACGTATTTTTTGTTTTTCTTATTTGAACTGGCTGGTTTTTAAATGAAAATACTGTATAAAAAATACTGTACCAAAAAAATTATAACCAATATTGGTGACATAGGGAATGAACAAGTTTCCAAGTCTTTTCTAGAATGGTTTGAGGCACAAGAAATATATTGTTAATCTGTTATTACCTACACAAGTTTTCAAGTATTGTAAAAATATTTCAAGTAAATTCAAAACAAGGATAGGAATAAAAAATGTCAAATGTATTTTATAACATAATTAGAAATTAAAATAATGAGAATCACCTTATTATTATTATTTCGTTTTCATAGTAATGTACAGAATATTTTCATATTGTTTCGTTAATTTATTAACCTTTTTTTTTTGTTTCGACTACACCAATGTTGCATTATTATTTTATGATTGTCTATATCATAAAAGGGCTATTTTGGTAATTATAGCAGTTTCTATGACAACTGTTTAAAAAAGTAATTCTTTCATATAAGTAATGCTTGAAAGTTCTTTTTCTCTGTTTTTTTGGGATTATTACCATCTACAATTTTGGGGATCAATGGAGTAAACGATGATGCAACAGTTGATATAAAAGACGATTTCTATGAACAAGTAAATAATGAAATGAGAAAAATTGGAACTTCCAGAGAAGTAATAGTTCTGGGGGATCTCAATGGACGATTGGGGAAGAGAATAAATAATAATTCTGTTGGACCATACGGAGAAGACAATGTAAACGAAAATGGAAATAGAATTATATCATTCTGTAAAAACAATAATTTAAAAATCTTAAATGGCAACACCGAGATATACACAAATATACCTGGACCCAAAAAAACACGTAACCTTAAATCATTAATCGATTAAGCAATTATCAAACAGAAAACTCGATTAAAGATACAGGATATAAGAGTGTATAGAGGACTATCATGCGGGAGCGACCACTACCTCCTAAAAACAAAAATTTTATTCCTTTCTTTAAAAAGAAACAATAAAGATAAAGAAAACCAGGAAGACGAAGGAGTAGAACAAAAACCATGGCGATACAATATAGACAGCTTAGACCACGGTAGCACAAGAACTGTATAAAAATAGACTGCTAGAAAAACTAAGCAGGGTGGATTTTTCAAGTACAGAAGATCATTACGAATATATAAAAAGGTGTATTCACAAAGCGGCTACAGAATCATTGGGAGTATATGATGGAAAGTACAATAAAAATAAACCCTATTGGTGGAATCCTAAAACTGAAAAAGAAATAGCCAAAAAAAGAGAATGTATCAGATATATTTAGCAATAAATAGTAATAGATATAAAATTAACTATAAACAAGCACAGGCAAGAGTAAGAAGGAAAATAACCGAACAAAGAAATTAGAGCTGGGAAAAAAACTGTAATAAAATAAACACATATTTAGGTGGAAGAAAAAGCACCGAAAGTTGGAAATTTTTAAGAAGCTTGCGACAAAATAAACATCGGGATATAATTTCACCAATAACTGGGAGAATCACTTTAAAAACTTATTGACAGAAAATAGAAGAGAATTCCAGAACAACGAAAATGAAAGGAGACTAATTGATGTAACAGCATCACCTTTATGGATTAATGTAAAGGAAATCAAGAAAATATGTACACAACTTAAGAACGGAAAAGCTGCTGGGCCTGGAGACATACCTACAGAGCTTATCAGATACTCCCCAGAGGAACTATACCAAAACAAAAAAACTGTTCAAGAGGTGCATAAATAAAAAAAAAATATTTTGGAAACTTTAATAGACAGCCTCCTACAAATTGGTCCTGAAGTGCAACAGTCAATAGTTTAAAGATTACGAGGATCGTAAAATGCGTAGTACTGATTTTTTTATAAACAAATGAGTGCTCCAAGTAAAAAATAATAGGTAAAAGCTTGATGTAAATATCATTAAAGAGATCAATTACCGCTTTATAAAATTGACCAAAGTGTTAATAGGTCTATCTTTAATAGTTAAAAAGTTACAGCAGTTTGTTTATTAAAAAATGAAGATGTTATTTAAGTTATGCAACTTCGCTATCCTTAAAAATGCAATAAATAATCGAGAACATTGTTTTTTGTATTTTAATACATATAGCTGTTTTTGTAATTTTTTTAGCATTAGAAAAAAATATAGGAACGTTCTGACTTTGTTTATAATAAATATTTTTGTTAATAAACATTCAAAGTTAACTTTTAGAGGATAACAAATTATGATTTTTAAATACTAAATAGTTCCTTAAGTAATTGTTTAATTGTTGTTTTAATAAAAAAAGTATTTACAACAATTAAAAATTGTTAAAAGGAAAAACATTTTTTTTGTAAAATGTCATCATTTGCTGTCGAGAATATAGTACAAAAAAATATGCAATCAGTTCGAAAGCTAAACACCCGTCACTATTAAACTGAATAAAACGCAGATATATTATTTATTTACCGACTCCAAACACCTAATTTATCACGCAATCAACATGGTCCAACACACGAGTCGAGTCTAGTAACCAAAGATGAACTAGACTAGAGAATGATATATAATACTAAAACTAAAATTAAGAAAATAAATACCTAAAAACGCGATCTACGGACCTGCAAACAATAATGTTACTTAAACAATCGAATTTCGAACTAAATGACAACCAATGAAATCGCTGGCCTCTTTTCGACGGTGCTGCCATCTACATGTAGCCTTCTTTCGCCTCAAACCGAAAGCTCCATAAGGTTGTCCTACTATGTTGTCTTTATACAATGCTTTGGAACGTTCGGACTTTTACAGAAAACTAGCAGTTCAGGTGCATTAAATAGATTTGTAATGTTCCTATGTGATCATAGAGGACTGAACATGCAGTATTTACCAGATCGGTGAAAGAGTTTGTCCGACAAATGCGTGGCGTGCACATTGTTGAATAAGGTAACTGTAATATTTGCATGTTCGGTCTATGTTTAAACAAATATATAAGTTTTAAACAAAATATTTTCATAGGTTTCGCAAAGAGTTTTGTTAATTTTAAGTAATAAAAAGCGAAAATGGTAAACATGTTATGATCGTGTACTTTGGAACGTCGCCTAAGTTGTACTTTGGACCATGTTTCATAGTACATGGACATGGTCCGAAGTACACGTTATATTGACTGTATACGGTTTAAAAAATTTAAACGCTTGTTTTTTTGGTTTCGCAGATGCCACGAAGTTAAAAAAAACATTAGAAGAACAAAGCCTGTTGCTGAAAATATTGAAAATGCTGTATTGCATAAACAGCTCAGTTTAAGACAAGCTAGTGCAGACTTTCTAAAGCAACCTTATGCATACACCTCAAAAAACGGAGAATCTGGACATGAACATTTTGTGTATAGTGCAGCACAAGACGTTAAGTTAGTATGTATGAAAGAGCAAGAGGAAGAGGAAGAGCTACTAAAGTACGTTACTATTTGTGCCTCTCAACTATCGAACTAAGAAAGTTAGCATATAATTATGCACGCGTAAATAACATTGATTGCTCCTCTTCCTGGGATACAAACCAAAATGCAGGATAGGAGTAGTACAGGTAAAAAGTGTTAGCATTTTTAGTTCATAAGTGTATTAGGATTATTTAAATAATTACAGGTTCTATTTGCGAAGACATCAGTCTGTATTTTTTCGCAAACCACAAGCAACAAGTCTAGCTAGATCGACCGCATTTAATAAAAAAAATGTTAACTTGTTTTTCGACAAACTGGAAGATCTTTTGCCGAGATACAAATTTATATTTATAATTTAGACAAAATCGGACTAACCATGGTGCATACTCCGGTTTGTGTTATTGCAACGGAAGGGGTTAAGCAAGTCGGCAGTATCACGTGGGCTGAATGTGCTGCATATGTGACTCTAATTTGTTGTATCAATGATATTGGTAATTGTGTACCTCCTTTATTTGTGTTTCGCGTGTTTTTTAAAGAACATATTCTTAAAGGAGCTCCAATAGGCAGCGTTGGGAGTGCGAATCCTAGTGGATGGTCTAACTCTAAGATTTTTATTGAGTATTTAAACTCAGGGTTTTCAAAATTAAGTCGGCACTATTGCTAACTTCGGTATTATTGGAGATACAGTATACAATATTCAAAATCGATAGGAAATTGAATTATGAACAAAGTGTCCTACGACCTTTTTTCCTGATATCACAAATGACACAGCTATTGATAATTTTTCAAATTCGTCAAGATGGCTGTTATTTCATAAACAACATTTGTTTGTTTAATAAATGTCAGGATTAGAGTGTCAAATTGAAGTTGTGCTAGTACACATCTTAGTGTCTTTTGAGAGAAAAAAAGCCTTTATGCATTTAGAATGTTATATTGTTTGTCAAAAAAATAGCCACCAAGCTCGTGAACGTTACAGTGCTTTGTTTCCCATGCGTAACACGCCAGATCGAAGGTACTTTTTGCATTTGTATCGCAAGTTTAGATCAAATGAAAATACGTTCAAGAAAACTAGAACCAAGAAACCATTCATAATAAGTGCAACAACTGAAATTGATGTCTTAGCTTACTTTGAAGCTCATTTTACTAATTCAATCTACGATTTAATGCAATTAAGTGGACTATGTTTGGGAACTATTCACAGTATTCCGAAAAAGCATACATTTTGTTCCGTACAGGTACAGACCTATACAGACGTTGGTACCAGGAGATTAAGAGAGACGCATCCAGTTTTGTCAGTAGTTCATTAATAAAATGAGAATTATTGATATTTGGCGCTTAGTTCTTTGGAGTTACGAATCAAATTTATCCAATAGGGGCATGTTCAACAGGAAAAACAACCACTATTGGAGTCGATAAAATCCGATGCTCGTCCGTCCTTGTAACCCGCAGAGACGCTTTAGTGGTAATGTTTGTTAGTGTAGTTTAATCGGATCAAGAATTGTAGGCCTATCTCAAGAATAAGTAACAGAGATATTGCGTAATTGAGCTTATGTAGTGCAGAACAAAGATGTTTATAATGCTGCGTGATACGCTTGAGGCATGCTTGCTCATTAGCTAGCAAGTGGCTGTTGTTTAAAATCAGGTACTTTACCTATTTTATGTGGTTAAATGTCAAATATTGGGATAATTGTTCCAGGGAAATTGCACAATAAAAGAAAAGAAGAGAAAATGTCAAATATTAGGGGTTGTTTTGTAGACTTTATCAGAGTTTATTTTCTGATATTTCTCACTGTGTTTAATTAATTGTAATATTTGAGTTTTATAAGTATTATAAACAAATTTGTCTTTTTCAAGGGCATTCGTTTCTGTATTTGCCAAGGTAAGAGTTTTCATCGTCGTTATAATGTCAAATATTACCTGCGTCCATAAGGGTCGTGCGCAACACAGGCTAAATAAGATGGGTCTATTATCATCCTTCACTTCCCCTTGATTGTAGAACTTTTAAAAACCCCTCATCAAATACCAGTTGAAGTTTTACCAGATGGTAAATATGTTTGCTTTAATTTGAAAAATATCTTATATAAAATTTTGGAAACCAGCATTCCAAATCCAATTAAAATATATTTTAATGAGGATGGTTTGCCATTGTTTCATAGTTCTTTTTAACCAATTTTGACCTATTTTAGGTATTACCTTCTTCTTCGTTGTGCCGTATCCGCTCAGTGAACGTTGGCTATCATCATAGCAATCGAGACCTTGTTAACAGCCGCTCAGAAGAGTTCACTAGATGTTTTGCCGTACCACTTTCGTAGGTTTTTTAACCATGATACTCTTCGCCTCCCTGGTCCTCTCCTACTGTTTACCTTACCCTGGATAATGAGTTGGAGTAATGCATATTTCTTATTTCGCATGATGTGTCCCAGATATATAAGTTTTCTTAACTTTAATTGTCTTCATGAGTTCTCTGTCTACTCCCATTCTTCTTAACACCCTGAACACCCACATTTCCAATGCTTCAATTTTCTTGCTAGCAGCTTCCGAGAGTGTCCATGCCTCTACGCCGTACAGTAATACTGAGAATACATAGCATTTAACTATTTTCATGCGCAGATGTAAACTTAAAGTATTGCTTGAGAGCACATCTTTCATTTATAGAAAAATTGTTCTTGCTTTTTCTATTTGTTGTTTAATCTCTTTGATGTGGTCCCATTGATCATTTACTAAGCATCCAAGGTAAGTAAGGCCTTCCGCTCTTTCCAATGCCACATCGTTCGCATACTGTCTTCTAATTTCGTTGGCGTCCATACTATTCTTGGTAATTACCATAAATTTTGTTTTATTGGTATTAAGGCTTATTCCATACTCATTTACCACATCAATGACTTTATATAGCAGTTGTTGTAAATCCTCAAAGAAGTCAGCTGTAAGGACGGTATCATCGGCATACCTTAGAGTTTTAATCAGATGTCCATTGATGTTTATTCCAATCGGCATGTCATTAAGTGCTTCACTGAAAATTTTATTATTAAATATTATAAAAGCCGTTAAATGTGATCCTTTCCTTATGTGAATCTATTGCGGCACGCATAAACCACCCTTTGGATTCTTTCCTGGAATATTTTATATGTGACCTTCAAGAACTTTTAACTGCAGGAATAACACATAATATTGTTCAATATACTATTAAAATACACAGCTTTATGTGTGATGCACCTGTGAAAACATATTTATAGTGCATCAAAGTCATTTGAGTGGGGCGTAGGTCGCCACTGCACTGCGACCCGTAATTGGTTTATTGTGGCTCGATCACACAGAGGATATTCGTCTTGTGAAAAGTGCGTGGAATATGGTAGTTATATAGATGGAAGGGTGGTTCTAATTAGCACCAAATCTGCTAAACGAACCGACAAGTAGTTTTCTGCTATGATTAATGAAAATCATCACATGGGCATTTCTTCTTTGTCACAGTTAAGGTTTGGACTTGTAGGATTAAGCTTGTCTCTTTATTTCCCATTGTCTACATGCATGCAGTATGCCTAGTAGTTACAAAAAAACGTGGGTAGGTGGTAACCTTAAAGTCCGGTTACATTCCAGATTTACTAAAGTATTGTCGCAAAACATATTGTCACTGAAGAATCATGTTCCTAAAGAAATAAACAGAAAGTCTAGAGATTTATCTGAATTGCCTAGGTGAAAGGCAACATAATTTCGCACCCTTCTTTTATCTTTAGGACCACTACTTTTAAAAAATGTTTTAGATATTAGTCTTTGAGCATTTGTTATTGCTCCATGCAGGAATTTTAATACTTTGTTTTCCAAAATTTATTAAAACAATAGGTCCCCATGTAGCCAAAAATCTTCTAAACCATTTTGTGTCCCATTGGAAAGAAATATATGGAAAACAATTTTATGTCTACAATGTTCATGTTTTAAGTCATCTAAGCGACGGTTTCTTTTGAAAATTATTTAGGTCAAATAAAACATTTTTTAAAATCACCACATAGACCACTTCAACAGATTTACTGTCGCCTTATAGAATCAAACAATAATATAAAAGTTAAGCCTTCAAGCGCTACTTCTGAATATGCACTACTTTATGAACATAATTCAGGACCTGTTTTGAACAATGTAAGATTGTTAAATTAGGTTATTAGATAAAGGAATGCTTAGATAGTTTAGACACGTAAGAAGGATGGATAAAGGAAGATTGACGAAACAAATTTATAAGGCAAAAGTAAATGGACAAGTTGGTAGAAGTCGAACTCGGCGAACATATCTCGATCAGATCAACATTGTTTTAAAAAAAGGCCAGGTCAAGAGTACCAACAACCGACGAGCATGTATGAGAGCACTGATGAAAGTAGAGGAAGCAAAGGATGTGTGTAAGAACCGTAGCAAGTGGAAGGAAGTGGTCTCTGCCTACCCCTATGGGAAAAAGGCGTGACTATATGTATGTATGTATGTTGTCCTCTTATTTATATACCTTTTTTGTGGATTTTTTTTTAATTTTATATTTTCTGTGGCAAATTTTGTAGTTATAGTGTTTACCTGTTGGTTATCTTTTCATTTTGGAGTTGTATTTCGTTGAGTACATGTTTTATAATAGCTTTATTTTCAATTTCCAATGATTTTTTGACATTCGTTTGTATCCGATAAAAGAAAATTGTGGTGTAAATCTTAAGAATAACACACATTTACACTTGATGTTTATGACAGGTGTAGTGTATGTTTCCTTGTGTTTGACCTATGTTTATTGTTTGAGTTTGTAATATGGGGGTAGACGGTTAGTTTAATTTATTTTGTTGATGTTTCTATAAATTCTGAAGCAAAAGTAATACTAAGAAGGGGATTTAGTTTTGTTCATTATTTTATGATGTTTAGTGTGCTTTGTTCTGTTAGTGCTGCCATATGTTTTTGGTTTTTTAAGGTTCGTTGTGGTGTTGCATTTTATTTTGAATTTTAGCGGTTTTTGTGTATTTGTGTGCGTCTTTTCTAGTTTCAAGATGTTGGGATGTTTGTCCTATGAAGACTAATTTTAAATTAATAAATAATTCGAATATGTTATATTTGTTTTAAAAAAAAATTTTGTTTTATTGTCATGAGTAATAAAAATATATGAAAAATGTTTCATTATTTTTTTTAATTAACAATAATTGTTTCTTTAACACTAATACCCTGTATTTAAATATTAACATAGGACGTATTATGTCGTCCCAGAACGTCAAATAAATCACTAATTGACGTCATGAGGATGTCACCAACTGACGTCGTGAGGACGTCACTAATTGACGACGTGAGGCCTTCACCAAATGACGTCAAAATCATGGTACGTCGTAAGGATGTCACGTCCTAATGACGTGATTTACGTCTTAATTATGACATCGTAAAGACGCTTTTTGGTTACCTGGGCCTATTCAAACCGAATTGGGTACCAGTGGCGTATCGTAAATATTTTGTAACGGTTACCAAATATTTATGTAGCAGAAAATGTATTAAAATTAAAAATAAATAAAAAATATATATAAATTGATGGTTTTAGAATCATTGGGGTCAATCATTCGCCAGTAACAGAATAAAAAACCAACCCTGTTGGAACCAACTGTGTTCTCACCCACCTCATAAAATTATCTGAATTCATATCATCGTGATAATCACCACTTTTTTGGCTACATTTAAATATTAAAAGACCAGTGTTTATAAATCCCATTTCTCCACATTTATAGTGTCTACCCAGGTATATTTCGTTAAATGAGAACTTTGCAGAAAAGTAACGTCGATATGAATTATATCTCTTTTTTTCTCACGATACTGTTTTATTTTTTTCAAAAATTCTGTACGCTGTTAATCTCATTCGAATTAGTTATGAATTTGTTTTTCTTGAACTAGATAACCAAGCTAGGGTGCGATGATCACAATAAATGAGAAAACGTTTACCACATAAATATAGTAGGAAATGTTTGCACCAATCAATAGCAATCAACTCTTTCAATTGTTAAATATTTTTTCTCGGTTTCGTTAAGGGTTCTAGACAAGACAATTGGTCTTAAGATAAGTACATTTTCCTTGGTCGACTATTGCGGTGGTCGTTCAACATTGATCGTGCAACAATTATGGTTGACCACTATTTCTTTTGAAGCTGTTTTGCATCGAGCGGCTGCCGTAGAGTCAATCAAAATAATAGTTTTACCGAGTAAAACGTACCTTTAGTGGGTTCTTTTTTTTGGCACAATTAAGAGATTTTCAACACATTATTTCCTGTTTATAATACAATTTCTAAATTGCACTTTTTAAGTTTTAATTCACACCAACAACTGATCACTTAACAAAGACTTTACTTCTATTTGTACTACCATTGAACATTTCCCAACATTCGTGTCTATTGTGGACTAATTTAGAATAGTTGACTTTGTTTTATTTCTTTCAAAACATTGGGAATGGCACTAAAGGCGCTGTCGAAGGGCCCGGCCATTCTCAACGGTTCCAATTACATAGAACCACGTAGTCTGTAACAATGTGAAATAGACTTTGGAAGGTGAAAGAAGCTGAGGGTCGTGGAGTATTTGCGGCGCTACGTATTTCGCACCATTTTCGAACGATGGGATCCATTTTATTTTCTTCTATTTTGCTTTATGTTATTTTCTTATTTTTATTTTTTTTTTCTACTTATATTTTCTTTCCATTTTCCTTTCAATTTTTTCTTATTTTCAGTGAAAGCACGTGTCTCGCCTTGGTGACGCCTTTACATTCTAAATATATTATGGGTACATTCCACTTTACTCCTGAAACGTCCTTGACCGCGGCTGCTAAAATTCCCGTTCCACTAACCTAAAAAGGCCGCGGGCGTTGTGGGCGAAAGTTATTGGTGGAACGCACATAAGAGCGCTGTATGCTCTTTATTATAACAACGCAGCATTCATTACTGTGGTTGAGAATTGTAAATCTGAAACAAGAAACTTAGCTCTTTAGAAAATGTATTAGAAGATATCTTGATGAAAATTACAAGAAGTTAATAAACAAAACTATTGCAGGAAATAATAGTTAGAATTGAATAAAAAAAGATCTTAAATAATTATTTATTTTCATATTTAAAAAATATAAAGTTTTATTTGTTACGTTCTTTGCAACAAATAGAATAGTTTAAAAGACCTCAAAGTTTATGGAGGTTAGGTTAAGAAAATATATTTTTCAGCACGTCTTGCATCCTCCACTGATACTGTCACTTCCCTGCAATGTCAGATTCGGAATTGTAAAAAGTAATTTTTTTTGTCGCCATCGTTGTTCTTTCAAATCCCACCACGTTTTGGAGAAACCCATACCGACCCACCAATATCTTATGTGCGAAGTAAGCGCGACGCGGTCACGCACCAGTAAAGAAGCACCTCAACAAAATGGGATTGTATATTGGAGACCTTACCTGCAGATTGTGCGGCAAGGATCCGGAAACAGTAAAACACATGCTGTGCTGCTGCGGGGCACTGGACTGCAAGAGACAGGCAATTTTTGGGCAGCCATCCGGCGACCCAGAACTATATTGCTCCCACCCAGTACAGAACTTGTACAAACTTGTACCAGGTACGAAAGTACTGGATTGGGTACAATAATATAAAACCACAATGGCAAGATGCAATAGGCCAACTGGCCTAAGTGTCACCGGAGGCAATAGCCAGACGGACCTAAATAGAGGTGGAGTTTTTAGTGAGTAGACCTGACACGGTCAGGGGAGTCTCACAGTAGACCTTCAGCTTTCAGACTCATTACCTCTCCGTAAAGGATTTTCTCCACCTCTGCAAAAAAAAACGCGACATGGTCGCGAACTGTGTGCTGTCATCTATGATGTTAAACGATCGCTTGTGACGACCGCGGGCCTTAGGTAGAACGATACAGAAGGTGTTATAATCATTGCGGGGGTTAAATGTAACGTACCCTATGTGGTCAATGGTTCTAGACTGTTTTCAAGGCTGACTAAAATAACTACCTCAAAAATTGGTTCGTAATCTCTTGGTGGAGGACACAGGTAAATCGGCAGTTTAATTTTAAGCCTGCATGCAAAACTACTCGTATTATTGAATCACTACATTATATAACAAATACTACTTCCAATTTGGTAAGTTTATAAAATAATTAATTTTACCTGTAATATTTTACATATCTATTTGTCTATGAACTGCTAATAAGTTGCGTATACAATAAAATAAATTAAATTTTTCAATAATAGTTTGGTAGCCTTCAAAAATATTGTGGTACTCAAGTTTTATGTCTGTGTTTTTCTTTAGATGGAAAACATCTTTTTTTTATTTGATGAATTCAAAAGTTGTGTGCATGTACCGGATATGAATTTTATTTTTTATTTAAAAATTTTATAAAAAACCGGTAGATGAACCAGATAATGAAAAAAAAGAATGTCCCCCCATATTATTTTATTTATGGCAACATATATTTTCGTATTCATTAAACGTGTAACAATAATAATACAGACCTTGACTTTCTAGTTTATTGCGAATTTTACTTTCACTTAATACATTTTCTTAGTGGCAACCAATATTGTTTAAGATGCAGACGTTTGAGGTAAGTTTTATTTAAATAAAAAACATTAATAAATTATAATATTGTAACCATTTAAAATAAAATATTATTAAACAAATATTTGTTGATTATTGTCATGTATATGTATTTAAATAAACATTTTTATAGTAAGTAGGAATAAAACTATTAGAAATAAATTTATAATATTAATTGCTTTTCGTAGCAGTAAAAATCATATTTATAACTTTTTTAATTTAATTTAATTACAATAATTTATTATTGCTTTAATTATATTATGTTCTGTAACTTGTCTACTGTAAATATTTTGGTAATTACTAAGTGTTTGTTACCTTTTTTGGAATCAAGGCTTCAAAGAGTAATTGTTGCGGGTTACTATGATTATTTATTGACTTTTAAATTATTTTAATACGCGTGTAACACTAACACATATCGATCAACATTTGTAACTAAAATGTATTTAATTACTTCTGATTTTTATTTAAAATTATACTGTAGTAGTTGCAATTTCTTTTAGTGTTCCATTATGCTCTTTACTATATTGTTGAGTTTGGCTATAATAGAAGCATCCACCCCAACAACTACCACAGAAAGAGCCGCTCTGTCAGATGAAGCTCTGGAAGCCACTTTGAAAGATAAAAGATACTTATTAAGACAGTTAAAGTGCGCTATTGGAGAAGCACCTTGTGATTCAGTAGGCCGTAAGTTAAAAAGTAAGTAAAAAAAAGCAGTTTATAAAATGATTTACACACAACTTTATCAGTCAAATATGATCTTGAGGGGCTACGGTGCACCACATCCGATATACAGATATGGAAAAATATGTAAGAATCATAGAAATTCCAATGCAAAAGGCTGATCAAACCCAAGTGTTTAAAAATCATCGAACGCAAGATTAAATATCGCAACAATACTTATTTTATTGTTGGGGCCGTTGTGGTTTTTAAAAGAAAAATTGTTTAATCTCTTGCATGCGTCGTAGTCTTTCTCCTGATAGGTCAGACGTGCACACCGTCGCTAACAGTTTTTATTATAATTGCTTTGCTAGCGTCGCATTTATTAAATTTATGGCTTTGAAATTTCTATGTTCTTTAAATATTTTTCCATATCTGTTAACAAGGTCTACTGGACAAAAAGTCAGACTGTATTTTGTTAAAATACGTGCGCTGTAAATGTCGATGTGTATATTTATTTGGTGGGTTTGTATGAGTGCTGTAAACAGTTGGCATACATTTCATGACACTTACTTATTAGGTTAAAAATAACAGCGTTTTTTGAGTTTAAAAACAATTTTGTCTCTGATTTTCAAAATGAAAATTTCTTTATCAAATTTTGTCAAAAAATGAAAGTTTTTAAGTGGTACAAATTAATTGGTGACGGTCGTGAAGCAGTCTTAGACAAATTTCGTTCAGAAATGCTATCAACCTCAACTACTAATGAAAACATTAACAAAATCAAGCACCTACTTTTTAATCGTCGACTAAAATTAATTATAAATATTGTTAGTTTATTAAAAGCATCAATATAAAAAAGTGTGCTTGTCTCGTATGTTTTCTTGTTTTGTTCCAAAATATTTAATTTGTTTAAAAAACAATGTCGTTTTGAGATGCTTTTATAACTGACAACAATCTTAAATGCATAATTACTTGCGATGAGATTTGGATCTATGTTTATACCCGTTATTAGGAAACAGCTCTACAATCTAGTAAATATCGTGCTGCAGGTAAACCAAAAAAAATCACGTCAAAGGAAGTCTAAAAACTAGGTCATGTTGACTGTCTCCTTCGACTACGGCATTGTACAAAAAAAGTTCTTTCCATCTGGCCAAAAAACAGTATATTATTTAAGCTTTTTGCGTCGTTTACGTAATTTAATCATAAAAAATGACCCGAATTATGCCGAAACAATGCATGGTTTTTCCATCACGATAATGCACCATCGTATGCTGCCATCATTAGTTGTCAGTATTTCATTCAAAATTATGTAAATGTCATTACGCAAGCACCGTATTTGCCTGTATGTCTCCGTGCGACTTTCCTTTCTCCTCAATTGAAATTGCCACTTCGTGGACATCGTTGTAAGTCAATAGAAGCCATATAAGAAAATACGCTGGCCGCTTTGAAGGCTATATCAGACACTAATTATAACTGGAAAGACTGAAAGAAACGTTAAAATAAGTATATAGTAAGAGGGGATTACTTTAAAAAAGACACAATAAATTTGAATGAATAAGCATTTTTCGTTGTTTTTTATTTAATTAGTCCAGTATAGTATACGTGCAGAAAATGCGTTACACAATGCGAATTTTATCTTTATTTTAAACAATATAGAAACTTGTTACAAAGAAAATAATGATAAAATATTAATTTTATTAAACTGTTAGGTAATTTAATACAAAAAATGTTTTCTTGAAATAAATTTAAATTTTTTCAAATTGGGTGAAATGCCAGCAAAGCAGATATTTCGCAAAATATTTGTGATTAAAATTATTTAAAAACGTTAGTATTGTTACGATAGTTAGTCTTGAATTCGTTAATTTAAAACACTTTTTAATTGACCTACTAAATGCGGCCCTGCGATCTTATACATGCATACATATAGTCTCGCCTTTTTCCCGTAGGGGTACGCAGAGACCACTTCTTTCCACTTGCTACGGTTCTTAGGCACATCTTTTGCTTCCGCTACTTTCATCGGTGCTCTCATACATGCTCGTCGGTTGTTTATGCTCTTGACCTGGCCTTTCTTCAAAACAATGTTGATCTGATCGAGATATGTTCGCCGAAGTCGACCTCTAACGACTTGTCCATTCACACTCGCCTTATAAGCTGTTTCGTCAATCTTCCTTTATCCATCCTTTCTACGTGTCCAAACCAATAAAGCATTCCTTTATCTATTTTTGTAACCACATCTTCTTTTACACCACAGCGTTTTCTTATCTCACTATTTTTTACTTTATCCAACCGAGTCACTCTGGCTATACTTCTCAGACTACTTATCTTCGCAGCATTAATCCTATTCTTATGCTTCTTCTGCCAAACCTAACATTCACTACCATACATAAGTGTAGGAACCAACACACCTGTATGAACAGCCAGACGTGCTTTTTTTGACACTTTCTGGCTGTTCATAAAGCTATACAGTGCCCCATTCATTTGTTTTCCTGCCAACACCCTTCGCTCAATATCACTGTCATACTTTCCATCTCTTGTAAACTTTGAACCCAAGTACACATATTCATTTACTTGTTCCACTCTTTCTCTCTCAGTCGAAACTTTACACTTTGTCATGTTTTCTTCTCTTTCAAAAACCATTACTATCGTTTTGCTTACATTTATTTTCATCCCTTTGATTTTCAGGGCATTATGCATAACATTAACCATCGCCCATAACTCCTCTTCAGATGACGCTAATATGACTTGATCATCGGCGTAAAGAAGGCATTTAACTATCAAATCATTCATTATCAATCCATACGCACTCTCTTTCAAATATTTTAAACAATCGTCTCTGTATAAGTTAAACAGCAATGGCGAAGCCACAGATCCCTGTCTCACACCCTTGTCGGTGTTAAAACATTCCGTGCAAGCTCCGTTTATCCTGACACAAGCAGTGGAATCTTCGTAAAGTGATTTCAGTGCTCGTATTAAACTACCGTTCACCCCATATAAAGACAATTTCGACCACAATTCACTCTTTACCACTCTGTTATAGGCATTTTCCAAGTCTATAAAAGCGCAATAGACCTTCTGACTTCTAGCCAAGAATTTTTCGACTATACCTCGTAATGAAAAGATCTGAACCATACATCTCCTGTCATCTTTTTAGTTCCATTCGTCACTCTTTTAATCAATATCTTTTTATACAGTTTGTCGACTATGCTGAGAAAACTAATACCTCGGTAGTTTTTACAATCCTGCTGCGAACCTCTTCCCTTGTAAATCGGCACGATAACGGCCTTGCACCAGTCGTCTGGTACGCTACCACTTTTATCTTTTTAATAGGCATTCCTCTCCTTTTACCATACTATACTACCATACAAATTAATCTTGGAATTCTCCAAATATTATAATAAATCATTCGCTCGTTTGAAAGACCGCATTATCGCCACAGGCACCATGGCTACAGGGAAGTACTCGCTGGCCACAATCCGTAACAGTACGTATGATGTAAATGTTAAGAAACTACCAAAATATCATTATCTGGTGTAAATAAACACTGGAAAATAGTTTTTATTCTAAATAATTTTCTGTGTGGAACTAATAATTCGAAAAAAAATTGTGTAAGCTTTATATTTAAAATTTATATGAAAGATTTGCTTGAAGTTCTTGAACAAAATTGTTTTACGTGCTTAAAGGTAACTTTTGCTAATAATGTACAAGGTCAATTGATATTTGAAATCCTTAGACTTTGTTTGGCCTAATGTATTGGTAATCAGTTGTAAACTTTACTAGTCAGTTGTTACTCTAAAGTTATGTTATTTATTGTTATCTAAAAACAATGAATAGAAAGTTAACTATAGAGCAGCGCGTATTTGTTTTGTTAATAAAAATATAACCATAATTACAGTAATGTTTGTGATTTGTTTGCGGAACGTTTTCAAAACATCCAACCTCCATCTCGACAAAGTGTTCGCAAATTAAATTTAAGATTTAAAGAGACTAAATCGGTAGCGAAGCTTTCTCGTTCAGGTAGGCCAAAGTCTGTTACTACAAAAGAGAAACTTAATGTGTGTAATCACCTAGTAAATCTAAAAATAAAAGCGTCCAAGAAATATGCAATAGTAAAAACAAGCCTACGAAGAATTAAAAAAAGTCTGCAACTAAGACCATATAGACCTATTTTAATTTCAAATCTCAATAAAGATAATACGGATAGGCAGGCGTATGAAATTCTGCGAGTTGTACACAATCCCACAAGAAGCCGATTTAAATTTGACAAAGGCATTCTTTGGAGAGACGAAGAGACTTTTAAGGTGAATAACAGAGTGAACGGACACAACTTCGTCTGCTGGGATTCTACAAATCCTTACGTGACAATGAAGACAGAGGTAAATTCTCCTGGCGTAAATATTTTTTTTTCTCTGCATTGAAACTGCAACTGGTCAAGTATGACCAACCAGCAATTTTGCTTTAGGGAACTAAAAGCTAAGAAACACCAGTGTGTGATGTCTTAGATTTAGGTCATTAGTTTTTCTCACCAATCACTTGTTTGTTGTGATAACTACTTATACACTAATCACTTTACAGTACTAATTCAAAGGGCTTCACTCTTTTTAATCGTCTCTGTTGATCCCGGTTGTCCAAAATCTGCAACACTTAAATGTTGAGGTGATTGTGTAGCCTAGTCTCGTACTTCCTGGCATATCTTTTGATTTCCTCAGCTATTGTTGGAATTCCTAGATCCCTGTGTAGATCACAATTTCTAATAAACCATGGTGCATTTACTATTTCTCTCAGCACCTTGTTTTGAAATCTTTGTATTATAGCTATATATTGGTTAACTTCACCATACCCTTTCCGGGGTAGATTTTTTAATATTTCCCCTGTAATTAAATAGTATCCTGGGGCCTTGCGTACGTTAATATTGTTTTTTATTTCGGCACATACTTTCTTTGGTGTTACTATATTTATTTCTTTATTTTCTTCTTGTTCTATGATTTCCAAGTCCATTTGTTCTAAAGATTCATTCGGTTGGAAGGTTACTTTGAGATATCGAGCAAACAGCTCTGCTTTCTGATAGTCAGTTTTTGCACAGTCTCCGTCTGGATTTCTTATAGGCGGAAACTGCTGAATTGGTTTTTTAAACTTTTTTGCAGGCGTAAATATATGAGCATAAATTTAAAGCGGTTGGCTAATAGGGTCTTATTTTTTTACCGTACTGTCATTTCTGGAAAGTACTGAGATATGTTTAAAGAAGTGTTGTTAGAACTGTAAAAAAGTCCATTTTTTAAAAAAGTTGAAATGTCAAAAATATGGAGTTATTGCAAGAGAATTTCTAAATGTAAAGTTTGATGAATGGATTGGGAGAAGAGATACCTTTGAATGATGTTTCCAATTTGCAGATATCATATCCATGGATTTTGCAGTCTGGGGTAAATAAAAAAATAAGTTAAAATTTGGTAGTAAATTTGTATTTTCGACATTGACTTATGGCTCACCCTATATTTGTTTAAAAAATAAAATTGTTTTACTTTTGGTAATAATATATATTTTAATTTTCTACACAAAAGCTTCTGAGAATTCTTATTGGACCTGCTTGCACGGAATGGTTTAACATCGACAAGGGTGTGAGACAGGGATCTGTGGCTTCGCCATGGCTGTTTAACTTATACATAGACGATTGTTTAAAATATTTGAAAGAGAATGCGGATGGATTGAAAATGAATGATTTGATCGTCAAATGCCTTCTTTACGCCGATGATCAAGTCATATTAGCGTCATCTGAAGAGGAGTTGCAAGCGATGGTTAATGTTATGATGCATGATGCCCTGAAAATCAAAGGAATGAAAATAAATGTAAGCATGACGAACATTTAAAAAAGAAAGAACTCATGACAAAATGCGAGGTGCTAATTAAAAGAGAAAAAGTGAAACAAGTAAATAAATTTATGTACTTGGGTTCACAGTTTACGAGAGATGGAAAGTATGACAGTGACATTGAGCGAAGGGTGTTGGCAGAAAAACAAATGATTGTGGCACTTCATAGCTTTACGAGCAGACAGAAAGTGTCAAAAAAGGCACATCTGGCTGTGCATAGAGGTGTGTCGGTTCCTACACTTATGTATGGTGGTGAATGTTGATCCTGATTATCGGCGTAAAGAAGGCATTTGACGATCAAATTATTATTTTAATCCTTACGCACTCTTTTTCAGATCTTTTAAACAATTGTCCATGTATAAGTTAAACAGCCACGGCGAAGCCACACATCCCTGTCTTACATCTTTTTCGATGTTAAACCAGTCCGTACAAGCTCCGTTTATCCTGACAGAAGCAGTGGAACCCTCGTAAAGTGATTTCAGTGCTCGTATTAAACTACCACTAATCCCATACATAGACAATGTAGACCACAATTTACTCCCCACCACTCTATCATAGGCCTTTTCCAAGTCTATAAAAGCGCAATAGACCTTCTGACTTCTAGCCAAGAATTTTTTGACTATACCTCATAATGAAAAGACCTGATCCATACATCTTCTTCCTCTTTTAAATCCTACTTGCACATCCCATATCATCCTCTCAGTTTCATTCGTTACTCTTTTAATCAATATCTTTGTATACAGTTTGCCGACTATGCTGAGTAAACTAATACTTCGGTAGTTCTTACAGTCCTGCTGCGAACCTTTTCTCTTGTAAATCGGCACGATAATGGCCTTGCACCAGTCGTCTGGTACACTACCACTTCTCCAACAAAGGTTAAAAAGGCGGTCCAGTAGACTAGCTACCACGTTTTGTCCAGCCTTTAGCATTTTAATTGTTTTAAGTTTTGGCCTTGCAGCATGACCAAGGAAGTTCTTAGTGGTGTTCTTAGTGATGTCTTCTGCTCAGGATGATTTGCTTCACAAAGTATTTGTAGTTCTTTTTGCATTGATTACTGAATGCGAGATTGTTTTAATCTCTCAACATTGGGTCTGGGTGGGTTGGATCTTCTGGTTACCAGTTTACATCGGAATAAGAAATTAGCTGTAACAGGGTTGTGATCTGATCCGATGTCTGCTCCTGTATATGCCGCAATGCTATTTTTAAAACTCTTATTTATTGGGCAGCAGTCGATTTGATTTCTTACTACATTTTGTGGTCCGTCTGCCGGCGGCTTTCAGGTGTAGATCGGTCTGGGGTGTAGTTTATAGAATGTATTTTTAATAACAAGATTTTCTTCCTGGCAAAACTGCACCAACATATCACCGCGCTCGTTTCTCTTCCCCAATCCAAAAAGTCCTACTGTCGTTTCGGTAGCCCCTCTTCCTACTTTAGGGTTAAAGTTGCCAGTAATCAGGATAATCTCCTTAGATTTAAGAGAGCCGATAACCTTCCGGATTTGTTCAAATAACTGTACAGCTTCGCTGCCTGGTCTATCCGCCGTAGGCGCGTACACTTGAATCAGGTTGATATTAACTGGTTTAGCCTGAAGCTGTAAAAGTATAATTATATCTGAGTACGCTATAACGTTGGACACGCACTTGTTCAACTGATCGCTCAAAATAAAGCCTACTCCATTTCGATGGTGACGGTCATCATTTCCAGACTAGTAGAAAGTCATTTTATCTTTTTGGCAGAAGCCATTGTCTGGCCATCTTGTCTTACTCACTCCTAGAATGTTGACGTTTAATCTTTTCATCTCTTTAATAGCATTATCAAGTTTACCTAATGCAAACACGGTTCGTGTGTTCCAGGTTCGTTTTCATCATGTCAGACCGGGGGATTCTTAGCACCCTCTGGTGATTCAACACCTTCCCGGTAATGAGGGCCAAATTTCTGTGGTTTCCTGTCATAATGAAGTTAGATGGACAAGGGTTGTCCTGGGAAAAGGTTATCTGTCAGGTAGTTTTTCGTTGCTTTCCTGACATGTTTTTCAGCCGCCTTTAACATGAGGAAACAGACTCTGTTTGCTGCCGCCCACTCTGGATCAGACTCAGCTTTTTTACCATATCTAGTTATCCTCACTTGGTTTAGCCTGTAGGTCAATACAGTTTACCAGGGTGTGGCGCTTGGAGCCAGCAAGTGAGAATTGGTTGTCTCATGAGGACCAGTCATCTGAACCTCCGCCAGTCTATGATTCTTAAAGTGACCGTTCAGAATAAAAGGTGCTACCTCTCTGATACAAACTTACATCATTCATTTTATTTTATTTTATCATTTATATCATATCATATCATTTTATTCTATTTTAACCAAAAGGTTACTGAATTATTACTTTTATTAATAAATAATAATTTTAAATATTTTTTTTTAGATAAAAGTTTCAATGTAAGCATATGAACGCATTTCTTTTCAATAATTGGCTTAAAAGCAAAAAAGGTCAAGTTCACTTATAGACTGGACGTTAGGTTCATGGCATCCTACGTCAAAAGATAACAGGATAAAATCATGTCAGCATAAAACTGGATAAAAAAACTCTATCGGACCATTCAAGGTTGCCTGCGCCAAACCTGGAGTATTTTTTACAGTCAACAAACAAGGTGGTCCATTTTTTGGTATACCCTACGTCATCGGGTAACAGAACGAAATTAATATATATGAACAACCTACGTCAAAAGACAACAGCATAAAAATCATATATAATGAAAGCCCATACTTTGGCGAAGCAAAAAATCCTGGGTTGCCTGGTCTAAGCCTGGATAAAATAAAATCAGCCTGACATTGTGTAAGAGTGCAACAATCCGTTTAGTAAGGTTTTTTTAGACATATTATCCAATTAAACATTTTTGTTATAAATTTGCATTTATGAATGATGGTAATCACAAAAAAAAATTATTATGTTAAAAAAAAGGTTTTTTAATTATAAAAAAATATTAAGAAATAAAGATACGCACTAAAACTTAAACAAGGAAAATAAACAACTTTCTATTACATTATTATCTATTACAAAAACTGCTTTATATTTGCATTTATGAATGATGAAAATCACAAAATAAATAATGTTTAAAAAAAGGAAAAAGAAACGAAAAATTTTAATTATAGCAAAAATATTAAGAAATAAAGATACGCCCTTGTTTTGACACATTGATAATAAATATTGTCGTCATGACCATTAATAAAAAGGAAAAGTTTCTAGAATCAGGGTACAATTGAGTCAATTGCAACAAAATTTAAAAAATTTTGATTCTAGGAAACGAGCAACATGACTGTCCAATGAAACATTACTTTTTGATTTGTTTGAGGTCTTAAAATGAGTAATATATACCTTTATACAGAAAATGTCTTGGCATCAAACGCTTACCTGTTAGTCTTTCAAGATCTCCCGTAGATCTAACATTGGAACATGCTGACGCCGTTAATAAACTTACTGTACTTACTCATATGACTAATTCGATAGGAGCTAGGTAGCGCTGAGCCCTCACTTACTCTTTGAGGACGAAAATAACTTCTTCGTTAATTAAAGATTTAAATATAACAAAAAATAGTGACGCCATGCAGATCTTACATACACACATACATACATAAAGTCACGCCTTTTTTCCATAGGGGTAGGCAGAGACCACTTCCTTCCACTTGCTACGGTTCTTACACACATCTTTTGCTTCCTCTACTTTTATCAGTGCTCTCATACATGCTCGTCGGTTGTTGGTACTCTTGACCTGGCCTTTCTTCAAAACAATGTTGTTCTGATCAAGATATGTTCTCCGAGGTCGACCTCTACCGACTTGTCCATTTATACTCGCCTTATAAATTTATTTCGTCAATCTTCCTTCATCCATTCTTTCTACGCGTCCAAACCATCTAAGCATTCCTTTATCTATCTTTGTAACCACATCTTCTTTTACACGACAGCGTTCTCTTATTTCACTATTCTTTACTTTATCCAACCAAGTCACTCCGGCTATACTTTTCAGACTACTCATCTCCGCAGCATTATTTCTTTTTTCATGCTTCTTCTGCCAAACCCAACATTCACTACCATACATAAGTGTAGGAACCAACACACCTCTATGC
The DNA here is from genome assembly GCA_950111635.1 of Agelastica alni. Classification (NCBI taxonomy): domain Eukaryota; kingdom Metazoa; phylum Arthropoda; class Insecta; order Coleoptera; family Chrysomelidae; genus Agelastica; species Agelastica alni. The sequence goes on from OX467712.1 coordinate 65,214,438, forward strand.
ACCGCCAGACGTGCCTTTTTTGAAACTTTCTGGTTATTTATAAAGCTATGCAGTACCCCATTCATTTGTTTTTCTGCCAACACCCTTCGCTCAATGTCACTGTCAAACTTTCCATCACTCGTAAACTTTGAACCCAAGTACACAAATTCATTTACTTGCTCCACTCTTTCTCCCTCAATCGAAACTCCACAGTTTGTCATGCTTTCTTCTCTTTCAAAAACCATTACTTTCGTTTTGCTTGCATTTATTTTCATCCCATTGATTTTCAGGGCATCATGCATAACATTAACCATCGCCTGCAACTTCTCTTCAGATGACGCTAATATGACTTGATCATCGGCGTAAAGAAGGCATTTGACGATCAAATCATTCATTTTCAATCCATACGCATTTTTTTCAAATATTTTAAACAATTGTCTATGTATAAGTTAAACAGTTATGGCGAAGCCACACATCCCTGTCTTACACCTTTTTTGATGCTAAACCAACCCGTGCAAGCTCCGTTTATCCTGACACAAGCAGTGGAATCCTCGTAAAGTGATTTCAGTGCTCGTATTAAACTACCACTCACCCCATACATTTACAATGTCGACCACAATTTACTCCTTACCACTCTGTCATAGGCCTTTTCCAAGTCTATAAAAGCGCAATAGACCTTCTGACTTCTAGCCAAGAATTTTTTGACTATACCTCGTAATGAAAGGACCTGATCCATACATCTCCTTCCTCTTCTAAATCCGGCTTGCACATCCCATATCATTTCTCAGTTTCATTCGTTACTCTTTTAATCAATATATTTGCATAAAATTTGCTGACTTTGCAGTCCTTTTACAGTCCTGCTGCGAACCTTTTTCCTTGTTAAGTGGCACGATAACGGCCTTGCACCAGTCGTCTAAAACGCTACCACTTTTTCAACAAAGGTTAAAAAGGCGGTACAGCAGACTAGCTACCACGTTTTTTCCAGCTTTCAGCATTTCCACTGTTATCTTGTCGTACCCAGCAGCTTTACCCAATTTCATACTGTTCAACGCTTCCACAATTTCTGTCGTACTAATGTCACTTTCATTGCAATTTTCACGCATGTTTTCGAATGGGGCCTGTACTTGGGCTTTCTTTTTGGGCCTTTAAAGATTGGTTCCACTGCGCATCTTGTAAGGCATAAACTCCTAGCAAGAGGATACGAGTAAGACATTTTAGACATCATAATTTAAATAAAGCCAGAAAAAGCGTGAAAATTTTGAAGTTTAGTTTAAAAATCACCTTAATCCTTTTGATTTTAATGTCGACCGAGAAAATTTGTTTAACATTACTTCAGAAAAATACTACTACTACACAATTTTTATTGAATATTAATAATACAGGCAAAAATAAGAAAAAATTCATTTCTGAGTGTAAAAAAGGCCCTAACAGGTTTAAAAAACTTAAAATACTTAACTTTGCAACGGAAGCAGCGAAAAATCGGTTTAAAAGTAATGCTACTGCTAAAGTTTTAGATTTAAAAATGCAAAGAAATATATTTGGACGTCTGTTAGCTGTGGGGCTTGAGAAGAATATTGATCTAGAGCACTGTTTTACCCTTTGGCTTCATTTTCACCAGCATTAGTTGACCATCAAGGTTCAATGGCCAAAACAGACAAATCTTAACTAGCCAATCATTTGAAATCCTATGTATCTGCTATATTAATACCGAATGAAGATGCTGTCATAATAGATGGCTTCTACTTTTTAAGAGTTATTGGTACACTCTCACAAACTTTTGGAGAGATTACAAGGTTTATTTTAAGAAAAGGGATGTATACACAAGCACAAGAAATTCATTTAATTTTTGACAACTACATTTTACCATCTATCAAAGATGTAGAGAGAGAGAGAGAGAGGAGGCAGACAGAAAAGTTTTAAACAAAAAATTCAATTCCAAGACCGAGAAGTCAGTTTTTTTTAAAAAAAGGTATACATTTTGATTCAGCGTGCCTTTCACCTTGTTGGAAAAGCCTTAAACAAAAAATTTTGCGCACAATATTTATAAACTTTTTGTGGAAAAATGCTATTAATGAAAACTGCATTACTTTTGATCCTTTAAAATGTGGTTGGCAGTTTAATTCTAGCTAATTATATAAGATTTTTTGGTTCGAGGGTCATCCAACTTCTGTAAATGTTGAGGAAATTACCAGTAATTTTGATGACAAAGATGATGATTATAGTATTTCTTCATCAGTTGACGATTCTAATACATAGTTTTAAAGCTGTTTTTATAATAGATATAAGTTGTTTATTTTCCTTGTTTAAATTTTAGTGCGTATCTTTATTTCTTAATAATTTTTTTATTAAAAATACTTGTATTTTTTTCCTTTTTTTAACATAATAATTTTTTTTGTGATTTCCATCATTCATAAATGCAAATTTATAACAAAAATGTTGTTTAATTCGATAATGTGTCTCAGAAAACCTTACTACACGGTTTGTTGGAATCTTACACAAATTCACGCTGATTTTTTTTTCGCCAGGCTTAGACCAGGCAACCCAGGTTTTTTCGCTTCGTCAAAGTATGGGCCTTCATTATATATGATTGTTATGCTGTTGTCTTATGACGTTTCATAGATATCAATTTCGTTTTGTTACCTGATGACGAAGGGTATAACAAAAAATGGACCACTTTGTTTGCTGACTGTTCAAAATACTCCAGGTTTGGCGCAGGCAACCTTAAATGGTCCGATAGAGTTTTTTATCCAGCTTTATGCTGACATGATTTCATCCTGTTGTCTTATGACGTAGGATGCCATGAGCCTAACTCCCGGCCTATTATATTAATTTCGAGATATGGGAAAAAAACTGTTGTTGCTTCAGATTGTTTTTTTATTTGCAAATGTTGTAAAATATATTCAGAAAGGTCAATAAATGATGGTTTTAAATGTACAAGTTTGCAGCTATAACTAAAGAGCTAAAATTAAACTTTTAAAATGGATCTTATCGATTTTGCTTCCAAAATCTGGACTTTATACTTTTTGCATTTAAATGATAATAAAAAATTTAATATTATTTTCTCTTTTGGTGGTGTTGGTGGCCTTTCTGTCCTCTTAGCCTCTAGACTGAAATTTTCACTTTGGAATTCTTTGTGACGCCTAAATATAGTCGTACAATTTGTAAATCATCACCTATCTAGTGCAAAAGTCATTTCTTTTGAGCACTGGTCTATGTTTAAACCACGAGCGAAGTTAAACCACAAAACCTCCCGAATATTATTTCGTGACCAAGATGTCATAGCATGCACTTTAAACTATCACTGCTGACAAACAACTAAGCATACCGGCTTGGCGCAGCGGATAGTGTGCAAGTATAAACACGTCTCAACATAACATTGGTGATTTTTGTTCGGATAATATAGCGACATATTTCAGTAATTCTTTGCTGAAGTTTATGAATTAAATCTCCTTGGATATTACAACTAAAAGATTTAAAGTCATCTAACAAAAAAATAGACTATTGACATTTATTTAAACCAATTAATATAAAGCATAGGGGCTACTAAAAGGTTCCTACTTTCATAAGTAATAAGTTTTCTTTTTTATTCTTAAAAGGGTTTCCAGTAATTTTTCATATTTTTATTGTTAAGGACTGGAAGTTTTAAATTGACAGATTGTTATATTTTACAAATAATACATTTAATTTTTTTAGGTTTAGCTCCACTAGTTCTTCAAGGATCGTGTTCCCAATGTACTCCTCAAGAACAGCAACAAATTAGAAAAGTTTTAGGGTACATGCAAGTTCATTTTCCAAAGGAATGGAACAAAATTTTAAAACAATATTCTGGTTAAGTAATGTAGAAATAAGTGTTTTGATGTTCAAATAATATATTTAAATATAATGTTTATAAATAAGTTTTATGTTTAGGTATATATACGAGTATAGGTATATATATTTGACTTATTAGTTACCAATGTGTATGTCTGTAAAAAAACGGTAAAACTAATAATTATACAGTGATTTTTGTACCAGGTTTGAAGTTTGCACATGAATTTAGTAAAATGGTGATTCACCCGACTTGTATTCAGATTTTAATACTGTTTTAATTTTGTTTACGTTTTTGTACAAAGCAGCTGTTTAAGCAATGTGTACTTGTAACCGGGGAAATTGGTTTTAAAGGTTATATAATTTTGGGCTGCCTTAAACAGTGACAATCCGATACACCTACAGCTAGGATTTAGTTTTACTCTTTTCGGAATCCCCTTAGTTCTAATTCTCATTTTTAAAAACTAAAAAAGTTTTAAAGACAATAAAAAAGAATATTTTCCCCGTGTCACTATAAAACCTTGCATAAGAAGTAAATTAAAAAGCATTTTTTTTGCCTAACAATTTTATTTAAAATAGTTTACAACCCAAAATCCTATGAATAGTAAATCATATTTAAACTACCATTATATTATCTTTATTATTTTATAAAAATTAATCCCATTGATTTAACTGATTTTAAGCTTGATTACGTTCAAAGTTAACCTTTAATAATTACAAACATATAAGTTTTATACTGAACAAACTTACCCCTTAATACTTATGTATTAAATAAGTATAAGTATATGTGAAATTATTAAAATTTTGGCAAACTGATTTCGAAAAGCAGAGTCTGTATGAATTATACTCACAAAAAAAAAATAAAAAAGGTTACCATTTTTGTCCACCTTGGAAGGGAGGAAAAATTATATAATTTTTAAAATATTTTACCAGTATGTTCTCTTAGGTTCCGTGTAGAGTGAAAATTCCTATGCAGGGAACTATTCCGCATTCAGACCCAGGTAATAATTGTGCCACGTCTTTTTAGTTCTCTAAAGAGTACTCTGCCAGTGGTCTCTCTACTGGCAAATTATGCCCGAGCTCAGCCGTAGAGTAGAGTAGAGTAGAAGAAAAAAATATAAAAGTGAGCCGCGCCACCGACTTAGACGGTACAAGCCGGAAACCCCTAGGTCTTGTAGGCACCAGCAGAGCCACACGATAAACAACAAACAATAATGGTGAACTAGATAAATAAAACTATATTTGCAATTCCTGAATTCCTATATTAATTAAGTAAAAATGATGTTCTGACTTTTTACAACAAATTCTGTATTTTCGTAAAGTGGACTAAACGAATTTAATTAACTTTTCTTAAAATAATATTTAAATTAATTATAACAATCTTTCAGACAATAATAAAAACCTAATGATGTACAAAAGAGAAGTAAAAAAAAACAACAAAAAGAAAATGTTCACAATATTTAAAATTTCAAAAATAATTGGTTTTATATAGAATTCCTGATAGCAAAAGATTAACACAAAAAAAAGTACACAAAATAAATGGGCTTGCAACAAAAATAATAATTTGAAACCCCTTACAATAACCACATAAATTATATTCAATAATGTATAAATTCAGATTCAACTTGGAGCAGGTACAAATTTAACGAAAAATAATTTGTTACTTTTAAACTATTGAAAAACTTAGATCAAGCACATAATAACTGATAAGTTGTTAAAATTAAACTCAATACACAAAGAACTCTTGAGAATATTATTTTAAACAAAGTTCAGACTCGGCATTTTATCCAATGCAATAAATAGTTTTAACAGTGTACCATATTAATAAATTAAAACAAAACTTAATCGCAGTGTCTAAAACAAATCACGTTGTTTAAATATTCTAAAATAAATCACTTGTAACCTGTGGATACACGAATTCACGAATCCTGTGGCCTACTCCTGGCACGGTTTGAATTATGGGACTGCACCTGGTACTTAACAATGGCTTCCCTCCATCAGATCCCGCACGCGGTTATTTTAACTCGACCCCAATAACCAAAATATCCACCACAAAGGCACGACAGAATGGTCAAGCTAAAAATTAAATGGTTTTTCTTTAAAATCCAATTAAGATAGCCCAAATACAGCCAGATATGAAAGAAAAAACCGTAGAAGTTCTGCTCACGTGTTAATATCAAATCGTTCCCAAAAACTCTCACCTGACTTCCACCACTGACACCAAACGAATGATGTCCACTTCTCACTCCCAGGCCGGATATCAGAAAAATGACACGGAACCCACGTCAGCCAACCTTTTCAAATCTATGTCCATCACTCCTAATCTAGCTCGTCCGTGTTGATAGCCAGCCCATCCACACACAGAGAAGCAAACCAAACAATAATATAGCTGACAACACACGACGATCGAGGCCAAAAATCAAGGCGAAATCTAATACAAAGACTCCCACTCCAATTAACAAACACGTCCCAGCCATTAATAATTAAATCCTATCCCTACTAAATATGCAACACTATATACAACAAACAAAATACGGTATGCAAACTATTTACGAACACCAGACCATCAGAGACACAATTAATGATGAAACGGTAGATGGGAAAAAATAGGCACGTGACAACATCCCCTCTCCAAAGAAAGGAGGAAATCTTCCTAAAGATTTACGACGATGACTCAAAATATTAATGGGTGCTTCCCGAAAGGAAATCCTGAAAAGAGAGAAGGTTATACTAACAATAAAAAAAAACAACACGACAGGCAAGTTAAACTACACGTAATTTTGAAGAAATCACGGTAGGCGCAGAATACGTGACCAGATTTCTAAACAGGGTACTGAACAACCCAACGACATCGATCCTAGCCAAATGATAATGTGGCCCCAAAATGTGGTTAGGTTGGAGGGCTCCTACCTCCCTGCTTGGACAATCCCCGGGTGATTGAATTCTTAAGCCCCAATCACAGGGCCCGTAAAAAAACAAAAAAAAAACAAGAAGTGAAGGGAAGAAAAGAAACAATAATATCCTAAACGAACCAAGTGTGTTATTCCACATCTGAAGATGGAGACTCATAGAACGGTTTCATATCTTGCACATGCCAAACACCTTTAGAATTACCTGAATCGTCTTGGAGTTCATATGACCAAGAACCACACCTACGTTTGATGATGAAAGGACCTACATATACCGGAGCTAATTTAGCACTTTAATAAAATAGCGCATCCGATAAAGACTTATTCCTTCGCCAGACTTTGTCTCCACAATTAAAAGAAAGTGGACGTCGACGTAAATTATAGCGATCAGCATTATTCTTTTGTGTAGTCTGGATGCGCCCCTGTATTTGACGATATAATTTAACATATCCTTCACAACGATTTTTAACGAAAGTATCTAGAGGAATTGACTTGGAAGGAACTTTAGTTTGATGGTCAGTACCATAAAGTTTATGCTTTCTGCCGAATAAAATGAAATAAGGACTATACTTAGTAGTTTCACTAGGTGAAGTTCGAATAGCACAACCTATCTCATTCAGATGTTCGTCCCAAGTTCGATGATTATCCTGTTTTACGAAGGTACGCAGCATCGTTTTGATTACCCTATTATGACGTTCGGTGGGGTTAGCTCGAGGGTTATAAGAAGCTGTGAAAAATATCCGAGTGTTAAACCTCTCACACAATTTACGAAATTCGTTAGATTTCATTTGAACACCATTATCAACGTCATCGGAGTCCCGTACAAAAGAAAGAAGCTCTCCATAATTTCGACCAAAGACTTAGCTGTAGCTGCTCGGCAAGGGTATAAAAAGACTGCTTTACTAAAATAATCCGACACGACAAGAATATACTGGTAGCCCCGTTTCGACCGTGGAAGTGGTCCTATATAATCAAGACTAATGGCTTGGAATGGTTCGGTTATTTCTGGTCGTTCTCCCATCAACCCAGTAGGCAACTTCTGTTCTATCTTATTCTGAGCACAACTATTGCAAGACTTTACATATTTAGCTACATCCATTCTCATCTTAGGCCAGTAATAGTTTTGGCGCAGTTTTCCATAAGTCTTAAAGACACCTATATGACCAGCAGAGGGTAAATTATGACAACGTTGAATAATAGCCAGCCGTTTGTCCTTGGGAACTACTATTTTCTAGTCATCAGAAGGTGAAGAGAGATCAGGAATCGATGGTTTTACGAGTTTATATAAAGTGTCATTTTATACTTGCCACAAGGGATATTTTAACGGACTTGCTTGTACCGATCGGATCATTGATGAGTACCATTTGTCGTTAGTGGTCATAGGAGGATCTAAAGTGGATATAGCATCGACAGAAACAGGTACTGCTCGAGAGAGAAAATCGGGAACTATATGATCTTTACCTTTATGGTGGATCAACTCAAAATCATATTGCTGCAAGCGCAACTGCCAGCGTGCAAGCCTACCTAGGGGATCTTTTAATCGATGGAGCCATAGCAACGACGCATGATCGGTGATAACGAAATGTACATGATCTAAGTAATGACGTAGTTTTTCGACGGACCAAATAACCGCAAGACACTCTCTTTCAGTAACCGACAACTTCATTTCCTGTTTAGACATAGATCTAGACAAATAACAGATAACCTTTTCGCCTTCTTCATACTGCTGGGTTAGAACAGCACCAAGACCGTAATTTGAGGCATCAGTTTGCAAATAAAACGTTTTTTCAAAGTCGGGAGCTGTGAGAATAGGAGCAGACACTAAACATTCCTTAAGGATGGTAAATGAACGTTGACAATCTGTTGTCCAATTCCAATTGGCATTCTTTTTGGTCAATTTGAGGATCGGAGCTAATAAAGAGGAGAAGTTGGGTACAAATCGTCTATACCACGAAGCTGTCCCTACAAACCTACGTATTTCGTTAACATTACGAGGTGGCGGAATATTCACGATAGCCTCTACCTTCTCAGCAACCGGACGCAGACCTTTATCATCAACTACGTAGCCGAGATATTTTAACTGCGGCTTACAAAAATGACACTTCTCCTTCGACACAACTAAACCGGCCTTACGCAAACGGTCAAAAACTTCCCCCAAGAGTCGCAAGTGGTCCGGAAAGTTATTCGTAATAACAATGATGTCGTCGAGGTATACCATAACGTTTGGTTCGAGTTCAGGACCTAAAATGGTGTCTACGATCCTCTGCCAGGTTGCAGGAGCATTTGAAAGTCCGAACGGCATTCGACGAAACTGGAAAAGACCTCTACCAAGAACAGTAAAAGCTGTATACTCGCGCGATGACTCACTAAGTGGTACTTGCCAAAAGGCAGATTTGATATCGATGGAACTAATGTAACGAGTATCTCTCGAGCGATCTAGGATAGTGGAGATATAAGGAATTGGATATGCATCCTTCCTAGTGACCGAATTGACTTAACGAAAATCAACACAGAATCTATACGAATCATCTTTCTTACGAACAAGACACACTGGACTAGACCATGGACTATTTGACCTTTCGATAACACCTAAATTCAACATCTCTGTAACCTCGTCGTCGATGATCTTCTGTTTAAAAGGGGACACCGGATAATAACGCTGCTTAATCGGCTTGGTTCCGGGCTCCGCTTCCTTACAACAACCAAGACCGGTTTCTAACATTTTACGGGTAACCATTTCATCTAGGGCACTCCTTTCCAATGGATTTAAGTTATCAGCACTCTTTATAAACGATACATTGATGTCAGCTGAAGGTTTCGAAAAACGCCACACATCCTGCTTAAGGTCCGGAATAATCTCCATTACCTTCCAAAAATCTATTCCCAAAATGATGTTATGTGAAAGTTCAGGAAGTACTAGAATATCTATAATCCTTGTTTAACAAGGTGACAGGTGTTTGTAAATAACCAATACCGTGAAAAGTCCCACCATTCGCAAGGTAGAAGAGTGCTTAATGAGTTTTAGACCTAAACTTAAAAGTATTTCAAATCCTGGCAATCCTACTATAGTTCGACTAGCACCAGCATTAAGAAGGCCTAGCATAGAATAACCCAATACGTCAACTTTAAGATAGGGACGCTGATCACCTTGAGCATGTGAGATGATAAAATCTAAAACTAATTTATTAGGAAAAGCACAATCGGTCGTTAGTGTTGGGGAGAAAAAGTCACGACCTAACGGTTCTCCCTTGTTCCGTTTCCCGAACTACTGCGTTTCGGACAAGCCCTAACTGTGACATTAGGCGTTCCACAACGATAACAATGTATTCTCCGGGGATTTGGACAGTTCCGGCTTACGTGTCCAGCAGTCTGACAATTCCAACAAGCGATATTCCTGTTTGGACGACTACTACCAGGTGTATCGATTCTATTAACGCCGACAGAACTATTATCAAGATCCAAAAGAGGTTGTGGACCGGCTGCCGTGGATCTTACATCTACAAAAGCGAAGTCAGGTTCCACAAATTGATTTTTCCTACGAGAAGGAGGAACGTAGTTGTCAACACGATATTTTTTAGTCTCTAGTTTAAGACATTCTGCTTTAAGCTCCTCGATGGTTTGAACGATAGGAAGTTGCGTGATGTAAAAAGGTGACAATTGACAGTGACAAATTTTGTTCGACTGAAAATTTACAATAAAAAAATGACAACAAATATATTGGACAACTCCAACCCTGCTCTTACACTGAACCATCGTTTGCGTTGTTGTCCGGGAATGGAGTTAAAATAGCAGAAAAGAAAACTTTATGACGTATTTTGTGTAAAAAAGAAACCTGTTGCAGTTTCATGTAGTTCCTCTCAATTTCCACATTCTTTAATGAGGGCGCATCAGTACAGGATCGAATTTTTCATGTTTGACAAGTTATAACGCTAGATGGCAGTTAAGTGAGGCTCCAACACCGATTACATTGCCATTGACCAACTATCTATTTTTTAAGCAATGCTATTTTTTATTTATTTATGTGGTCACTATATAGACATCTTCCCAGTAAACTAGCGAAGTCGCAGTAAGTTTCAGGTAATGCAATATAATATCTCAATATAGATCTTTACTTCGTAGTAACATAAGTACCAGCGACTTCGCTTTGGGGACAATCATATGCATGTTATGTTATGCAATGTTGCGATTTCGCAAAGAAGAGTTTAATATAATTTTATATGAAGGCGTTCTTGAGAAGTGCTTATGAATTTTACAAAGTTACTTCCATGTCACCTACCAAAGAATATTTTATATGAACGTTTAGTTGGTGATATTTATTGAATTTTATAATGATTTTTACACAAGAAGTTTAATGGATTATGATTATGCAACTTCTTCAAGAAGACCCATATTAAACATTTTAATAATTTCTAATAAGTGACACCTGCGATTACTTAACGATATCTTTCTGCGTCTATTTAATCCCCAAAGTTAATTTTTTCACTTATATATTTAATATAAATTTATAACTTTTTCAATAGATATACCAACTATAATATCTTGAAATTTGCCACGTCTATTTCGTTCTCTATTGAGTACTCTGCCAGCGGTCTCTCTACTGGCAAATTATGCCCGAGCTCAGCCGTAGAGGGTAGAAGAAAAAAAGAAAATATAAAAGTGAGCCGCGCCACCGACTTAGACGGTTCAAGCCGGAAACCCCTAGGTCTTATAGGCACTAGCAGAGCCACACGATAAACAACTGAGATTATGGTGAACTAAAAAAATAAAATTATAGCTAAAATATATTAGATACTTTACTCCCACAATAAATCAAAGTACACATTTCAATAATAAAATTATAACAAATATAGTCAAAATTACCAGCTAACAATAAATCAAGGTACACAGTTCAATAATAAACTTATAACAAATATAATCAAAATCAACAGCTAACAATAAATCAAAAATCCAAAGTTTACGATTCCATAAAATAACCAAAACAAAGGTAAGAGTAACAAACTTTATCAAGTTACCAAAAAAAAACGTATACTAGTCAACTTTTTAATAATACTTAATCAAACGTTCACATACGGCTGCTAATTTACTCACGTTTTTACCATTTACATAAAGATTTACACTGTTAAAACAATCGAGCTTATCTAAAAATATTTCTTTTTACAATGGCTGTCCTTCAAAATATCAATATTGTAGGATATTTACAAATAAGTATGAAGAAAACATTTTTACTTGGACACAAAGAACTATTGAGAAGATTACTTTAATCAAAGTTTAGCCTTGGCATATTATCCAATGCAATAAATAGTTTTCAACAGTGTACCATATTAATAAATTAAAACAAAACTTAATCGTGGTGTCAAAAATAAGTCACGTCGTTAAATATTCTAAAATAAATCACTTGTTACCTTTGGGTATACGAATTCACTACTCCTGTGGCCTACTCCTGTGGCCGGTTTGATTATGGAACGGCACCTGCTAATTAACAATGGCTTCCCTTCATCAAATCCTGCATGCGGTTATTTTAACTCGACACCAAAATCCAAAATATCAACAACAAAGGTAAGATGGAATGGTCAAGTTAAAAATTAAATGGCTTTTCTTCAAAATCCAATTAAGATGGCCCAAATACAGCCAGATATGAAAGAAAAACCGTAGAGGTTTTGCACACGTGTTAATATCAAATCGTCCCAAAAATTCTCACCACCACACGACTCCCAAGACTGCCACCAAACGATCACACCAAACGACTGACACCAAACGACTGCCACTTCCCAGGCCGGATATCAAGAAATGACACGGAACACGCGTCAACCAACAATCTTCGCAAATCTATGCTCCATCCACACAGAAATGCAAACCAAACAATAATATAACTGACAACACACAACAATCGAGGCCAAAAACCAAAGCAAAATCTAATGACGAAAAACCCCCCACTCAATCTCCATCGATTAACGAAAAATGCCACAGCCATTAACAATCGAATCCCATCACTACAAGGTATGCAACACTATTTACAACGAATGATATATTTAAGTTTTACCTTTTAAAATGTTCTTTCTAGTTACAATCACATAAAATTTCAAAGTTATTCTTGTGTATCAAAATTACTAAAGATTTTCTTTATTTTTAACAAGTATAAGTCTTTCTTTGCATATACATTAATTGTTTTACAATGTTTGTTCTTTTATTTTCTTTATTTTAGTTAATTAATTTTTCTATTTTCAGATATTGTATGAATGTTAAGATTCATCTGTCTAAACATATAAATACTGATGTTTTCCTCTTTTTTGTATAATTACTAGTTAAGTTACACGAGTTGTTTTACTTTTCTTTTTTTTGCAATTGTCTCTAGGTAATAATTTTAACTTCCTTTCACTTCTTTCCTTTAGTTTTTAACATGGTAATGGATACAATTCACTTTTAAAATTTCTTTTCTTCTAATTATTATATCATTTTTCTTTTCCTTTCCTCAATCAATTCCTTTAACAATAATCTCTCATACCACATAAATAATTCTTTTATATATATTCATATTATTCTTTATCACTATTAAAACACATAATAACCATTCCTTTTCATAACTTCTTTATCAATATTCCTTCCATAACATAATTATTTTTCTTCTTCAATGTAACTTGCACTTTGCATCAGTTTCATTGCCTTCTTTAACTTTTTCAATGTAACTTGTACTATGTATTATGTCTATGTATTAATTTTAATATAATAGCTGTAAATTTTATGTATCTTTGTAAGAACAATGTTAATTTGGGTGATTTAATAATGTTATAGCATTAGAAAACTTGATTGTCAAAGGGTAATATTGTAGAAAGGATATTTTCTTTAATTTGACCTCTATAAAGACAGGAAGTATACCAAAATAAACCAGGTGGTCTCCTTTATCTGAAAATAGCAATATCGGTTAATATTAAGAAAAACAAATTTTAAAAGAAATTAATAGTTATGAGATTATCAGTATCATTATTATCAGTATTTCAAAAACAAGTACCAATACCAAAAAATCTTCTAAAACTTTGGTAATTTATAAAGAATTGTCATTGCCAACCCAGAATTAACAATATTTATTTAACAAAATATGTAAAGATTATAACATAGTTTATTGAGTAATCATAATAATTTGATTTCTGTTTAATTTAAACTTATAATGTAAAATACAGAAGTGTTAAACTTTACCTTATTAAGAAGATTTTGTAGTTTGAAATTAATTACCAAAAAGTCCATTGATTTAATTGGTTTTCATAATTTGAAGTCATAGTCTTCTGAGATTTTAAGATTCATATAAATATGTTAGCATCAAGGAGATCGGGGTCAGTCCTAGGCATTCCATGGCCCAAATAGTTTAATTCTTGTGTGTTTTCCTAACAAAAAGGACGGCCATTGTTTGCTAAAAAATTAATTAATTTGTGAAGTACATCATCTTGAAAGTAACACAACTGTTATTTACATGTTTGGATACAGTTATTAAGTATTTTTATCATATTTGAATAGTATAATTTGAAGAGAAACTTTTGTGATAAACAAACCTCTCTAGAAAGGAGACGGCCATTTTTGAAATCACCATATTTGAAATTTATAACAATGCAGTTATAGTTAAAATTAAGAAACTCTACATTTTAAACAACAGTGTTATTGAGCAGACTTACCATTGATATGAAGATATGGAGTAATTTGACTAAGGTAACATTTTTTAAACTTAACTGAGAAAGAATTTCTGTTTCTCAAGATTCATCAAGTCGCCTGTAAGTAGCACTTCACACATAAATCATAGATCATTAATATTGACATATTTGATACAAGACAAATATTCAAGCGTTGCCAAATATTGTGATACACAAGACAGACTTTCTTTAAACGTTGCCACATTTTTTTTAATTTAAATAAATTTTCGTTTTAATGACTTAGTAAAATTAATTTGTTTAAAAAACGTATTAATTAGAAATAAAAAATGAATGTAATTTTAAAGTAAAGATATAATTAAGTATGAATTGTAATTTGTAAATTTAAATAGTGTGAAAGTGTATGCGTGGTTGCATAATTTTAGTTTATTTATTTTTATACCTTTTAATACTTTCCATGTTTATCTTATTGTGTTAAAATTTTAATATTAATAAACAAGTTGATCATTTCATGTCAAAAGTCCTTATTAAATTGAATCGACACTAAAGGAATCTCAGCTCTGGATAGTAATAATAATAGTTTTAATAATAAAAAAGACGTGATTTTCTTTTGGTTTTTTTTATATAAAAAAAAAATGGCTCCCAAGGTTCGTTAATTTTGTCTATTTATTTTAAAAGTACATTCATACATACATAAAGTCACGCCTTTTTCCCATAGGGGTAGGCAGAGACCACTTCCTTCCACTTGCTACGGTTCTTACACACATCTTTTGCTTCCTCTACTTTTATCAGTGCTCTCATACATGCTCTTTGGTTGTTGGTACTCTTGACCTGGCCTTTCTTCAAAACAATGTTGATCTGATCGAGATATGTTCTCCGAGATCGACCTCTACCGATTTGTCCATTCACACTTGCCTTATAAATTTGTTTAGTCAATCTTCCTTCATCCATCCTTTCTACGTGTCCAAAACATCTAAGCATTCCTTTATCTATCTTTGTGACTACATCTTCTTTTACACCACAGCGTTTTCTTATCTCACTATTCTTAACGTTATCCAACCGAGTCACTCCGGCTATACTTCTCAGACCACTCATCTCCGCAGCATTAATCCTATTTTCATGCTTCTTTTGCCAAACCCAACATTCACTACCATACATAAGTGAAGGAACCAACTCACCCCTATGCACCGCCAGACGTGCCTTTTTTGAAACTTTCTGGCTATTCATAAAGCTATGCAGTGCCCCATTCATTTGTTTTCCTGCCAACACCCTTCGCTCAATGTCACTGTCATACTTTCCATCTCTAGTAAATTTTGAACCCAAGGACACAAATTCATTAACTTGTTCCGCTCTTTCTCCCTCAATCGAAACTCCACAGTTTGTCATGCTTTCTTCTCTTTTAAAAACCATTACTTTCGTTTTGCTCACATTTATTTTCATCCCTTTGGTTTTCAGGCAATCATGCATAACATTAACCATCGCTTCCTCTTCACATAACGCTAATATGAGTTGATCATCGGCGTAAAGAAGCCATTTGACGATCAAATCATTCATTTTTAATCCATACGCACTCTCTTTCAGATCTTTTAAACAATTGTCTTTGTATAAGTAAACAGCCATGGCGAAGCCACACATCCCTGTCTCACACCTTTTTCGATGTTAAACCAGTCCGTGCAAGCTCCGTTTATCCTGACACAAGCAGTGGAATCCTCGTAAAGTGATTTCAGTGCTCGTATTAAACTACCACTTAACCCATCATTAAAGTACGTTTATAGTAAAAATAGGTACAAATGGTCAAAAAATCCTCCAAATACTGGTAGAACACGGAGTCATAACATTGTCATACATCTGCCTGGTTTAAAGTCTGCTGCAAGAAACTGTACCGAAAAAACGCCGTATAATTTTTGGAACCTTTTAATTGATAATGATATCATAAATATAATTGTGGAATGCACAAATGAAAAAATTACCGAACTGTCATTTTTATATGGTAATACAGAGAAACATAACTGGTGATAACTGGTTTACCTCCATCGAACTGGTAAATAAATTGCTTGAACAAAAACTAACCTATGTTGGAACGGTACGTAAAAATAAAAGGAAGATTCCATCCTATATAATTCCAGATAAAAAAGATGCACCTTGTTCATCTTAATTTGTTTTTACTTCATCAAAAACAATGTTTTCTTCTGTAACGAAACAAAATAGGTATGTACTTCTTCTGTCCTCTATGCATCATGACGACAAGATAGATGACACTTCAAAGAAACCTGATATTATCCTCTTTTATAATTCTACTAAATCAGGAGTAGATAGTCTTGATCAGAAATGCGCTACATATGATACTGGTCGAAGAGCAAGAAGATGGCCATGTGCGATGTGGTATGCTATTATGAACATCTGTAGATTCGTTTATCCCTTTTTAAGCTGGTACTGACAGTGACATGACAAGAAGGCAGTTTGGGATCACTTTGGGAACAACAATGATTGAGGCACATATGCAACGCCGACTAACTCAATCGAGACTTCCCAGAGAAATTCCAGTAATAATTCGTAAAATAATTAAACTTGATGACGAATTAGTTACTCCCACAGAAGAACCAAAATTGGCGACAGAACGTGGACAGGCGGCTTTCAGGAAACGGCGCAGATGTTATATTTGTCCATCAAGAAGACAAAAATCACTCAACTGTTTGTAACACATGTCAAAATCACGTTTGTAAAAATCACAGTAAACAATTACTAAAATGTTCAAAATGCAATAAAAAATAATATGTCTTTTTTAGTTTGAGGGCATTATTATAAACCTGTACATTTTTATATACGAAATATACTGTTTTTTACTTTTGCACGATGCATTTTTTTTTTCAGCCAGCTCTTTATTTAAAACATGTTTATACATAAGGATATAATAATAATAATAATAATAATAATAATAATAATAAATACATAAAAACTTTAATTTGATTTAGCACTTTTTTTATATACTTGAATAAAATGTTTGTGTTAGGTTATGCCGTTAGGTTAGGTTAGGCTAACAGTCAAATTTATCATTTATAAAGAAAGATATACGCGCACTCTGGCAACGTCGCAATTTCAAATACAGGTTCAAAAGCTTCGTCATTTGTCAAAAAAGTTAGAGTTTCTGTCTAATAATAATGCAATAATAATGAATAATTTCTTTTGATTTATTAACTCTTATCTCGTTAAATAATTGCAAAAAAAGTGCGGAACATGTAAATTATAATGTGTAAATTGTTTTTTTAAAAAAGTACGAGGCATTTTAAGTGTTTGATCGAGGTAAAAACTTGTTATAAAAATTACCCTTGAAATAGCCACCGTAGTGAATTTTTCACAATTTTTTTTAAAAAGTGCTTTTAAAACGTTTTCGCGCAAAAATTTCTAAAGGGATATTCATTTTATAGTGGGTTTTAATTACCTATGAAAGTTTTATGAAAATTCCTTTGGCAGCCATATTCTGGAATTTTTCCGAGAAAAATATCGTTACCATAGTAAAATATGTTAATTGCCAATAGTTATTTTTCAGAATGTATGCAGTCATGAGCGAGTCAACTTTCGCGAGACCTTTCTGCTAGTGAGGTTCCTACGGCCCGGATAGTAGAAAATGGCACACAATGTTGGTGGATCCCAGCCCACAGTGGAATATATATTGCTCGAAGAAAAGAACCAAATCCCGATACTTGGAAACTTTTTGATATTCAAAGTGAATGATATTGTGGTAAATATAGATATTATTAAACCATTTAACCAGTCACCAGAAAAGAAGAAAAACTTTTTTGGAAGTAATTGTTTCATTTTATGTGACTCACTCAGATTCGAAACAAACATTGGTTGGTACAGAATTTTATATGTGTTTAAAATATCGCTTTTAGCAAGTTACCAGGATACTAGGATAGCCCAGATATGCACTGTCACTAATGAAGAAGAAAGTGTTTATATGATTTAGATTCTTCCAAAAGTAACTGCTGTGAGTTGGGGAATCTGCTAAAAAGATTCCCCAAAATCTTCTACCGGCATGTCCAGTCTAAGTTAGTTATATGTGATATTTTAAAGGATAGTGTAGGTATAATGCATGTGGGGCTACCAGCAAAATCTGTTAAAATACCATCACGACCTGTTGAAATACCAGCACAACCCTTGAGGCTTCTTGTGAATACAGCTACGCTGGAAAGCCTGCTGGTACTATGGAGCCTACTAAAGGTGAAATTTGTTAAATATTATCTACATATTTACTTGACATTTTGGACACTTACACTAAAAAAATTAAATATTCGAATAAAACTGTAGTAAAAAACAAAATTGAATAGAAAAGGTATGTACTTGTCGATTACAAATATACTTGAACAAATAAAAAAAAAAATTTATTGGTGGGAACAAAATATGCTTGGGAACTCCACTCATAATTAACAATTTATAATTTTTTAGATAAATATATTTTGCTGTCCATTGGAGGTTTGTCTGGGAAAGATTTTACACAGCGAATTTTGAGGAAGCTGATGACAAATAATGTGGCAGAGCTATGCAGCTGGACTTTAGCCAAACACAGTTTTGAGCTCCAAAAATTGATAATGATGGATTGCAAATACAGTGAGTGAATTCTACATGTATTTTAGTGATCTCGTATCTCCCACACAAACCCCATAATCTGTTCAAAAATCAATACTGGAAGGCAGCAGCAGGTTGAAATCCTGCCAAGGGAATATTCTTCTATTTTTTCATTTTTGGTTTTTTTTTAAGATTCACTTATTGACGTTGAAAGTATAGGAAAATTATCATAATTATTGAATACCATAAACAGATTTATGAGAGGTAAAAAAACTACATATTCTTGTCAACATTTTTTGTTTCCTCCACAACAAATCACCATTATAACACCATTACATGAATAGAATATTGGTTAACCTGTAAGAGAGTTAAATCTGTCAGTTTAACAGATGTGTATTTCTGTTTTCAATGCAAGTCAAAGATTGGTTAGGACATGCCAAACAGAGAAAGAACTGAAAGGAGAGGCTAGTTACGTTAGTGTAAGTATACGATAGTAGTTCAGGATTAAATCTGTGCTATGAGTAAACATGTCGAATATTACCCAGAATAACAAAAGACAATGATATAAAAAAATATGATATTTGTTAAGAGTATTGTTAAATTTGTTTAAAACCCATAGATTTTTCAGAAAAATACATTTTTGTAAAAATAATGTTTTACAATGCGACAAAAAGACGTAGAGTCTAAAGATATATATTTTATGTTTTAAGCATATTTTAAAAATTACATTTTTTATTGAATTAAAAATGTGTGTCGATAAAAATAAACCGAACATTTTTGTCTTCAGAAATCTATGCTAGTTCCATTTATATTTTACATTGAAAAAAATGACTTTAGAATTATTCTTTATGTACTCATAAAAAAATAGTAGTAGGTACCTATTGTTCAATATTATTTTTTAAATTCATTTCTTTTTACAATTTAAAACTATGTTGGGTAATTTTATGTTTTAGCATTTTTTGTTATTAGTAAAGGATACAAAATAAAATACAGATTTTTTGCTTGTTATTATATTAAAACAGTTTTATTCTAAAACAGTTTTTAATCTAATTTTTCTTTCCATTTGCTTAAATCAGGTCTTTCAATCATTGAGCAAGATATTGTTGGATTGCTAAAATATAAAAAAAATCATATATCTTCCACTTTTGTTTTAAAAATTATTTACTTTGAGTCTTTTTCATACAATTATTTATATTTTATTAACTAGTTTTGTTGGTAATACATTTTTTAACTTAAATACAATATACATAAACATAATTTTTTTTAAATTAAATAAAGTGCGTCCCAATATTATAAGGCAATGAAAATTACGTAAACCGTTCAAATTAGTACCCAACAAGAAATAATATTTTAAGAATTATTAAAACACTTCGAAACGTATTTTTTTAAATTATTTATATTTCGCTTAAAAGACCGGGTGGGCCTTAACCCTTATCATCTCAATCGCTGGCAAAAATATTGATTCGGCACTTAATATAGGGCACCCCTGAACTAGGAAGATTATGCTAAGAATCCCACCACTGCCAACCAAGGAGAACCCACATGCGGACACAGAAGGAGCCCGATTTGACTGTCAAGACATAAAAAAACCGGTGTCCCAACATAGCAGCTCAACTGCTGAACTCTTTTACCACCAAAGCATCACATCACAAATACAAGCTTATAGCCTTAGAAAACCTGCACTGGAAATGACATTAATCAACATCAAATGTTTTTCAACGCCAAAAGCCGACCTAGTATCTGACATGTGCAAAGAACATGGCGTTTATATTATAATCATACAAGAAACTTACAGGAGAGCTTTAAATTCCAGACCAAACATAGACAAAATGTCTGTAGTCATGAAAACCTCAAGGAAAAATATGAAATTGCAATTTTCACTAACCCAGAGCTACCAGTAGTATCCACATTATTAACTTGCAATAATTTTATATAAATACTCACCGTGAAACTACCTACTTGTCACTGAAAATGATGATACAATCCTGATCTCATATTCACAAGCAGTGCCATATCCAATAAATGCAGCAAACTTTTTATAAATCCTATCCCTGGCACACAACACCAAAAACATGCGAGATATCTGCAGTTTTTAAACCAGAAGCAGCTCCTTTCAAGAGAAGGTTTAACTTAAAGCTCGAAAAATGGGACAGATTTATGAAAGATCTTAACAATGAAATAATTAAAACCAAGCCTACTTTTTGCAACTATAAAATCTATGTCAAGATTACAAAAAAATATCAAGGAGACACATAAGATGTGGCTGTAGAACGAAGTACATTCCAGGCCTGAACAAAAACTAAAAGAAGCTCTTCAAAATTACACCTATACGAGCTGGACCCTTTTTCCGAAGATACCTCCTACGCTGGCGAAGAACTTCTCAACCCAATTTCTACTGCTAGACCCGAATTGTTGTGACATGGTTTTATCATTGGACATAAAACAAAAGAGTAGACATGTCTGAAAATTACTCAAGAATCTCACGATAATATCGTCACATGCCTGGAAACGACCAAATTTCCACCTTTTTCTCTTCTCTAGGTGCCGTCTCCGCTTCGAAGGTTGGCAATCATCATAGAAATTCTTATTTTTGAAACCGCAGCTGTAAATAGTTCATTATTACTGCATCCAAACCAATCCCTAAGGTTCTTCAGCCATAAATTTTGTCTTCTTCCTATAGATCTTTTGCTTAAATTTTTACCACCTACTTATAAATAAAAAGTCCACTGATTAATCAAAATAAGGCGTGACCAAGGTAATGAAAACCACAACCTCCAAAACCTGTTCACACTCGAAGAACTAAGTAAAGCAATAAATGTTATGAAAAATAATAAAACTGTAGGATTGGATAAAATCCGCACCAAAAAAAAATAAAACACATTAAAACGAGGGAGTGGATCGTTTAACTTATAAACAATTGCCTGGACACGATAAAAATACCTAAGCTGTCGAAAAAAACTCGTGTCATCGCCCGGGTAAATCTAGGTAAAGAACCCACAGATGCCAAGAGTTTTCGCTCAATTTTGCTATTCTGCTATCCTTTCAAAGTTTTTGAACGAATGATCCTAAACAGAATTTTTAATAGTGACTATACTCTTACACCGGAGCAAACTGGATTTATACACGGCAAATCCTGCTGTGGCCATGAGAAAGGAAACAAAATCGCCCGAGTAAAGCCAGGTAAAGAACCCACAGATGCCAAGAGTTTTCGCTCAATTTTGCTGTTCTGCTATCCTTTTAAAGTTTTTTAACGAATGATCCTAAACAGAATTTTCGATAGTAACTATACTCTTACTCCGGAACAAACTGGATATAGACCTGGCAAATCCTGCTGTGGCCAAGAAAAAGGAAACAACAGGAGTAGCTCTAGTCGACCTATCCGCCCGTAAACCAGAAAAGACTAGTTCCCAGGGTCTATGAGATCACGAAGTTTATGTTATTTGTACAGTGCAAGAAAACACTTGCAAAGAAGTTGAAAAACAATACGAGAGCCCTGGAAAAACTGACAGCATACTATGAAAAAAACCAGCTTTAACCAAATCCTGCCAAAACACTTTTTACACTCACTTTTTACACTTTTTACCTCAGAAACAAAGATGCTGGTAAAAAACTATGCATCATATGGATGGGTAAAGAACTCCTTAACTTCACATCTAAGTACTTGGAAGTTAAATTGGACCGGACCCTAAAAAACAAACCACACACAAAGCTAAAGGTCAGTTCCTGCAACAAAATCTTGCAGATGACAGACGCCTTGTAGGAAGCAAAACCCCACGAACTGCGTACGTCGGCTCTCGCCCTCAGCATCTCAGCGGCAGAATACGCCGCCACTGTGTGGAGAAACTCATGACATGCCAAGTTGGTAGATATCACCGTCAACGAAACTGCAAAAATAGTTATCGAATGCCTCAACCTTCCCCTGTACACAATCTGTACCCACTTGCACCACCCCAAGTGTGACGAAGAGTAGCTGCGAAAATAGAATGCTGAAAACAACACAACGACAACAGACACCCCCTGTACGCAATCACCCACCGAGGCTGAAATTTAGGAAACGTTTCATGCATACTAACGACCCCACATCAAGCAGAAACACTGAAGCTGGTAAATCGAAGCTATGGAGTCTTTCATTGTCTTAACCCTTAATCAGCCCAAAGGAAAAACCTCTACTTGGTTTTAACCTAACGTACATCGCATGAAAGCCACTTAATCGCCTTCAGATGCAGATCCAACTTTAAGACATGGGGCTACAATGAGGACACTAAATGCGAGTGTAAACAGGGAGCAGAACCACAAACACCTACGCGTCTGTAAACAATCGAGTCAAACCTGTACTTACGAGGACCTGATAGTGGCAAACAAAAAGGCAAACTAGTTGGCGAACCACTGGAAACACTAAATTTAAAGATGGGATGTAGTGGATACGAAAAGTAACTAAGTACAAGGACCAATAAATAATATTTGAAAGTTACAAGCTAGAGAATGTAATCAAGATCCTTTAAGGCCCAAAATGGTTTTAAAAAGGTCAAAGTAAAATAGGCCTTATAATTTATCTTCCTGCCTATTTATAATAGAATATTACAGACATGTAAGTTATCTTTTAATATTTGCACAAAAATTATTAAATATTAATTTATAAAATTTTAAATTAGTCACCAAACAATAATTGCATTTAAAGGTATATAAACTGCATATAAAATATTTGATAAAAAATAAGTGTAAATAAAGCTATTAAAAATAATTATATATTTAAATTTGTGGAAACAAAACTAGTTAAGTAAAGATATATTTTATTCATTATTAGTATTGTTATTACCTTTCTGATACTTGCAAAAATGATTGTCTTTGCATTGTATTTATATTATTTCCATTATCACAAAATAATTTGGCAAGACTGCTTTTTCGAATTTCTTTCAATTGATCCAACGTGAATCCACCGCTTGTGTGTTCAAACCAGAATCGATCACTTTTTCTAGATCTTTCGAATTGTTTCAACATAATGCATACAAATGTTGGACCAGCCAAAGTGCCTTCTACATTTCGTTCAAATGCTCCACCGATTAATAAATCCACGTCGTCTGGATGTTCATATACTTTACTTAATTTTTCTAAATTCTGTAATGTTTAATAAGATAAATAACGCAATTTATACGACGATATTTAAAAAAAAAGTCCTATATAATTTTTAAAACTACTTTGGCGCAAATTGAGTAGGTACTTATATTATTTTTAATGGATTATCATATAAGACTATTTACATCTTTTTCCATAACATCCAAAAACTGTTTGAAGTCTTTAGCTTTTGGTAATCCACAAAGCTCTCTTGCGTCATTATACGAAGCTACACCATGATCCCGACCTCTTTGAATATCTTCTGCCCTTATATCATGACCAAATCGCATGCCTCTCATAAAACCAAACCTTGTAATCTATAAAAAATATTTAAAATTTAGATTGATTTATGAAAAATAATATGGTGCATAAATAATATTTACTTCTTGTAACTTATTAAAGTTTAATTTAAATAACTGACCTCTGGGTCAAAATGAAGATCAGATGCCATCTGTGGTTGAGTAGTTAGTCCTCTAGCAAGATCATCAAAATTATCATCATCTTCTTCCAATACATGTGGTCGATTCATGTGATCACGTAAAACGAAACTTGAATAAGGACATCCTTTTCCATTCACCAAACTATTAAAAAATATGTGTATTACATTTTATAATAAAAACACCAATAATCATTTTTTTATAAAAACAGTAGAATATTTAAAATTAAATAAATCGTTTTAAAATAGTAATATATCAATCACTTTATATTTTACGGTAATGCCAAAGA
The DNA here is from genome assembly GCA_950111635.1 of Agelastica alni. NCBI lineage: Eukaryota > Metazoa > Arthropoda > Insecta > Coleoptera > Chrysomelidae > Agelastica > Agelastica alni. The sequence goes on from OX467712.1 coordinate 65,239,171, forward strand.
TTATATATTTTAAAATAATGACATTTTCTATATGGTTACCCGTTTTTAACATGGGCTTCTAAAGAGGTACCCTCCTCTGCGTTTAACTAGCCTATTTTTCTAAAATAAGTGGTAATTCTGTAAAGCGACGATTTATGTTAGCCAAGATTAACCATATTTCTCTTTGATTGACGCGACTGCAGAACAATTGCAGAGCAAGTTATTCAATTGTCTTTTTGTTAGCAGCCTTCTAGTTACTCTCTCTCTCTCTCTCTTTATCTCTCTCTCTCTCTCTTGCCACATGTCAAAGTCAACTCCCAGGAGTCCTTTCGGATATTATCTCGCTATTTTAGTTTTGGTCTACCTAGTGGTCTTATTACTCAGGGGGATTCTTCCCATACCGATTTTATCAGCCTTGTATTCCGGTTTCTTTGTACGTGCCCTGCCCATCGTAGTATATTTGCTTTAATCTCCTGGATAATATCCGGGCTTTGGTACAGTTGCGCAAGTTTTGTGTTTGTACTTATTTTGTAGATTCCTGTGTGAGGGTCACGGTAAGGGGCCATATAGGTATCTTTTGCTGACACTTTATCCCAAATCTTTAAAGTACTTGCGTATCTTGTTCTGTTAGTGTCTAGGCTTCGCATGCATACGTCGTAATTGGCCGTGTTATGGTCTTAGACATTAGAATCTTGGTATGTCTTGACAGCAGATTGGACATCATCATCGATAGTAGCACATATAAACATCTATTGCTTTAGGTGATGTGTTGTGTGATTTCATCTGGCACATTATTATCTGATGTTACAATGACACCCAAGTACTTAAAGGCTTGCACGTGTTGTATTGTTGTATGTTGTATTAGCCCATGGTGACGTTTTGCCTTATGCGATCGTGGGCAGCATTTTCTGTGACTTGCATATATTTTGTTTTGTTTTCATTTATACGCAGGCCCATCTTGTTAGCCTCTTTTTCTAACTGGACAAAGTTCTCTTTCACTTTTACCGTGCTTCCACCTTTCATGTCTAAGTCATCTGCATATGCCAAAAGTAGATTAGGTCCATTTGGTCCGAAAATTTGAACGGGGGTTGGTACTGTCCTAGCGGCGTTCTTCAACGCAATTTTAAGCAGCAGTGGGGACAAAGCAACTCCTTGCTTAAGGCCACTGTTGATTGCAGAAACTTTACTATAGTCACCGTCTATTCTGACGCAACTTTTCGACCCTTTCAGGCAACCTCTGACCAACCGTACTAGCTTCTTGGGAATTCCCAGTTCTTCCATAGCATCTCAGATGCGTACCCTTAAGTTACTATTTTAGGCCTGTTCGAAATCTTTAAACAGGTTGTGCAGATCCTTGTTAAATTCCCAACATTTCTTTAGTACTTGCCTAATAGTGAATAACTGATCCGTTGTCGACCCTCCGCCTCGGAAACCACATTGATATTCTCCAATAATATCTTCAGCGTAGGGGGTAATACGATTTAACAGGATGTTTGACAATATTTTATAGGCGTTGTTACGAAGAGTAATGCCACGATAGTTTTTGCTTGCCAATTTGTCACCTTTTTTATATATTGGGACTATTACGCCTTCTTTTCAATCTTCTGGGATGGATTCCTTAATCCATATTAGTTCCATGAGTCGACGTCCATTTTTCAACAGCTGGGTTCTGCCTTTTTTGAAACACTCTGCCGGTATGTCATCACGACCGGGGGCTTTGTTGTTCCTGAGCTTTTTTATAGCTTGTCTAGTCTCATCAAGTAGTGAAGATTAGCTTCAGCTGTATGGATATAATTCTCTCGCTGTTCTTGTTGGCTAGGTTGGTTCAGAAGTTTGGCGAAGTAGTTCTTCCATGTATAAAGGACTTCAATATTTAATGTAGTTAACCCTAAATGTGGTTTGTTTAGTGAAAAAGATGTTAATAATGAACTCACTTTAATTGTCCTGCGATTAATGTGTGAAAATGTTTATATGCTCCATGAGCATGTTCCGTATAAACATTCGGTCTCAGATTTTCGTCATAATCATCGATATAGCCGTCTGTATTATAAATAATGTTCTTATCTAGAAGATTTTTTCTTCCAAGGTAACATGGCAACATTTCGTAATATGTAATGTACTGATGTTCAGCAATATTTATACTTCGGGCTACCTGAAATAGTTTTTCATCATTCCAATGTGGGTTAAGTTTAGCCAACTCTCTTGCGATTCTGTTATGCTCTCTCACCCAAAGGATGTGTAGCAAAACGAGTTGCGGATTCTGAGTAGCTCTTTCGTCACCTTAAAAAAATTAGAAATTATCTTAAAAACTAATTTTATATTTGGTGAAAAATGAAAATAAATTTTATTTCATTAACTAAAAACAATCAAGCTAAAAATTAACTTTTAAATTTAATTACAGAAGCATAAAAATAAGATTAATGCTGCGAAAATGAGTAGTTTGAGAATTGTAGCCGGAGTGACTCGATTGGATAAAGTGAGGAATGGTGAGATAAGGTAACGATGTGGTGGGAAGGAAGATATGGTTACAAATATAGATAAAAGAATGCTTAGATGGTTTTGACATGTAGAGAGGATGTATGAAAGAAGATTGATAAAACAGATTTATAAAGCGACTGTAAATGGGTAAGTCGGTAAAGGTCTACCTCGAGCACTGATAAAAGAAAAAAAAGCGAAAGATGTGTGTAAGAACAGTACCAAGTAGAAGAAAGTCGTCTCTGCCTAACCCACATGGAAAAAAAAGCGTGACGATATGTATGTACAGTAGAAAAAATTGAACTTTACCCTGACGTCATACCTACAAACATCGCGAAATGAATCAATGAGTCAAAAATGGCTACTGTTACTTTGTCGTGTGCCTAAATATTTTCACTGTTTGTTTAACTTGTCAGTATTTTTCTGCGTTTTAAATAACTAAATATTGCTGTTGGTTACAGTCAATTTAAATAATTTTATATTACTGTTTGAAATTATTTGAAAATTTAGATAAGCTTACTATAATATTTACTAATAATTATTTTGTTTGCTACTGATACACAAAAAAACTATTCTGTAACCATTAACGAAAGTAGAAATTTCTATGAATCTTTCATTTGAATAAAAATATTTAAATTCAAAACAGCACATAATTTAGGGCTAACAAAAACAATTGGCTGGCATAATAAAAAATATCAAATCATTGGTAATGAAGGTATTGATACGACTTTTTTAGTTCTTTCGTGGGTTTGGCGATTAAAACTCTCGATACAGTAACAGAACAATGTTTATTCCAATATAATAAATTCTACTTTTATAAATCACTTAGATATACTTTCTATAACTTTTTACATTTCTTAGATCATAAACTCTTCTTAAACTAATACTGTCCCGGCCACTGTCCTTTTTTTATACCTATACAAATAACCACAAAAAAGGGTTCAGTAATTTCTCGAATTATCCATTGTCTTCTATGATCATTAAATATTAACCCTTGATTCGGTCGACACCGTCGACATTGTTGACAGAGACGGACTCAATAAAATCGTAACATCATCCCCCTCTCAAATTTGATCGACCTGATCAAATACTTGCGCAACCTTACCATTGTAAGGCTTTAACCTCTCTAAGTGGACGACTTTCATCTTAGCTCTGAGACTGCGTTGGATTCTATAAACCACATCATTTATTTTTTTTATCACCTTATTTGGTCCTTCCCAAGATGGTGTCAACTTGGGTGACACACATTTATTTCGTTGTGGATTATACAGCTATACTCGATTTCCTTCTTCGTATCCCGTTGAATTTTTAATTGTGTCCACTTTCCCCTTAAGAACAGCGTCGATCTCATTCTTGATGTCCATTAGTTCATCTCGTACTGTATTTACTTCTTTTCTCCACTCACCGTCAATCTTCTGGACATCCTCTTTTAATTCAACAATTTGTTCTTCCGTTTTCTGCACTACTTGCTCGAAGAACTTTTCTTGCTGTTCTAGAAGTTTCTGGGTATCTACTTTCCTTTGTTCTTTCTGTTTTTCTAGGAGTTTCTTTTGTTCTTCTTTTTATTTCTTCTGTTCTTCTCTTTCTTTCTTTTGTTCTTTTCTTTCTTTTGTTTTAATATTTTCTCGAGGTCTTTTTGTCGTCGTTTTTCTTCTTCCAATTTTTCTTTTTGTCACCGTTTTTCTTCTTATAATTTTTTTTCTTGTCGTCGTTTTTCTTCTTTCAATTTTTCTTCTTGTCGTCGTTTTTCTTCTTCCAAACGGCGCCTTTTTAACTCCTCAAATTGATTTTTTATAAATTTTATAGCTCCTCTATGTCGTTTTGTGGCGTATTTTTTGTATTCACAATAAATCTTTTTTACAAAAAAATTTCACTTCTGACACCACTGATACGATTTTTTTAGTTCTTCCGTGGGTTTGGCAATTAAAACTCCCGATACAGTAGCAAAATAATGTTTATTCCAATATAATAAATTCTATTTTTATAAATCACTTGAATATTTACTTGGATAAACAACTTTTATAAATATTTACATTTTTTAAATCATAAACACTTTTAAAACTAATACTGTCCCGGCCGCTGTCCTTTTTTTATACCTATACGAATAACCACGAGAAGGGTCCAGTAATTTCTCGAATTATCCATTGTCTTCTATGCTCATTAAATACTAACCCAAGATTCGGTCAGCGCAGTCGGCATTGTTGACAGAGACGGACTCAATAAAATCGTAACAGTATTTAATGTACACGATTCATACATTTATTATCATTCCGAAATTACAATACAATATAGATTAAGTATTTTAAAAATCATCGACAGTGTTTACATGCATGTATCTTTCTTATTTCTTGGTTGTTAACGTAATTTTACTTTAGTAGACTTTATAAATCTACCATAAATAATGTTACCGTTTCACGAAAGTTTAGCCACCGTCTAAGAAGTAAGGTTATGTTAAAAATATTTTTTAAATGCAAAACAGAAAATTTTGTACTCACAGTAAAATCAAAATAACAAATTATAGGTTTTAAAAAATAACCGATTTTATAGAATTTATCTGAATGCAAATGATAAAACGTTGTGAACAAAACTCGATGTATCAAAATAATGACAGTTGTCATAAGAGGTCAAAATAAATTATTATGAATACAACGGATTAACCGTTATTGCCGCTATCTCTTATCATAATTAAGAGGTCATAATTAGATATACAAAAGAACGTATGTCATTGCTTGAAAGACAAGTGTACATATTGTATGATGTGTTTCTTCTGTCGTTAGAAAAGGATGAGGTATATAAAGTTTGTGTTTACTACTGTTCATTGTTAATGACGTCAGGGTAAAGTTAATTTATTCAACTGTATGTATTTTTTTAACTTATTGCACTGGAAAATTATATTCACCATAAAAGTGTTTATATTACAGTTCGTTTTTAATTAATGTTGTTTTATTAAATAAATAATATTTGGAAAAAAAATTAAATTATCTAGTCCAAAGGATTATTCAAAACTTTAATAAATACTGTATTAAAAGAAATATATAAACAACCTGTAGGTATCTGAAAACATTCAATGTGGCAGTTTTTCCACTTCATTAAATTTATTGTAACAAACATAAAATTTGACTAAAATTTTGTCAAAAGTGTCAAAATTAATTGACTGTTGAAAAATGTGATGCATGTTCATTGTCATTTATAGAGTAATGGAAGCATAAATCGGTTTAAAAGTTCCAATATTTCATTGATAAAAGGAATGTTAAAAAAAGTTTGCAACTTAATAATCTTTCAGAATACCACACAAGATAAGAATTTTTTTAAAAATATTTTGTCGTCTTTAAAAAATATGCAAATTTTGCTCAAAAAAGTTAGCCCGAAATACCACGACCTTCCGCTTCGACGCGCATGATTACCAAAAAACGACAAAGTATCCTTAAAAATTTGTCTTCTTTCGTGGTTTAATACTTAATTATTCCACTTATGCAAAAAAACTTATTTTTAAATGGTTTATTTTTTTGCATGTAAACTCAGTGACTTATAAGCAGCCGTAATATTCTGTTTTTATTGGAAACAGACGCATAATATTAAAATTATGTTCATCGTTATTTTAGTGAATAAGAAAAGTGATTTCAATAAAAATAAGAACCTCATAATCGTTACTTGATTAAGTGTAATGATAAAAATTAATGAAAATAAGTTGGTCCCAAGTCATGTACATACATACATATAGTCACGCTTTTTCTCGTAGGGGAAGGCAAGAACCACTTCTTTTCACTCGCTACGGTTCTTAAACACGTTTTTCGCTTCTTCTACTGTCAACTGCGCTTATATTAATGCTCGTTGGTTGCTGTCCTTTTCTCCTCGCCTTTTCTCCTTACCTTTTCTCCTCACCTTTTCTCAATACAATTTCGATCTGATCCAGATACGTTTGCCTAGGTTGACATCTACCGACTTGCCAATTCACACTTGCTTACAAATATGTTTCGTCAATCTTCTATCATTCATCTCCTTTACGTGTCGGAACCATATAATTATTCCTTTATCTTTTTGGTTACCACATCTTTTTTCATATCACAGCGTTTTCTTTTAAATTATCTTCTCGTAATCGTTGAAATACTTCCCTCAGATTCGTGAAATGCTTGTTGAATAATATTCTCACTAAACATGTCTATCATGGTAGCCCTCTTAAAACTGCCCTTATCAGCCTTTCAAACGTAGCCAAAGCATTAAAAATTTCCAAAGAACATGTGAGAATATCCAATGTGTCATCAATTCTGGCAAAAGATAACTGTCTTTCTAAGTTACCGCATTCAGTTGGCGGTAGTCAATACAAAATCGTGTGGAACTATCCTTATTTTTTACCAATACAACTGGCAAGGTCCACGGACTATTCATTGATTCAATGACCCCTTTTTGGCCCATATAAATGATAATTTTCTCAGCCTTCTCTCCTTTTGCCAATGGAAGTTTTCTTGGATGTTGTCTTCGTTGAGCATCTCCTTTGTCTTCTTCAAAAACATTTTATTGTTTATTGTCAAGATCTTGACAACTGTTAATAACCATGTCTATCAGCTTCTTTGGGTACCTGGATTACGAGTGTTTATCAGTTGAAGTAATACAGCATATCGATATTACAGGAGACACTGCTCTACTACAGTTCTTCCACTCAACTTGATGAGGGTTTGTTTAACATTCATAACCCTAACAGGAACTACGTCTCTTACTATTACAAGAGCTTTTGCAGTTAGGAATTCTCGATTGTTCACATCCTCGACCATCCTTAGACTTTTCTCTCTACAGTATCTCTTTAGACTGGTTATTATAATCTTCTCACTATGGCCGGGTATGGTAACGTCACAAGTAGTTATTTAACGGACAACATCTTTGTTTTTATAAAAAAAAAGTTCTTCACCATCGACCTTAAGGACTTCGTTTTTAACATTTAACACAGCCACAAGTTTTCTTAAAAGGTCCATTCCTCATGTTTTAGATTATTTTTCAAACCATTTCTTCCAGGTGTTTATCGTTTTCTTCGTTTCCTTTCCCGATGGATTTGACGCGATGTCCTCTTGAGGCACTTTTATGTTTCAAAAAAATAGCAAGTGTTTGGTCTAATACTTTTGGTCTGGTTAATCGTGGAGCTTTCTGTATTTTGCTCTTTTTCATACCCATTGACAACCGCGAATACCGCTTTCTTTTCAAGGATATTGTCAGAGTCTTCAGGGTAGGCTAATCGTACCATACCGGCAACATCCACTCAAAATTCCTGCAAGTTCTTGTACGTTGGATTTGGCTTCGTAATTGTGCTTTGTAAAATTGTTGCAGATGGAAATCTCCATAGCGTTTTTTTAGCCGAGTGAACAAGGCTTGATAATATTCTTCTTGGCCCCTAGGAATCGAAGGTAAAATATCTGCAGTACTATTTTGTTTAAAACCAGTATTTTGTCCGAGTCTAAGATATTTTGGGGTTTTTTCTTTTTTAACAGGTTTCACACGGTACAAATTTTGTAAAACTTATTTCAATTACTTCAACTAACTTCGTATTAAGAAATTATCTAAGAAATACAAACAAATAATAACAAATAAAAACAAATCATTATTTTTTATAACTGTTCTTTTAAATTTAAAGAAGTGTCTACATATTTTTGAAAACTGTTACTGACAGCATAATTGCGATAATTTAAAAAAATTGTATTTAATATTTTTTGTTAAATGCGTTTTAAGTAAAAAAACTGATCAGATTTGTCAACCATAATTTTTTTATTACGAGTAAATGGACTTGTAACCTCTTAAACAACATTTTAAAGATAGTCCAAACTCTCGATAATTTTCGTTTTATTTAATTTAAATTTAATAAACAATCGTTGTTTACATGACTGCATAACCTTATGAGTATCCAGAACGTGTCAAAAAGACACGACTAATTGTGCATAGAGTGCTGGTTCCTACACTTAAGTATCGTTACGATTTTTTGGGTCCGTTTCTTTTAACCTTGCCTTGAGGCGACAGCGCATCGACCACAATAAGTGTAATAGGTGGTTAATAATAAACTTTATTCTTTATCATAATAATTTATAAAATTTTAAAACAAGTTTGATTGATCCAGATAAATACTATCGAGTCCAAGAATTACAAATATTGCTTATTGTTGCAATACTATAAATAATTACGTACCTATAACACACTTATTAATACAATATAAATATATACAAAATATCCACCTACATTATTATGCCGCTTCAGCAGAGCAACAATTATTTATTTACAATATTATTAAAGAAATATATTCATTCCTTTTTATTAGGGTAAATACATAATGCGTCGCTTGTAATAGACACTGGATAATTCTCGAAAATAAGGTCCAATAATTTCTTCGAATACTATCGATTTTTCGAGAACATTGATTTGGAGGTATTTAAACGAAATCATAAATCGAGGTTTTTAAGTTTTAAGTTAGCTCGAAGTAAAGTATTTAAAGTAAGTATAAACTATTATACAGTTGTAAATATCTAAGTGATTTGAAAAGTAAAATTTATTGTGTAAAAATATTAGAATAAAAATTGTTTAGTTATTGTATTGAAAGATTAGAATTACCAAACACAAGGAGTAAATATCATAACATTGGTGTCAGAAGTTAGGATTTTTGCGACAAAAGATTTATGGTGAATACAAGAAATACGTTATAAGACGCTATGGAGGACGTTCTAAGTTCATGAAAAATCAAGTTGAGGGTTAAAAAAACGACGACAAGAAGAAAGATTGGAAAATGGAAAAGGCCGTAAAGAAGAGGTAAAGCGTCGCTAAAAGAAAAAATAAAAAGAAAAGGAAGAAAGAGAAGAACAAAGGAGAAAGAAAGTAGGCACAGTACGTGGGGAAGTAAAAGACATTAAGCATGAAATCAACGTTGTTACAAAGGACGTACAAAGCCAGATTGCCTCGCTTAAAATTCAAGATAGTGGTGACAGGGTTGCATATCGGGAATTTTAGTGAAACCATCAACTTTCGATGGACAGTCACCTTGGTCCATGTATCGCAGACAGTTCGAAGCTGCGGCCTCGTCTAATGGATGAAACGATAAAGGGAAGGCTACTGCAATCATAGCGGCCTAGATAGGACAAGCTTTGTCGACAATACCTGTCGAACAACAAAGCAAATATGAAGATCTAGTACATGCATTGGAGTTAAGGTATGGCGATCAACATAAAGAACAGCTATACCGGGAACAAATAAAAACACGGGTACAGAAATCTGGCAAAAGTCTGCAAGAGTTCGGGTCAGATGTCAGGAGACTAATCCAGTAAGCGTATTCACATACACCAAAAGACTTCAGGAAGCAACTAGTGTTCAGCTATTTATTAATGGACTTAGAGATCCAAAATTTAAAGAACTCTTCGAATAACGAACTTTAATAGAAATGGTAAAGCTTTGGTGCGATCCTTGAAAGTGGAGGCGGCCTTTAATACCTCGAGGCCAAAAATTCGAGCAGTGTCGATCAAAGAACCAAACCAACAAAGCGATGCAGTCAATGCCCCCCTAACAAACATTTTGAAGAAGATCAAGTCCATGATAAATGGAACCAGCGGAAACGAACGAACCTGTTACTGGTGTGGAAAAACTGAACACTTTATTAAGGATTGCAGAGTAAGAGAACCACTACGATCCAACTTACCTGCGAGAACACAATCACGTTTTTACTCATCTACGAGGACCAGGTCATCTAGTGAGTCCTCAGAACGGCACCAGAAAAACTAAGATTAGTAAGCATATCGGAGCGCATGCTGGCTAGCAATAACGAAGCCCCCAGGTTAATTGATGTTAACAGTATAAAAAGAACAATGGATAGTCTCACCATCAGAGTGAAATTGAACCGAGAAGATATTGTATGCACCATGGACACCGGTGCATCAGTTTCCCTGGTAGGTAGCGACATTCTTCGGCCAGAATGTGTAAAACCTGCCTCCTCCAACCTTGTTCTTTAAACAGTTGCTGTAGATAATGCACCAATAAGAGAAAGGCTAAAGTAACACTTACTCTGGGACGGCTTAACATCGTGGATACAGTATATGTCGCAGATATAAAAGATGAATTCATTCTCGGAATGAATTTGATCAGCGAGTATGGATTCTCATTTGACTGTTAACAAAGAATCATGAGATTTGACCAATAAGAATTCATCTTAACGACCCTACTTAAAAAAATAAAACTTGTAAAGCTGCGAATGGCGAAGTTTTCAAGAATTCCAGGACTTTTCGAGAAGATAGTCTGTACTAGTCGCGACACCGACGTCACCGAAACGTGACCCTAGGTGTCGCGTTGAAGTAGATTAGCCATGCAAAAAATGCATCAACCGTTTACTGCTTGCACGAGCCTTACTTTAGAAAGAACAGATTATTTCTGTAAGAGTTGCTTACGTATACCCTAAAGGAATAACACTTAAACACGGTAACATCATTGGAGCCTGTGAACCTGTGACTTTGATAACAAGGTGTAAAGAGAGTAATTATCAGGATCAAAGAAAAGACTTCGACAGCTTTTTGGGAAGTCTAGACTAATCCTTAGGATATCTTTCGTTGGATGAATATAACGCTGTCAGAAAATTCATCAGATCTGAAAGTGACATTTTTAATTCAACAACAGTAGGACGAACCAACCTGGTCCAACACAGGATTGATACTGGTTAAGCTCATCCAATTATAAAACCCCCAAGACGACTACAATTTGCGAAACAGCAAGAGGTGAAAAAGCTGGTTGACAACATAATGGAAGATGAAGTGAGATTTAAATTATGTAATGCCCAAGCAACATTCGAAAGGCTAATGGAATTAACACTACATGGGCTTACGTGAAGAACTTGCTTGATATATCTCGATGACGTTTTGTCATGGGCAAAACTTTTGAGGAACATCTGGAAAATTTGTGAGAAATATTCCGAAGGTTCAGGAATGCCAACTTCAAGGTTAACCTTAAAAATGTTCTTTGTTCCAGAAAGAAGTGGATTTTTTGAGCCACACAGTATCATTAGCAGGCATCCAAACAGATAAGAAGAATATTAAGGCGATTTGATACTAGCCAAGACCACAAGATAAAAATTAGGTGATAAACTTTTTGAGCCTGTGTACCTATTACCGGCGTTTTGTGGAAGGATTTAATGATATTGCTGCACCCCTGCACAAGTTGACTAAAGACCAAGTCAACTTCATCTGATCTAACGATTGTGAAAGAGCATATAGAAACTGAAAGCTGCTCTATGTTTCAGTCCAATCTTGGGCTTTCCAAAAAAACAAAGATGCCTATTCATACTAGACACAGATGCAAGTAACCAAAGAATTGGAGCCGTACTATTACCAGTGTAGGATGGTCAAGAGAAGGGGATAGAGTACTACAGCAAAATGACAAGCAAACCTAGGAGAAATTATTGCGTCACCAAGAAAGTACTGATAGATATCATTAAAGCAGTAGACCACTTTTAAAAATATCTTTACGAAAGAGAGTTTGTCATAAAGACGAACCATGCAGCCTTGAAGTGGCTACTGAATATGTAGGTCAGGTAGTAAGGTGGATCGTAAAGTTGAACCAGTACCACTTTAAGATCAAACATCGGCCAGGGCGATTACATAACAACGCAGATGCCTTATCCAGAAGACCATGTGAGGATAAGTGCAATCACTGTATGCGGATCGAACTTCACGAAGAAATTGCCGATATAAGACAAATGAGAATGACAACTAACAACGAATGAACAGCAGCCGATCTGAGATAATATCAAGAGAGTGATCCCAACATTGTGGACTTTCTACGTTGAAAGGAAAGTGTAGCCGAGAGACCTACTTGGAAGGACATCTCCGACCGGGCACCAACATTCAAAGCCATGTGGGCACAATGGGATTCCTTTATTGTAGAGAATGGATAACAGAAACGAATTAGGAGTCGGCCGATGACAAGAAACTTGTTGTGCCCAAGTCAAGAATTAATGAAGTCTTGGAGGTGATCCATGGAGGTAAATCAGGTGGTCATCTAGGAGTTAATAACTCTGGATAAAATATCGCGACGATGTAAAAAGTTGGTGTAGAAGATGCCCAGTTTGTAAAACGGGTAAAGGTCCTAAAACAAGATCTAGAGGCAAAATGAAACAGTACAACATAAAAGCTTCTTTTGAACGCATTACCATCGAAGTAGCTGGGCCATTTTCAATAACAAATTACGGCAACAAATACATACTGGTTGCTATGGATTACTTTAGTAAGTGTGCTGAAGCTTATGCCCTTCCTAACCATGAAGCATCTACACTTGCAAGAGTCCTGATAGACAACATGTTCTTACGATTTGGAGAACCTATGGAGCTACATTTTGATCAAGAAAGCAATTTCAAATTAAATTTATTCTAGAAATTTTGCAAATTAGTGGGAAACCAGGACTACTTCACTACATCTACAGTCAGACGGCATGCTTAAAAGGTTTAATTGGACTATGGAGGATCATCCCGTGCAGGGATATCCTTAACCCCAATATGGCGCGTCCCAATGGCTGATACGGAACTTCCTGACTTACAGGAAAGGTGTCTAATATTAAAGAATAAACACCCGCGGATCAACTAAGGACATGATATAGGGCAGCGGCTATATCATTACTACCTTTGAGTACAAGGGAGCTCACTTCATTGTATTCAAACTAAACAGGTGCGGTTGATTTGTTTTAAGCCAGCCAAGCTTACCGCGATCATCAGGCTTTGCTCAAGGTGTCATGCGACCCGTGCCAAGGGGCGTACTATATGTATGATATCTGTGCCTGCCCCAAACAGATATCGCAAACGGAGCCTCTGGGATACCAGGAAACCTCCCGGTAGTATTTTTGCCTTGCTACGGTAATGCAGAGCTCTGCCGTAGTCGACCATTTTTTTTTTCTCTAGTTACTCGTGGGAACTATATGAGTAACAAAAATCTTAAAAACATTAAAACCATCTGCGACGAAGGCAATCTTCTCGCAGACGAACAAATGCAAATGGAGGTGTCTACTACAGACCCTCCTAGCAACCAAATCTCGCAGGAAGCTGAGAGGGTACTTTTAAAATCCCCCACTCCCGAGAAAACGGACTTGACGGCAGGGGGCGAGGCTAAGCAAACGGCCAGCATAAACCTGGACAAGAAGGTCAAACTTGCCGGCGCGACGAGAAAACATCTTAGCCGATTGATCAAGAGCGGGGTACCTTACAAAACCGCCTTAGATCAAATACTAAAAGAACGGGATGAGAAAAGGAGCGGGGATCAATCCCCCCTGCTCTCACCAGCAAGCGAATACGCTCGGATGGTAGCACTCCAGAAGCGGCGGCGAAAAATCCACGCACTATGGAGGACTCAAACGAGCAAAAACGCTCCTTTGCAGCGGTAGCTCAGGGCATCAAGGTGGGCATAATCCACCCAGAACACCCAAATGCTCAGCTGTCAAACGAACAGCTACGGCTGCTACAGCGATCCATTATGGACACTGTAGACAAACTACCGGACGATGGTCCACAAGTGTGATTCCAGAGCTGCACCATTCGACCTGGAATCCTCCTTCTGTCCTGTACGGACGCTGAGACGGTCAAGTGGATGGAGGAAGTGATATGCTACCTTCAACCCTGGGAAAACGCCCAGCTGAAGTTAGTTCAGAAGGAAGACATACCGAAACCCCACATCTGTGTGGCTTTCATCCCAGACAATGAGGGACTACCCAGACTGACGGGAGAACAGGTAACCAACCGTCTGCGGAAGATGAACCGTACCCTGCATACCCAGGAGTGGACCATTCTACACAGGGAAAACGCAGGACCTGGTCAAATTTGGACGTTCTCAATGGATGAGGTATCCATTAAAGATTTGGAGCGGCTAAATTTTCGCCCATATTTTGGCTTTGGACAGGTGCAATTCCGGTCCAAGGAAGCCAAGAAAGATCCATCATCGGTGGAAATTCCAAAGTCTTCGGAGGTAACCGTTAGAACCAAAGAGGGAGATAAATCTACCTTGGCGGTGACAGCGGGACTGAAGAGGCCGGCCAAAACCAGCAAAAAACCGGAAAAGGGAAAAAAACCCTTCATGGTAAAGCGCCGACAAAACGACCTACACCAGGAAACAATACGGGGAAGGAAAGTAAACCTCCCCACTCTACCTTTAAGTAGAAATGGCTAACCACATCCAATTTCTTCAACATGCTAGAGCGGCTTCATATGTCCTCAGCAGGAGGTTCGCCAAGGAGCAACTAGATGTGGCACTAATCCAGGAACCCTGGACTTCCAATACAGGCAGAATAAGCGACCTAGGAAACTGCTCCGGTAAGTTAATAGCGTGTACTCTAGGTGGTAAGCCAAGAGCATGCATACTCATCAGGAAAAACATAAACTATTTTATGTTAACAGAGTTTTGCACCCCTGATGTGGTTGCAGCACAGCTTTCAATCTCAGAAGGAGACATTAGTGTAGATGTAGTCGTTTGCTCTGCTTACTTCCCTGGAAACCGAATAGAACACCCTCCTCCAGCAGCAGTGTGAGATCTAGTCGCCTTCTGCAAGAGGAACAACAGGCAACTGATCATTGGATGCGACGCAAATTCCCACCATTTGGATTGGGGCAGCAGCGACATCAATGAAAGAGGTGAGTACTTATATAATTTTATAATAGGGGAAGGGCTAGCAGTCAACAACGCAGGCTCGGAACCAACCTTCGTGAACAGAATTCGCGGAGAAGTTCTAGACATAACTATTAGTACACAGTTTATGAGTACCAAAATAGTTAACTGGCAGGTATCTACCGAGCCCTCATGCTCAGATCATAGACACATACTTTTTGACGTAAGAATAGGACAACGTCCCATAGTGCAATTTCGAGATCCAAAATGCACAGATTGGAAAGGGTATTGTGAATCCCTCCAACAGCACCTAGGTAACGGTAATAGCACTATACAAAATAGAGCTGAAATAGAAGCGGCGAATGAGCATATCACATCCGCCCTTCTAACGGCCTATAAGGAAAACTGCCCATAAAAGGAGAAGAGGGACCATAGAGGTACACCATGGTGAAGCAGAAGCTTAGACAAGCAAAGAAAAGAAGTTCGACGTCTCTTCAATCGAGCTAAAGAAACAGGTTGCTGGAAAATCTATTGTACAGCTCTAACGACTTATAACAAAAAAATAAGGAAAGCCAAAAGAGAATCCTGGAGGAGGTTCTGTCAGACTATATCAGATCTACCTGCCAGCACAAGAATCCACAAGGCTCTCGCCAGAGATCCGTCGCAAGAGATTGGATCGATAAAACGACCAGATGGCTCTTTTACGGACTCTGGTAGGCAAACGTTAGAGACTCTCTTGCAGACCCACTTTCCCGGCAGTCTGCTTCTGAGGGACCAGGAGCAAATTCCACTCTCAATGGGATCGACATCGCGACCCAAAAGGGAGGACTGGAGAAAGGTTTCAAAAGTGGTCACCCCAACATCTGTACAATGGGCGGTGAATTATTTCTCCCCATTCAAGTCTCCAGGGGAAGATGGTGTTTTCCCTGCCCTGATTCAGAAGGGCAGCGAAATTTTACTACCTCTTCTGGTTAAACTATTCAGTCAACGGCGAGAGTTGTATACATACGTAAAACGGGTACGGTAAATCATTCCCTACCCAAATCCTTCCGGCCGATCAGCCTTACCTCATTCTTAATGAAAACTCTGGAAAGAATTATTGATAGACATATTAGAGAGGGGAATTTTAGGGAACATCCCTTAAACCCCCACCAATATGCCTACCAAACAGGCAAATCTACGGATTTAGCTCTAAACAATCTAGTAGGAAAGATC
Organism: Agelastica alni; assembly: GCA_950111635.1. Lineage (NCBI taxonomy): Eukaryota > Metazoa > Arthropoda > Insecta > Coleoptera > Chrysomelidae > Agelastica > Agelastica alni. Next base: position 65,255,430 of record OX467712.1, read on the forward strand.
GGCCATTCCCTTAAACATAAGGAAATTGCGCTGGCAGCTTTTTTGGATATAGAAGGAGCGTTTAATAACAGTCACTCTATACATCAATTAGGGATAGAGGGATAGACGGTAAAATCTGTAGCTGGTTTAAAAACATGATTGAAAACAGATATATAATATCATCACTGCATGGAGAGTCGGTTAGGTTCGGGGCGGCGAAGGGGTGTCCACAAGGCGGGGTACTTTCCCCCCTAATGTGGTCACTTCTAGTTGACTCTCTGCTGAGCGATCTTTCCATGCAGGGAGTAGATTTTCAATGCTATGCGGATGATCTGGTTATAATAGTTAGAGGTAAATTTGAAGCGACGATCTCAAAAGTCCTCCAAGAAGCCCTTAACACAGTATACAGATATTGCGAGAGGGAACAGATGTCTGTAAACCCCCGAAAAACTGTAATTATTCCTTTTACGAAAAGGAAAAAGCTAGATAAGCTTCGGCAGCCTGTCCTATACGGAGAGAGCATTCCATTTGCGACGGAAGTGAAATACCTGGGTGTAGTTCTGGATAAAAGACTCACCTGGAACGCCCACTTGGAAAAAACAATAAAAAAAGCCAGGTTTTCCCTCTGGAATCTCAGAAGAGTATGTGGCAAATCTTGGGGAATGAACCTCAAACAGATTTACTGGATTTATCAAACAATGATAATATCTATGGTCACATATGGTTCAGTAGTCTGGTGGACCAAAGGGTTAGAACAGATAGCTAGAGCAAAGCTTGCTGGCCTTCAGCGGCTGGCATGCCTGGCCATAACTGGAGCTATGTCCAGCACACCAACGGCAGCGATGGAACACCTCCTACATCTCCCTCCCCTAGATATTCTCTTAGAGAGGGAGGCCAGGATAGCTTCCTATAGATTCCTGTCTTTGGAAAAGCAAATAAATGAAGAGCAACTCGGAGATCACTCCGGGATACTGAGTGAAACAAAAAACCACCAAATTCTCGGGATGGTTCCTGACTTTCTAGCCACAAAAATATACGTAGGAAATTCGTTCAAAGTCCTCTTTCCGGAGAGAGACGAATGGATGGGGGGACAAATCCTCTTCCCAGAGACTGAATACGTAATGTACACAGACGGCTCAAAAACCCCAGATGGAGTTGGGGCCGGTGTTTTCAGCAGGAAACCAAAGATTGAAATATCTACCAGTCTTGGCAGGTATGCCACAATCTTTCAGGCTGAAATATTCGCTATCGAATTGTGTGCAAGAGAGTTGACCAACAGACCTCTAGCAAACAAAAACATAAATATAATATCAGACAGCCAGGCCGCTTTAAAAGCACTGAGCTCCAACAAGATAAATTCTAAACTTGTATGGAATTGCATCGAATCCTTGGTGATATTGTGACCCTACTGTGGGTACCTGGGCACCAGGGGGTGAAAGGTAACGAAAAAGCCGACACCCTTGCAAAACAGGGGGCCGAATCTGCGTTCACTGGACCAGAACCGGTTTTTGGAATCACCACAAGTGCCGCCAAAACAATTATTTCGGACTGGGCGGAGAGGAAAATACTCACGTACTGGTCCGACTTACCAGGGCTAACCCACTCGAAGGCGTTTTTACCGTTACAACCCTCGAAAAACACAACTAAGCAGATCCTAGAATGAAGCAGAAATGACCTGCGTATTCTAACAGGACTGCTTACGGGACACTGTCGTCTGAGATACCACCTCAGAAAGATAGATCTGAACCAACAAACGGACTGTCGGTTCTGCTGCGTGGAAGACGAAACTGCTGAACATATACTATGTTCATGCCCCGGCCTGGGAAGAATAAGGTTCAACATATTTGGTTACACTAACCTAGAACCTACCGATTTTAAAAAAATCTCACCCTATACAACCATGAACTTCGTAAGAAGGGCTGGATTGTGCGGTGAACTGTAGCCTCTAGGGGTGAGCCACAATAGACCTACTAAGCTGTTGATTCTACTAAGCTCACTCTTGCTCACTTTTGCCCTGTGATTTGGTGTTCGGGTCACCAAGTGCCGAACAGAAAGAAGCTCAAGATTTTGCAGACGAGTTACAGAATAACTTAATTAAAATCCATAAAACGGCTAGGTTAGCAAGTAATAATATAAAGGCTTGCTATGATCTTAAAGCAAATTTAAAGGGATTCAAGGAACGAGATCGAGTATAGCTATATAATCCACAACAAAAAAAGGTGTGTCTTCCAAGTTGACACCATCTAGGGAAGGACCCTAATTTTGGTTGATGCTCTGTCGCCTCAGGGCAAGATCGACAGATACGGACCCAAAAAATCGTAACAGTATGGTAGTTACTGTCGTGTTTGACAGAAAAGCATGAAAGGCGAGTGTGAATGGACAAGTCGGTAGAGGGCAACCTAGGTGAACATATCTCGTCGATCAAATCAAAATTGTTTTAAAAACAGATCAGGTTAAAAGTACCAACAAGACCAACAGGTAAAAAAACGCTTATGAAAGTAGAAAAAGCAAAAGACGTGTGTAAGAACCGTAGAAAGTGAAAAAAAGTGACCTCTGCCTATCACTACAGATAAAGACTATATGTATGTATATTCACTTACAATATTACAAAAATATTTTAAGAAAGTTTTTCGTAATATTTTAAAAAACGACAAACATATTTTTTGGGCTCTATCTACTTTTAATCACATTATCTAACTTTTTCTTTTACTTGAATATTTCAAATTTAAATTGTAGTTACCAACTGAGTAGCATCTGTCCTTTGGTCCAAGCAAAACTATGCATTCCTTTCGGGTCTGTGAAGTAGGCAACCATTCATTATTGTTTCTCACCTCAACTAATAAAGTTCCATTTTTAAAAGATCTTAGTCTTTTATTTATTGTGTACGTATTTCCATAAATAACTGACAGATCAATGTAGCTATTGACATCTGAAAGCTAAATTAACGTTTCTATTAGAACACCAAATATCTCACATATCTCACATAAAGATAAACTAATCACATGCCCTTTTATTATTTGTAGGAATATTTTATTAAAACTATTTAATTTTTAAAATAAAAAAATTCTACGTTTCTATTTATTAACTGTAATTCAATATAAAAGCCTGCAAAAATGGCCCCAGAATATTTTTTATAAACTTTTCTGTTCTAATTATATTGTGTATTATTTTTTTCAAAGACCAGCTTGGTGGCTGCATCTTTTTGTAATCCATAAGTTCGTATTATTTTTCAACAAATGCCTTGCTTCAACTAAGTAGTGGTTAATACTACAGTAAATTAACCACTAGATAAAGACTTACAGGCTTTTGTTTTAGATTTTGCTATTACTTTAATAAACAAAAAGTATTTCTTTTTGTCTTTTCAATGTTTTTAGGCTTTTCAATGTTTGTAAGTGAAGGGTTGGTATTTAAATAGATATGTTATTTAGGAAAGGTAGGTTATGGGGGTTTAAGTAACTTTTTTCCACCCCAATAAAAATTTACATATTTTCTTATTTAAAATATGTTTTGCTAATTCTAGAAGAAGAAGAAGAATGTACCTGTTCGGTATGGTTCAAAGACATTAAACAAGATTTTTCCCTATTGGTTAAAGTTCTTAGCAGAGACATGCATGTTGCATTAATAAAAGAATAGTAAAAGTCATCTTTAGGTATTTCGATGGTAGCACATCTTTTAGGTTCTTCTGATTTAGGCCAAAATTTAAGTTCTTTGGTGCAGCAAGAAACTGCAAAACCAGCTGAAAAATGTTACTTTTTTATTAATTTGGTCCATATGTGGTGTGTAAAAAGTAAAAAAAAGTAGAGACTTATTATTTTATTTATAAATTTGTTTAAATTTAAAAATATAAAGTACATAGGTACTTGAGAATTTTAAACTCTGATTTAATATGTTAATGAACAATGATTTTTTTCAGATATTTTTTTTGATTGTCACATTGTCTGATGAGAATTTTTTTCTTTAAACTGGAAAAATATAATTTACTATATTTTAAATTTACCAAGAGCGTTGGAACTCATATCATGAGCAATAAGTTCACCATATTGCATAACATTTAATGTATATACGGGATCCACAACTGGTTTTTCACCGTGTAGCAGTAATGTTAAGTTTCTAGCATTGGGTAAAGAATTGCCACTGATTGCAATGGCAAGCGAATTTTCACCTAAAAAAGAAATTTTAATAAAAACAATAACCTTTTTAATGCTACTGAATAATTATATTGTCACAAACAAAACGTGTAGGTAGAGACATTATTATTTTCGTGACACGAATTAATAGTATATTACACACCTAGGGCAGTAATGTAAGAAATGTCTCAAAATACATGTTTGTCATTATACATGTGTTCTGAGATATTTCTTACTTTAATGCCCGTGGTGTGTACACTATTTTTATCCCTACTGTAGGTGGAAAGCGGCTACTTTGTTTTGCGTAGCGGGCCGAAAGTGACGCTTTCTGCAGAGTAGGGAGAAAAATAAATTTTACGTCATTTTTTTTATAAAAATTAAACCAAATTACCGTAAAAACTGTCCAAAAATTAATTTATCGTTTTTTATTTTCGAGTATTTTAATAATAGGGTATGCATATTTTGTCTTGTTTTTAATGACACCTTTTAGTTTTTAAGAATTTGTTGGGATAACTAATTTTGTGCAGTCCTTGCGATAGATTTTCGTTAAAATAAAGCTCACAAAATGTTTCTTTTTTAAAAGTTATACGTTTTTTTTTTGGTAGACTGTTATTTTTAACCCAAAGTTATATTCTAGGGTAGTAGTTATATGCTTTGACGCTTGCACAGAAATAGTTTTTATTCGTACGAGATACATGAATGCTAATAACTTTCTTGAGAATATTGTAATAGGACATATAATGCCTTTTGGTCCTTTTCTAAAACCCAATTTCCTGTTCATGTAAGACAACGCTTGACCTCACTGTAGTGCCCTGATCCAGGAAAACATGGAAAGAGGGTTAATGAAATCCCAACGAACTCAGTTGACCGTTCATAAGAATTTCTTTGAACCAACGAACGTGCCAATGGTAGCACGTATTGTTTACGAATTAATTGTATTTATTAAACAACGAATCGTCTAGCAAGAGTTGTGTGTTTTTATATTTTGTCCTAACCGGGTCGTGGCGCGAACTGCTTAGTTTGCCTTCCTCGGTTCAAGTTCAACATTTGTAAATAAACATCTAGTCGTAATGTTCAATAAGTTTAATATAGTATTTAGGAAAACGTTCCTCCTTTTTATTCTAACAAGGGTTTCCCGTAACCTTAAGATACCTAATACATTACATGGCGATCCTGCGGAAACGAATCTTTGGAATCTAACGGCGCAGCTTACTTCGGACGATGGGAAACTCCAGATCAACTACTCAGGACGTACTAGGAAGAATCTTTAAATTAATAGTCAATTCAAATTGAAAAGTACACAGCCCAGCAGAAAGGAGACATCCAGATGCCATTTTTTCAACGTCTAACCAGTGTTGTGCATAGACAATCCAGTGACATTCGGTAAGAACTGTTTAAGATATTTTTGTACCATTACGATGAGTCTAGTTTCGCAATTATTTTTACAAAATAATTTCATTTTTCGCACACCTGACACAATTAATAACGATAATAATAACAATTCATGAGCATTTTCGTTTCGACATTTTAATTATGTATTTGCTTACAACTATTTTCCGTTTTAAATTATTGCAACGAACAATTTTTGAGAGCTAGAGATAAAGTTATTAGATCATTTTTGATATTAGATTGCAAATATATCGTGCCAAATTCTTGCACATCTCCTATCGACATAACAAATTTAGAAGCTTTAAGTGATAGTGAAGGTGAAGACAATATGGCGCTAACACCTATAGAATTATTTAATATAGCTAGCAAAATCATTCCCACCGAATTTGACGGCTCATTCGAAAAATTAACTGATAAAATAAATGCTGCCCACATCTCAGAGGGAATGCCCCTCGAATAAGCAAAGAAATACATAGCAGATAACGTTGTAAAAGCCTTATGCTCAAACGCATCCAACGATAGTATGAAATTAATTATGGCAGCGGGAAGTTTTACCTCAGCTTAAGAAGCTATAACCAAATTATTACAATAAATACTACCATCGTAACACGCGAAGATAACGCACATATTTTAGCAATCACAAAGTCTATGGCTAACAAAATGTCTAATAATAAAACAAACGGAACAGAAAATTAAGTAATAAAGTTTAAAACTAAAGATGACATAAATAAAGTCAAAAATCTTCCTCCAGTATACAAGGTACTAAATAATTTAGAGGTGCAAAACCTACCAATTTTATGTGTTAAGTTTAACCCTGTCTATTCTAGAATACGAATAAAGGACAACCGTAGAAGTATAATTGAATTTATTGAGAATAAAGCGGAAAGTAAGCTAGACTTAGGTCAGTTACTGTCAGAAATTAATCTGATCGCTAAGAAATATAGTATAAAGAGAATGAAAATATACAGTACTGATATTATTTTTAAATATAGCTCAGAAGGAGAGCTCAAGAGATTAGGTAATGAGATTTTGAAAAATACTCAAATATGTATATGTAACGTACCAATACTGCTAGAGGATAGAGACGAGATAACAAAAGTCATGGAAAAATATCATAATGATCCACTATTCGGTGGACACGCTGGCAAAAAAGGCTATTAAAGAAAATTAGAACCACATTCAGGTGGAAAGAAATGTTCAAAGGCGTAGCAAATTACGTAAAATCTTGCCACAAGTGTCAATTAAACAAAAGTAGGATTAAAACAATAGAACCATTTGTAATCACCGACACCCCACAAACGGCTTTTGATATCGTATGCATCGATACTATAGGTCCGTTCAACAAGACAGACTCAGGTAATAGTTATTGCGTGACAATTCAGTGCGAATTAACTAAATATGTTGTTATGATACCAGTAGAAAATAAGGAAGCTAAAACTATAGCTAGAGCTATTTTTGAAAGATTCATACTGACATATGGGTTAGTTAAGCAAATTCGAACCGACATGGGTACAGAGTATAAAAATGAAGTACTTTCAAATTTAGCAAAACTTCTAAATATAGAGCACAAGATCTCAACGGCTTATCACCATGAGACGCTGGGAGCTTGTGAAAGAAATCATAGAGTTTTTAACGAATTTCTTAGAAGTTATGTAAACGAAAACAAATTAGATTGGGATCATTGGTCTTCATTTTATGCTTTCTATTACATCACTACACCAAATTCGTATCACGGATATACACCTGTTGAACTAATTTTTGGTAAGAAAAATAATCTGCCAGAGCCTATCACACGAAATATTGAACCAATCTATAACATTGATATGTATTACTAGGAATTACGATATAAGCTTCAAGTAGCACACGCTAGAGCTCAGAAATTCTTGTTGTAAAATAAATGGTCACGTAAACAGACGCAAGAGACGCAAATCTCAGAACTAAAAGTTAAACCGGGAGACTTAGTTTTATTGCGCAACGAGAACGCTCATAAATTAGATGCTAAGTATATCGGCCTTTACGAGGTAACGAGGTGTGTTGGAGTAAATTGTGAAATAAGATCAAATCTAGACAAATTATTAACGGTTCACAAAAATAGATTAAAAATGTACACCGACAGTGACATTTAAATAATGTGGTGGTGCACAAACACTTTCGCGCATTGTATGTATGCGTAACGTTATATAATAACATTTTGTATTTATTGTAATTAGATTTAAGGCCACTATAATTAATTAGCATGACGTCATGCCCCGATCATCCAATGGTCAAATATTTTATGTACTATATCATATTTTACTTATTTTGTTTATTAACCGCTTTTCATACCAGTGAACAGGTAAAAAGGATTAGCTACCCTTATTACCTACTAGTATTATACAAACATTTATACTTATAAGATGTACATATTAGATTTAGTAAACATCATATTAATAAAGGAATATTATAATTATAATCAACATACAAAAACACATAATCACTTTCTGATGCAGATTTAACATTTTTTTTCCATTTTTTTTGGTAAAAAGGGAAGATGTAGTGCCCTGATCCAGGAAAACATGGAAAGAGGGTTAATGAAAGCCCAACGAACTCAGTTGACCGTTCATAAGAATTTCTTTGAACCAACGAACGTGCCAATGGTAGCACGTATTGTTTACGAATTAATTGTATTTATTAAACAACGAATCGTCTAGCAAGAGTTGTGTGTTTTTATATTTTGTCATAACCGGGTCGTGGCGCGAACTGCTTAGTTTGCCTTCCTCGGTTCAAGTTCAACATTTGTAAATAAACATCTAGTCGTAATGTTCAATTAGTTTAATATAGTATTTAGGAAAACATTCCTCCTTTTTATTCTAACAAGGGTTTCCCGTAACCTTAAGATACCTTATACATTACATCACATAGCTGGAAAGGTAGGTACTCAATTATCTAAATCAAGTTGGTACACCAGTTATGCAGTGACCACCAAAAAGCCCGGATCTGAATCCTCAAAAATCCTCAAAAAAAATGTTAAACGTCAAATGCCTGCACCGAAAAACCTAAAGAAACTTGAAAATGCAGTAATCACAGCATGCTTGGACGCATAAATGCTGTGATCCGAAGTAGAGGAGGCAACACACGCACAATGTCGCACTTACACCATTAGTGTCTTATTTACACTATAATTTATTTTTTTAAACAATTTTGTTAATAAGTCTTGAGAATAGTTTTTATTGAAATCTTATAAGGAAATATTAAGCAAATTTACTTTTAAAGTGTCTGAATACGTTTTTTCTAACTTTTTAAATAAGTAATGGTAGATATTTATTAAAATAGATAAAAGGGTGACAAAAATGTAAAAAAAAAATATTCATTAGTTTGGTTTGCGTGTAAAGAGGAACAATAATAAGTGGCAGGGTTTAAGTCATGGAATGTTCATACAAGAAAAAAGTATCTAGCTAAAGATATTGTTTTGGGTCTATCTTAAAATATACTTATATAAATTGAGACAGGATCTCAGTACAATAATCGAGGTAAGGAATTCTGTTTAATATTTTAGCGTTCTTTAAGTAGTCGTCCTAGATCCAATACCCAACCAATCTGAATATAAGCATTGTTAAACGATAAAGCTCATTAAATCCTATAAACTCCGTGTGGAATTTATACTATTAATGATCACCTGTAAAGATTAACATAACCGGTGTGTTTTAAATATTTAATATCTTTATGTACCTTGTTATTTAAGTAAATACAAAACAAAATCCAATTCAATCACATTTAATTTTGTGTATTATATAATTATTTAAAACCTTTTTTTTTCAAAATATAAATAGGTTCATATTTAAAATGGCAACATTTTTAAGTAAAAACATTAACTTAAGTTTTCTAGAATTCCTAAATATTCCTATAATAGTAACAATTCGTTAAAGTTGTACATTGGATTTTGTATTGTATTAACTGTATAAACATATTACTATCTTTTGTAAATAATTACTTAAATACAATATTAAATGGTTTAAACAAATTAAAAAACAAAAGGTTATCAAGTTTTTAATAAATAAAATTAATGTCTGTTTGCAATATTGATTAAAAAAACCATTTGCGATGTATTTTCTTCAGATATTGTTAAAAATGTTTTTTGTTAATACACTGCCGAACATAAAATATTTATTTTATATTTATATTTATAATTTATATTCATTTTTTAAATTTTTAGTTTCCTCTGGTTTTTTTTTAATTGTCACAAAGTTTACTAACTTTATGCAATGATTTTATCGGGATTGCTTAAATAAAAAAGGGTTTTTATTGTTTTGTTTAAAGTTTATTGAAAATAATGAAAATAAATAATTTAATTTAATATAGTTTAATATGCTAAATAATTTAAAAAAAATAAATTTTATAGACTTTAGTAGCGGGTAATTTGATAGTGGTAACAGCTTGCCATCGACGAGGCATGCTTTGAATCAGATTTTTGATCACATCTTATGGAAGATTGTTCCATTACTGCACCAGTATGTCGCGAAGCTCTTTAAAGTTTCTGAGAGCCAGCACATATCTCCGTAAACGTCTCCCCATCTCATCCCTAACATGTTCGATCGGATTTAAATCTGGGCTTCGAGCAAGCCAAACAAATCATATAATTTAAACCTAGTCAAGAAAAGTAGTAACTATCCGAGCAGTGTGGGATCGTGCATTTTCATGCATAAAGGTTTTGTCTTTTCCAAGAAAAACCATAAACGGTACCACATAAACTTCTAAAACCTCTATCAGGTACCTACCTATACGTACCCAAAGTCCCATTCTGTATAAAGACTAATTCCGTACGAGCTTTAAAAAATATGCCTTCACATGCCATAACTGAGCCTTCACTAGATAAAAGTCGTTCGTCAATACACGTTTAAACATATCTCTCGCATTGTCGTCGCTACATTCTTATCCGTGTGAGCTCGTAACATAAAATCGCGATTAGCCGATTAGCCTCACCTCCCTCTAATGAAAACTCTGGAAATAATTATTAATAGACATATCAAAAAGGGGAATTTTAGGGAACATCCTTTAAGCCCCCATCAATATGCCTACCAAACAGGCAAATCTACGGATTAAGCACTAAACAATCTAGTAAGAAAAATCAGCCATTTCCTTAAGCATAAGAAAATTGCGCTGTCATCTTTTCTAGATATAAAAGAAGCGTTTAATAATGCCCTGCCACAGTCACTCTATACATTAATTAGGGATAGAAGAATCACCATTCAAATCTGTAACTGGATCAAAAGCATAATTAAAAACCGATAGGTAATATCATCACTGCGTGGAAAGTCGGTCAGGTTTAGTTCGGCGAAATGGTGTCCAAAAGGTGGGGTACTCTCTTCCCTAATGTGGTTACTTCTAGTCGTTTCTCTGCTGAGTGAGCTTTCCATGCAGGTAGTAGATTTTCAATGCTATGCGGATGATTTGGTTATAATAGTTAGAGGAAAATTTAAAGTTACGATCCAAAACGTCTTCCGAAAAAAACCCTTAACACAGTATACAGATGATGCGAGAGGAAACAGATGTCTGTCAACCCCCGAATAACTAATTATTTTTTTTACAAGGAAAAAGCTAGATATGCTTTGGCAGCCTATCCTATATAGAGAAAGCATTCCATTGGCGGCGAAAGTAAAATACCCGGGTGTAGTTCTAGATAAAAGACTCACCTGGAACGCCAACCTTAAAAAAACAATCAACAAAGCCATGTTTTTTCTCTGGAGTCTCAGAAGAGTATGTCACAAATCTTTGGAAATGAACCCCAAACAGATTTACTGTATTTATCAATATTACGTATGGTTCAGTACTTTGGTGGACTAAAGAGTTACAACAAATAGCTGAAAAAAAGCTTGCTGGTCTTCAGCGGCTGGTATACCTGGCCATAGCTGGAGCTATGTCCAGCACACCAACGACAGCGATGTAACACCCAAATCTCCCTCCCCTAGATATTTTCTTAGAGAGAAAGGCCAGGATTGTCTCCTACAGATTCCTGTCTCTGGAAGGGCAAATTAAAGGAGAGCAACTCAAGGACCATTCCGGGATGCTAAGTGAAATAAAAAACCACTTAATTCTCGGGATGGCTCGTGACATGCTGGCCACACAAATACACAAAGAAAAGTCAAAGTCCTTTTTTTTAAATAGAGATAAATAGGTAAGGGTCTCTTTTTTCCAGAGACTAAATACGTAATGAACACAGATGGTTTTATACCCCCAGATGGAGTTAGTGCCGGTGTTTTTTGCTAGAAATATCTACCACTCTTGTCAGGTATGCTACAATCTTTCAGGCTTAATGAAGTCTTCGATATAGAATTGTGTAACAGCCCTCGAGCAAACAAAAACATAAGTATAATATCAGACAGCCAGGCTGCTTTAAAAGCACTTAGCTCCAACGCGATAAATTCTAAACTTGTATGGAATTGCATCGAATCCCTGGAGTGTCTTGGTGCGAACAACAAAGTGACCCTGCTGTAGGTATCTGGGCACCAAGGGGTGATGGTGAACGAAAAATTCGACATCCTCGCAAAATAAGGAGTCGAATTTGCGTTCACTGGATCAGAACCAGTCTTTGGAGTCACTACAAGTGCCCAAACAATTATTTCGGACTGGGTGGAGAGAAAAAGACTCACGCACTGGTCCGATATACCAGGATTAACTCACTCGAAAACGTTCTTACCTAAACCCTTGAAAAACACAACTAAGGAGATCCCAAAATGGAGCAGGAACGACCTGCGAATTCAAACGGGACTGCTTACAGGACACTGTCGTTTAAAATACCACCTCGGAAAAGTAGGTCTAAATCAACAAACGGAATGTTAGTTTTGCTGCGTGGAAGAAGAAGCTGCTGAACACATACTATGTTAATGCCCCTGCTTGGGAAGAATAAGGTTCAACATATTTGGTTATACCAACATAGAACCTACTGATTTCAAGAAAATCTTACCCCATACAACCATTAACTTCGTGAGAAGAGCTGGATAATGCGGTAAACTGTAACCTCTAGAGGTTAGGTCTAACTTACCTAACTTAACCTTGATTTTTTAAACCAAGAATTATCGTGCTAAATTCATTGTACTTTGCAATCCGCTGTTCACGTGAAAGCAGTGGTCCAGTAGCGTTACCATTCGGTTTCTCAAAGCACTGGAAATGAGGAAGCGGTTATCTTAAGTTGTTGTATTTTTTTTTTGTCCTGAACCAGGTCTCTTGGTAAGCAGGCCAGTCTCTTCGTACCACTGAAATACTCTTTGTACACAGGAGAGACTTACATAAAAGTTCATCGCAGTTTTGTGCTGAGTTTTGCGCCGCAATTTGTGCCGCAACAACAGAATTTATAGCCATTTCAATACACTTACAATGACAATACTAATCAATCCAACAATTTTCAATAAAGAAATAAAACCACTGATACAAAAAATATGCTGATAATGGATTTTAGAAATTTGGATGGAAGACCCCTTTTTGTCAAATGCTTATCGAAACAACAACAATATTTTAATTTAAGCAATCACGATTATATCATCCCTTAAATTTAGTAAACTATATAACAACCAAAAAAAATACGAATAAACTAAAAATTTCTATAATTAATGCAAATAACAAGGTGACCGTAATTTGATGTTCGTCAGTGTATAAGAGAGTGACTAAACACTAAAGCAACAATAATTAGAGCCGATCCTTACTATTTTTATTGTCACATTATAGATTTTATTTAACCTTTAAGGCTAGGAACACTGCATATAGACTTAAGGTCAGGGTAGGTGGGGGAGCAATGAAATTGATCACACCAAGATCGAGGCACTCCACAAACATCCCTTCACAATAAAATCCGACAAAATTCCGAAAAACACCTTAAAAGGGAAAAATTATAAAACAAAAATACCAAGCAGAGAAGACTGGTTGAAGAAAACACTATTGACCAGCCCAGGAGTAAAACGATGGTACACTGACGGATCAGGGTACCAGGGACACTTCGGGGCAGGTGTGTTTGGAGCATCCTGGAACTACAGGGAAAGCATACCCCTGGGTCTCGGTCTTGTAGGCTGAGGTCTATGCCATATTCAGGTGTGCTACGCACCTGACAGAAAACAAAGTAACCAACAGTGAGATTGATATTCTCACAGAAAATCACGTGGCCATTGGGGCCCTCGTGATTTGCACCACAACATCATCAGTGGTGTGGGACTGCATGACTGCCCTCACTGAATTAGCGACTGCGAACAAGGTAACTCTTACATGGAATTCTGGGCACACAGGGATTAATGGCAATGAGGTAGCCGATGAACTGGAAAGAAATGGGACCCCAGTGAAACCAAAAAGCCAGTTCATCGGATTGCCAATTGACGAAGCGAAACATAAATTAAAACTAATCGCTCAGCGGAATGCAAATACTGGCTGCAGAACATTACGACAGCTAATAAAAAAAACCTCTCCAGAAGAGGGCAGACGCACTCTGGGCGATGAACCGGAGTAGGCTAAGCAGCACGCTTGGCCTACTCACTGGCCACGTCGCACTAAGGGCGCACCTCTTCAAACTTGAGTTGGTGGCTGAGAAAAACTGCCGGCTATGCGGCGAAGTGGCATACATATTCTTTGTTGCTGCCCGATGCTAGCGGTGTACAGATATCAAACCTGGGGCCGCATGATAATGGATCCAAGTGATCTTAATGAGACAGGGCCAACAGAAATCCTGCGGTTTGCCAAAACCAGTGGACTGGAAATCTGATGCCCTGAAGACACAGCGGTGGTCACAGAGGATTAAAAGATCTAGGTGACATAGGTGCCTATAACATTAGCCCAACCGCAAAATTGTAATGTAATCTAATATAACCTTCAAGCGATCGCGCAGCATCAAATCGACCGCATTTGATACATTTTCGTTAATAATGTCATTATTTCTTGTCGCATGCATTTTTTATCACCTCCCCTCTCCACGACCTAACAATCGGCAATTTGTTTTGTTCCTTTGGTAGGTGATTTAGCCAAAAATCATAAGATTTCTGCTATAGATACCATGCGTAAAAACAAGAACGAAATACCGCCTTGTTTTACAGATACTTGGTGTATTTAAGTCGATTTATATTTTTTGACAGAGCAGCGCTGGTGTCGTACGTGCCCCAAAAAAATATGTGGTACTTATATAATCACTTTATTCTGCTGCTGAAATGAATGAAAGTACAAATAAAAACCCAAGCCAAACATCTTAACTTCTTACAATAAAAGGAAGTGCGATGTCGATGAGGTCGACAAAAAAAGTGAAGATGTATTCGACATCAAGAAAGAATAATAGATGTCCGTTGACACTCTTCTTTCGTCTTCTAGATATTGCTGAAATAAATTTCAAGGTAATATCGAGGAAGAATAAAATGGTTTTACAAAAGAGGCATATATATTTACGAGAATTGGGCATTGACCTCATAAAAAGAGTACGTTCAAAGAAAAGCTACGTTTGTGAACCTTGCAAGTAAACTTTAAAGAAATATTAGAGAACATTTAAATATAAGTTTTAAAAAGGCTGGCAATGAACCAATCAGTAGTTCCAGAACATGCAGAGGAAGCAGCAAAATATCCTTATAAAAAAAGGAGGCAATCGAAAAAAAATGCACATTATGTATGAGATATATTTGTAGGACCCATACTACAATATTTTGCAATGAATGTTATCTTGGTGAAAAAATTAATTCTAAAGAAAATTAGATCCAAGTTGATAATAAATAATTTAATATTAATTATTTAATATCATAAAGCCAAACATTTTGTGTTTCAAAATTACTTTCTAATCCAATAAAAACTTTGGTTAGTTAGGTTTGTGGTTTTATAATTTTATTTTATGTGGGTTTATTGTTTTTAAAAACATAATGGTATTGTGTCAATATAAAAGAAATTAATTATTATTAATTAATTAGTGTTTTGAATCCCTAAAATATCCCATAGGTCTTACGCGCGACCGCTGCCATTACAAATGACCGCGCGCCCATTTTAAATGTTTTGCATTAATTGTCAAAAAATCAATAGATGTGTTTTTATAAAATAATTTAGAGTTGTCACAGGTCAAATACAATTAAAGAAACGAGCAATTTAAAAAAAAATTATTTGTAAACGAATATTTGTTAATTGTTAAGACATAAAAATATCAATATTTCGTTACAAGTATCGGTGTTGCATGTACATTTTTTTAAGAACCTCGGTCAAATATCTTAAACTTTTTCGAATCATACGTAAAACAAAATTAACCTCTTATTATAACCTCTTTTATTTAACCTTTATTTAAAACAATATATTTTTAAAAGCACCTACACACTTACAAAGAAACATAAAGTTCAACGGTACGTACATACATACATATAGTCACAGGTAGAGACCACATCCTTCCACTTGCTACAGTTCTTACACAAATCTTTTGCTTCCTTTACTTTTATCAGTGCTCTTATACATGTTCGTCGGTTGTTGGTACTCTTGACTGGGCCTTTCCTTAAAACAATGTTGATCTGATCGAGATATATTCGCCGAGGTCGACCACTACCGACTTGACCATTCACACTCGCCTAATAAATTTGTTTCGTCAATCTTCCTTCATCTATCCTTACTACGTGTCCAAACCATCTAAGAATTCCTTTATCTATCTTTGTAACCACATCTTCTTTTACACCACAGCGTTCTCTTATCTCACTATTTTTTACTTTTCTCCAACCAAGTCACTTCAGCTATACTTCTATACTTATCTCCGCAGCTTTAATCCTATTTCTATGCTTTTTCTGCCAAACCCAACATTCACTACCATACATAAGTATAGGAACCAACACACTTCTATGCATAGCCAGACGTGCTTTTTTTTGACACTTTCTGGCTGCTTGTAAAGCTATGCATTGCCTCATTCATTTGTTTTCTTGCCAACACCCTTCGCTCAATGTCACTGTCATACTTTCCATCTCTTGTAAACTTTGAACCCAAGTACACAAATTCATTTACTTGTTCCACTCTTTCTACCTTAATCAGAACTTCACAGTATGTCCTGTTTTCTTCTCTTTTAAAAACCATTACTTTCGTTTTGCTTGCATTTATTTTTATTCCTTTGATTTTCAGGGCATCATGGATAACAATAACCATCGCCTGCAACCGCTTTTCAAATGACGCTAATATGACTTGATCATCGTTACGTAGATAAACAATATTCGTTATGCAAACGAAACATTACTGATTGCCAAAAATATTAAAGACCTTTAAGAACTTGTCCACCAGTTAAAAACTCAGAGCCAACTTATGGGATTAAACATTAAATATTGCAACAAAGACAAAATCTATGGTTATTTTCCGAGACCCGAACATGACAAAAAACGCCTGTATTAACGTTTTAAAACTTACCATTAAAAAAATCAACATACGTATTAAAGAATTGGACATCAGAAACTAAAATTAAATGCAAAATAAAAAATGCACGACATTTTATGAAATTTTAAAAGGTTGCCAAAACTAAATTTGATTTAGTCCTAGGACAAAGTTTGATAAAGCTTCATAGGGTCAGTGTTCCTTTGCGATATAGAAGAATGAACGATATAGATAAAATTCATGAACAGGGTGGAGACCTTTGAAATGTGTCTTTATTGCCACCCAAGATTTCTTGTACAGCACAAATAAATAATAAGGAAGTCCTGTGGCGAGTAGATAGTCGTGAAGTACTACTGACTACAAAAAAGTAAGGTTGAATATCTGGAACATGTGCAGAATTTACAATATAACAATCTGCAGCTTATAATCGAGGGCAATATTGAAGAAGAGCATAAAAAAAAGGGGAAAAAGATGTTCTGGTTAAGAAATATAAGGCAATAAATGAGACTAATGACCATCGAAAGTCCGGTTCATACATCCGTAAATCGTAATGGAATGATATTTTGGCAAACATTTATTATTAGAAGAAGTCCTTTGAACACGAATAGGCCAGTCATATTAGGAGTTAACCTTGAAATAAAAGATAATAAGCGAAACATTTGTGTAAACTATTGTTTTAACGTTTAAAAAGTTGGCTCAAAAACCTCCTAACCTCTCGTGTCCGCGTCTTAAGTTATTCAAGGTAAAATGTCGCAAAAACAGGTTTTCTTGAATATTTTGCTTAAATGATATTTGCATTTATTAGAATAGAATAGTTTATTTGACTACTTTATATACATTGGTACATTTGAAGCATTTCAGTAAGGTACTATAGAGTAAATATTGTAACGATTTTGCGATATACCACTAGAATGTACGTAAGCAAGCTGGGTGGTATAGTAACGTCACAGCCAATGACAAGGATGTTCCTGTACCAGACCAAAAGTATTAGACGAAGCACTTGCTATTGCTTGCTTGCTTTGGAGCATGAAACCGCTAGTCAAACCTCACGAGGACATCGTGTTAGAACCATCGGGGGAGAAAACAAAGAAAACGATGAACACCTGGAAGAAATGGTTTGAAAATAATCCAAAACAAACGAAAACCTATATGTAGGAATTGTGGCGAACTAGGTCATCTTCATCGCAATTGCAAGAAACCTATAGGACAGTCGGGAAAACTAAAACGGGTCGACATGAAGGGGCAATCGACAACTCTGGGATATAAAGTTTCCATTGGCACCCTGTATCTTGAATACGGATGCCGTTACGAAATTTTTTTACAAAACAAACCCAACTTATTTTGCAGTGTTTTACCTATCCTAGCAACAAGGCCGCCTTATTTGAAACACCCTGTAATAAATTAATTTGGGTAATTTACAAAACGGAAGATTTAACTAATAACACTAAGAATTTAGGAATATGAAACAAAATTATTTTAAGTCTAAAAAATTATACAACTAGTTTTTTTAGCAAATGTTTAAGAAAATGCCCCTGTTGCTTAATGCATAAATTTAATTAATTTATTAAATCTTTTCTTTTTCCCAATAGCATACTTAAAATTATCTTAGTTTAATTATTAAAATCTTTTGTTTATTATTAAAAGATGTTATTTTATTATTTTAATTAATTCTTTAAAAAATTGTCACATTTATTAATATTATATTTAAATTGTTACTGTAAGACGTTTTATAAGAATAAATACACCAAAAAAAAAATATTTTAAAGTCTGTTAAAGATAGGTATAAGACATATTCAACAAAAGTTAAAGGTATTATGACGGATGCTTTTTTTTTTTAATGCGAGATTTTGTAAAAATTTATTAGGTTTGGATGAAGATATTGCACACCCTGTATTTTATATTTTCAATGTTACATAAGTTACATCCCATTAAACTTTTCATCAAACAAGAGCTCTATGTACTCAAACAAAACCAAGCAGTAATTAGATTCATGTGGGTCCCATCTCATGTGGGTATCCCATGCAATGAAAGAGCAGATCAACTGGCGAAAGCAGCCATCTTAAATCCATTGACTGCTACTGAACCCAAAATAAATCACATTGATCTATAATCTTTCTACAAACAAGAAATAACCAACAAGTGGCAACATCGATGGTGTGATTCCACCTCTAAGCTAGCAGAAATAAAAACATCAGTACTCCAAATAAAAAATACCTCCAAAAACAGAAGTCACCAAGTTATCCTGACACATTTGCGACTGGGACATACCCGCTTAATACATAGATACCTCATAGCAGGTGGTGACAAACCAAGATGTGTGTGGAACAGACCTAAGTGTTTAACATATTTTAACAGAATGCGTGCTATATTACATCGACAGACTTACTCATCACATCCCACAAACAATGAAAGACATACTTGGTGAAAATTGTGACACCGAAAAATTGATAGCTTTTCTCAAAGATAATCACATTTTTCAACATATATAAACTAATTTTAAATATCATATACTAATTGAAATATCTGTATTATGCCGTTGCTAATAACCCTTGCGGTTGATACAACTTTCTTTAAATAAAAAAAAAGTTACATGAGAGATGCATTAATTTAGGTTTCTACTTTTTTGAATATTCGATAATAATATCCTTAATAAGCAAGAACTACGCATTAAAACCAATAATTATAAAAACTTTTTACATTCACATTTATTACATAAAAAACTAAATTAGGGTGTTTAAAAAAAACCTGATTTTCTTTTTGGGACGTCTTATATAGTTTTAAAAACTTTTAAATTATGCACCGTTTGTTGCCATATCATATGGCAAAAGTTTTTTAAAATTTTTTATTTACTAAGCAATCCTCTACTTATCTAGCACAACTAACTTTGTTAAATAAATTTTTAATATACAAAATAATAAAAGTATTTGTGTATATAACTTAAAAAAAATTAAATGTTGTAATACAAAACTTAACAAACCTAATTTTAATACCATTAAATCAGAAAATATTTAATAAATTTCTGTTCTACTTATATATATATATATATATATATATATATATATATATATATATATATATATATATATAATAACTGTTTTAACAATTTTAATAAACAAAAAGTTTAATAGTAAAAAACGTATAAAATATATAAAACTGGTAATTTTGTACAACGAAGATATAATAAATTAACATTAAACAAAACAAAAACTACCACATAATTTTTTTCACACGAAAATTATAAAAATTTGTTATTAAACAAGATAAAATCCAATTTCCCTATTATTATATTTTAAAAAAATTAAATCTTTGTTTCATAACATTATAGGTACTACTCACCATCTCCATATTTAGCTGGTAAAAGTCTATCATAAATTGAAAAAGGTGTTCCCCAATGACCATTTTTTAAATTGTTACAAGTACCATCAATACTCCTGTACCTTGTATTTCCTTTGCAAGATTTTATTTTTAAACCACAATCGTCGTTACATGATACACTTATAAGTAAAAAAATTAAAAGATATACCACTTTCACGCTAAAGAACATTTTATGTAGTTGAGATTACAACAATTTAAAAAACTGTTGACAAACCTTATAAATACAAATTTTGAATTTAAAACCCGTTTAATATAGTCAGAGAGCTAATCGAAAAGAATTGGTCATTTAAATGTTATAATGTTATTAAGAAAAGCACTAAAATAACGTGTTTATAAGCATCATATTTATAGGAATTGTAAAATAAACAAATAATTTATATTATTATTAATTGTGCGATAAAATTTTAAACCCCACTCAATTATTCAATTCAGCTGTTTTACCAGTTCTTTCAATTTGTATGTACATATAAGATTTTTTTATTATTTATATATCCAAATGTCTCAGTTAAAATGCTCTTTCGCCATATATTTTAGACATAATGTTATCCAAAAGAAACTTTTAAAATTTAAATGACACAATGCATATATATATATATATATATACATGAAAAAAATAAAACTAATTTATTTTTCAATATAGTCACCTGCAACGTTTATACACTTGGTATATCGAAAAAAATTCAGAACTTCGAGTCTTTAGCTATTCATCTACTGCTGACATCAATTCGTTATCTTCAGCATAGCGGATTCCACAAAGATGTTCTTTTAATTTTGGAAATATATGATAGTCGCTGTGGACCAAATCTGGAGAATAAGGGGGTTGTTCAAAAATTTAAAATCCCTCATTATGAATGGCAGCCATTACAACAAAACTTTTATGGGCCGGAGCGTTGTTCTGGTGGAAGAGCACACCTTGACTCAATTTTCTTCCTTGTTTTCTCTGATCGCTTCGCGTACTTTTGGTATTAAATTCGCATAATATTCACCTGTTATGGTGCACCCACGTAATAAATAATCCACGAAAAAAACACCTGCAAAAACTGTAGTCATGATCTTACCAGCTGATGGGACAACACGAAATTTTAGGGGAGAAGGGAAACCCCCATGCCGCCATTCCATGCTTTGTTTTTTAGATTCTGGATCAAAGTGATGAACCTATTCGTCAACCGTTAAAAATTTTCTATTAAATTCATCGGGATTCCTGTTAATGATCTCCAAATTTGTCTCCGCTGCAACCTAGTGAACACGCTTCTGTTTTGCTGTCAGCAGTCGTAGAACCTCTACTTCTCTAGCGATATTTGAAATTTATGATATTCTCTTTTTAGGACACTAAAATGGACGAACTACCTACCATTTAAATTAGTGAAAATAACTAAAGAAGAGTTAGGATATGAAATGAAAAATATATGTAATCGGGTACGTAACGCCGAATGGTAATTCATATGTTGATGGAGAATCTGATTCTAAAGAAGAAGACAGGGATGGATTATTGGAAAAATATGAAGAAAGAAAGAAGTGTTATTGATGGATTAGTAGCTATTTTATTAGTTAAAAACAGAAAATAGACAATTTCTAAAGAAAAGGGTATTACAATAAAAAAACACAAACCTCACTTCCAGATGCAACATGACACGCTAAAAATGTACATCAACCCATTCGATCATCTATACGTCGTTGCGCAAGATGCACCACAACTATTAGATAAGTTAGGACAGAGTAGATTTGTCAAAGTGTAACGTCCCTCTTTGTTTGGTTAAACCAAAGACTGCTTTCAGCAATTCGATAGGTAATGTTTTTTCGCGTAGAAGCAATGGTTCATCATAGGTACCACCCATTTAAGAAAAAAATAAAAGTCTAGAATTTTTTTTTTTAATTTTTTGACCTTTAATATCATTTTTTAAGTTAAATTGTATAAATAAAACAATGTTTTTAACTTTCGTTTTCCTTGCTGCCGTAGGGTTTTTTATGATTAATTTTTTGTCGCTCAGAGTTAAACTGGTAGATAGTTGGTAAAGACAACATCGTCGCAGATACCTTATTTTGCATCGAAAGCATTAGCGTCGCTCTGGATTACCAAAAGCTTGCATCCTCACAGAAAAACTACAGGCTTTTAACGAAAGCGAGTCGAACTTGCAGCCTAAGCTTATCCACATGGACAATGTCGACCACAATTCTCTCCTTACCACTCTGTTATAGACCTTTTCCAAGTATACGAAAGAGCAGTAGACCTTTTGGCTTCTAGCCAAAATTTTTTTAACTATACTTTGTAATGAAAAGACCTGATTCATACATCTCCTTCGTCTTCTAAAACCTCCTTGCACATCCCATATCATTTGCCTAGTTTTATTTGTCACTTTTTTAATCAATGTTTTCCGGCGATGATTAGTAAACTAATGCCTCGGTTGTTCTTACAGTCCTGCTGCGAACCCTTTCTCTTGCAAAGGGGAACGATAACGGCCTTGCACCAGTCGTCTGGTCCGCTACCAGCCCTCCAACATAGGTTAAAAAGGCGGCACAGCAGACTAACTACCACACCTTGTCCATCCTTAAGCATTTCAACCGTTATCCTTTCGTATTTTGCAGCTTTAACTACTTTCATACTGATCAACACTTTTAAAATCTCTGTCGTACTAATTTCACTTTTATTGTAACTTTTACTCATGTCTTTAAATTGGGCCTGTGTTTGTGTTACCTCTTTGTCCAATAAACTTTCGAAGTATTCTTTTCATCTTTTTCTTTCCTTTCACCATCCTACCACCTTGGTTTCTGTTTTTTTCAGTTGCAGGGTAATATTTTTACCTCTGGCTGTTCTTGCGGACTTCCAGAAGAGTTTAATATGGTTCTTAAAATTATCAAATAACTTCCTATCAAATTCATCTTTATCACTCTCCTTTTTTCTTGCCACAACCTCTTTTGCCACACCTTTCAACATTTTATACTCAATACTTGCCTTATTTACATCCTCAATCGTTGCCTTTTGTATTCTTTGATTGGCTATTGAAGCCAGCCAGTCCAGCCAGGCTTTCTTTTTCTCGGCACTGTTTTTTGAACTTCTACGCACATTTGATGTAACTTGCATCCTTTCTTTTTTTTACTTACACCACACGCTTTAATAGCAACATCCAAGATTCCTTCATTGAATGGCCTCCACAATTTATCTAAACTGTCAAATTTATTGATTAATTTACTTACGAACTCCTCTTTAACGACTTTTTTTTAAATTTTTAACTTTTATACGCTGTTATAATGAATTATTTTGAATAAACTTTAATATTATTTGTAGTAGACACAGAAATGAGCCCGGGACTTGTAAGTCCCGCCAGTAATGTTACATTTTTTTTATATTATTTAGCGCCTATATTATTTATTTTAAGAATTATATAAAATGGATAGACGCTATTTGGTACGAGCATTAACCGATGAGGAAATGTAAAGAGAAGCAAAAAGTCTGAAACATATAATTCTAGATTTACCTGACAATGATGCACCAAATTATGCAGAAAGTGACGAAAGTAAAGACATTGAAAATTCTGACGAAACGTTGGCAAAAGGAACAGAGGAATTTATTAAAAATAAAAATAGCTTAGAATATTTAAGAGGATGCTAATCCCTATATGGTTGCTTTATGCGAAACTCCTGCCCTAGTTTTTATTACTCTTCTAGATCCAGTTGTTGAAAACATAATATATCAAAGCAACTAAATGTTTGCCGAGATAATAAAACTTTGAATTTAAAAAAAAATACATTTCAAGCTTTTATTGGTATAAATCTAATAATTAAGTTCTAAGCTAAAAAGTTTATTGCAGCACTAGTAAAGATTTAGGAGTTCTTGCTGCTGCTTACAAATAAGGCCACTGGTAAATCCAGTTTATGGTTATTAAAATAATACAGTTACTAGAAATGTAAAAGATAGTAGGTACATCTAAAGAAATAAAATGTCCCAGAATTGTTAACGATTATAATTCCCATAAGAAAGGAGTTGATCTATATTCGAAGCTCCCACTGTGTTGACAGAAAGTCTAAGAAATGGTGGCATCGAATATTTTGGGGTTTAGTAGTAGTAGTAGTAGATAAGTAGTTATTTGAAAAAACTATTCTAAAATTTTGTTAGTCTATTTGCCTGGGTCGGATGAACCAACGCAAAAACATGAATCAAAGAAGAAGGAATAGATCAAGTTGCATTGCATCTACGTTTTGAGTAAAACGTCATAAATTTAACTACAGTTGTGCCTGATAATACCCGACAAGAAAAATTGGGCGAAACCTTGTCTAGTATTTGCGACAACTAGGGAAAGATGCGAAATGTGTAGCTCAAAAGAAAAATAATCTTGACCCCTATCAAAATGTTGTACTTATGTTTATCTTTGCTGCAAATCTAATAAAAATTATTTTATAGTGTAGGTACCATAAAATAAAAGTTTGATTTTTTATGTACCTATATTAACATATCCTGACAGGACTCAGATGTCCCAAATAAAGAAGAATATCAAAATGGAGGAAAAAAATTGTGAAAAAATGAAATAGTTTTTAGATTGTTTAATTTTTAATCAAAGAGACTATTTAATACCCATAGTACTTTGTTATAGATTTTCATAGAACTATTAAATAAGTAACAAGTCATAAAACTGTACAGTTATTATTTTTTTTTGCGTTATTATTCCTACTATTATTTATAACATATGTTACTATTACCTAGAGTATAATGTTTTCACCAAATTATTAACGATTGGTACAAAAGACTGGCCAGTACCCATGGGCAGATAAATACGTTGATTGATTTTTTAAAATGCTTGCCTTATTGTTCATCGCAAAATAAATTTTATTACTTTCGACATACAAATAAATATGTTTGTTAACTAAATACTCTGAATTTTATCTAATCTTTTCAAGGATCATTGAAAGAAAAATTTATGATTGCAAAATTAAATTACGTGTTTCGTTTTATTATTTAATAATTTTAATGGAAACATATAATTTATCAAAGAAAATGTACATAGCTTGAAAATTAGGTAAACAAGATGTAATTAATCACATTGATATGTGGTTGTTTCTTTATTATTTTAATAATTTAAACAAAACTTCAAATGTGGTGAACCTGCTTATAAATTAACGAAATATTTTTTTGGAAAAGTTCAAATTGCAAACCAAGGTCTAAGTAGTTAAACAATTTTATTTTTAAATAAATTTCTACAAGTAAAAACATGCTGTAAGTGCAATAAAAATTAACTTCGTCTTATTTGGTTCTCGTATTACCAAAATTATTTTTTTTATTAAAATAACCAAACAAAATATTAAAATTTTTTATATTTATTTTATTTTTTTATTAAAATGTTAATTTTTAATAGTTTTAAATATGTGGTTGGTAGCATAAACCAAACACATAAATTAATTTCAATGTTTTAAATTGATAGTTTTTTTTACTTTAAATTATACTTACGGTACCAAGGCATTACTTTATTTTTTACCAGCCCATTAATAGTATTTTTAATCTTAGTTTAAAATAGATTATTTTACCAGGGACTGCGATATTATGGTAATAAGCGCTTTATTATATACTGGGTAATACCAATACATTTAGCAAAACGTATCGGCCTTATATGCTACGGGTAGCACAGCTCTTTTTTTTAAATTAAAGTCGCTAATATGCATTCATCAAATCATCGGTAGCTTATCTAGCTTGTAGGTGTTCACTTGAAAATGAGTTGGTCAAATCTTTAGACGTTTCAAAACATTAGCTTGCGCTGGTTCTAAATAATTTCTTAGGAGATTTTTATTGTTTGCGTTGTATTTTTTTGTGATATTTGTGAAATGGATTTTTAAAGACTGCTTGAGGTAAATAATGAATTTAACGAATTGCTTAATATTGACGATATTTACATTAATAATGAAATTCCTGATAATAATGTTATTCAAAAAAATGATAATATCCAAATTAATGATGAAATACATATTAATAATGAAAATGAGACAAAATTTTGGAAATTTAAAAATCGAGATTTGCATATTTAAACAAGTAATTTTACATACATATTCATGCTTAGAAGCTGAAAATGTCAATTCAACTTAAAATGAAATAATTAAAACAATATGCAACTCAACGAATATTTCTTATTCTACAATTTATTGTGTAATTAAACGAGACGTTGTGATTAAACATAATAAAAAAAGAAAACGTTTCGTCAGACGTCGAATAGATAATGCATCTAAAGATGTGATTCAACAAACGGTTTACAAAACGTATAAAGAAAATCAAGTCCCATCATTAGAAATTATATTTGACAAATTGCAAGATTTTAATGATTTTACATATAAATTATAAGAAACACTTCGACAAATTTTACCAGAGTGTGGTTTTAAGTATAAGAAGTTAGATAGTCGAATGTGTATTATGGAATCGCCTTGTATTGTGGTACTTAGTTAAAATTATTAAAAACAGATTTTAAAATATAGAAAAAGTAATAAAAATATAGTTTGTTTAAATAAAACGTTGTTCGACACTCACAATGTCGTTCAATAAATAATTAAATAATTTTTGAAAATATATCTGATTTAAAAATAAAATTGATACGCTACTGGTCGATTTATTTAATTTATGGCCTTTAATAAGATATTTTTTATAAATATTTAAACTGACTTTGGAAGAACTATAAATGTGCCTTACTTTACAAACAGTAATTTATCACCAAACAAAATTATACGATTATATAAAGAGTTGTACCTACTTACGTGATTTTATCCAAAGTTTGTTAACGTTAACTAAGTATATTTTTATTATTTATTTTAATTTCTCTTTCCTTCATTAAATTAGCGCTAAAAAGTGTCTCTTTCAAGTTAAAAGTTGACACTTTTCGGCATTTCATTCTAATATATCGCATTTCTGAAATATTAAGGGTGGGTCCTTTTTAAATAAACACAGTGCTGTAAAAATAGCTTAACCGTTGTTATGCACAAAAATAAATACAAAATAGCAATTTTGCATTTACAGTTTTATTTTATTTTCATAAATCATTACGGTTAACGATTTGTGTGGCTAAATTCAATACAAGATTGAACCTATAGGTTATCAACTGGTTATTAAAAAACTTATATATAATTTTAATTTTATTGGTACTTAAAAAACTTTTTTCTTTATTTATGTATTATTAAATAAAAAATAAGTATTTTGCTTACATCTTATTTACCCATAATTTTAAATCGGGTCCTGGTATTGTCTGGCAAGGCACTTTGTGGTTACTAAAAATAATTTAACTTATTAAAAAAAATTATTACTACATATATTTAAGTTACATAAATTAACCAATTAAAAAGACATTACAAAGTAATGTAGGTAGCGCGTCACCGGCCGGCGCTGGCCATTATCTTCTTATCAAAATTTTTCAGGCGCACTGTTTTGCACTATTTCGGCTCTTCTTGTTTAGATTTTGGTAAAATGAATAACGAAAAATTAATTTGCTTGGTTCAGAATAATAAGCCACTCACGATTTAAGTAACAATACTTATCATAATAAATAGCAGAAGGACAACATAAGGGAGGAATTTGCAGAAGAACTAGACAGATCCGGTAATTGCGTATCATTTATAAAGTTTATTTATTTATTTATCGTATGGCATACATCACATATAATATTGTATAAGTTAACAGGACAACATAACGCACAATGTACAAACAGTGTAAAAATGTAAAGTATAAAAACACAAAAATATAGCATAATTACAGTTGAATGTCTAAGTTGTTAATATAATCAATTGATTCTGGTGTCGCTGTCAGGAACTCATTTGGCTGACCTCCATATGCCCTCAGGTTGCAATCTTCCGTGATGTGGTGGATCGTCTGCCTTTCAGCGCCGCAGTCACACTGTGGGGAGGGTATTATGTTCCACTTGTAGAAGGCATCGGCACACCTCCCGTGGTTGGTCCTAATCCGGTTAAGTGCTACCCATGTCTTGCGTGGTAGTTCAAAGCCGGCTGTGGGAGTTGTTATGCACGGCATGTTGAGAAATTCCGGTTGGGCTGCTTCGGTCCATTTCTGCCTCCACTCATTTATTGGGTTGAAGTCAACGGCCTCCAAGTTTAGAGCCGTTTTGATGGGGGGTTTTCTTGAGCGCAACCTATTCCTTTCTATGTCCTCGATGTCTCTGTTTATTGGTAGGTGTGGGTTTTGAATAACCTTGTTGTACTCTCTGACAAGTGCAGTGGATCTCCGTATCGATGGAGGAGGGATATGGCTTAGAACTGGTAGCCAATAACTCGGTGTAGATTTAATTGTGCCCGAGATTAAACGCATCGTGTGATTCAATTGAACGTCGACGTATTGAACGTATTGCTCAGCATATTATCGATTAAACCCACAGTTGTTTTACAGGGTATTTGACGTAGGAGTTTATAGAGCAGTCCTTGTTTCCAGACTGTGGCATATGCTGCAGTCAGGTCTATGAATTCGACGGATGTTTTGAGCTGCTTCTGGTATCCGGCCTCTATATAAGTCGTAAGTGCCAAGACTTGGTCGGTACAGCTTCGCTTTGGCCTGAATCCAGCTTGCTCGACTGGTATGCTTTCTAGGATCTTCACGCTTATTCTATTGTATAAAAGGCGTTCTAATAGTTTATAACTGGCACTTAAAAGCGCGATTGGGCGATAGCTCTCTGGTTTGTCATTTGGCTTTCCTGGTTTTAGGATCGCTATTATCTTTGTTTGTTTCAGTGAGCGTGGGATAATTCCTGTGTTTAAAATATTAGTGTAGAATTTTGCCAACCAGTTGCGGGCACTTTTTCCTAGATTTATTAGGAATTCCGGGTGTATACCATCGAAACCTGGAGCTTTACCTGACTTGACACCCTCTAGTGCCTTCGTAATATCCTCAAGGGTGAAGGTCCGAGAGTATGTTGAATGTGTTTCGGCGGCGGCTTTTAGGCGTTTAAGCTCCCTCTTAATTTGGGTGGAGTGCTCTCGGTCTCCGGGTGCCCTTGAAGTGGAGACGATATGTGAGGCAACAGCACTTGGTGTTACGGCAGGATTGTCACGGATCGGCACGTTTCCACTTCCAAGTTTTCGTAGGAGGGTCCACGCCTTCCTGCTGGATTGTTTGAAGTCCATAGCCTCAACAGTTTCTATCCACTTCTGTCTACGTGCAGCGTCTAGGCTATGTAAGAGCTCATCCGCTATATCCTGTTCACCACTCTCAAGGAACTCTTGGTATAGGATTTCACTTGAATTACTCCAGCCAGGGATGTAATCCTTTCGGTAGCCCCTAGGGATGGTCTTTTTGGCTGTGCTTATTACTAAGTCGACAAATCGCTCGTAGTTTGCGCTCGTTGGTGGGATGAATCTGAGGAATTTTTCAAGGTTAGTGGTGAAAGCGGGCCAGTTTGCTTTATTGAAGTTCCATCGTGGCCGGGGAATAGATGACACTAGGGGGACTTGAGTACCAACCTCGATGAGGACGGGTCGGTGCTGGCTATGTGGAAAGTCAGGAAGCACTTTCCGGGAAGTCACTAGTGGGAGATTATTTTTGTCTTTCGAAACAAAGCAGAGGTCGGGGTTGTACTTCCTTTGCCAAGCAGCAGATTTAAAGGTTCCTCGATCTTTCGCGTCGAATACTAAATGTAAGTTAAGGTCTTCGGCCCAGTTGGTTAGGAGCTCACCATTCTTGTCGTTGCTTTGATACTTCCACTCCTGATGATGGCTATTAAAGTCGCCAATGTAGACCGTTGGGTGGTTGCGTTGGTGAAGTACGTCTTGAGGCCATAGAGTATTTGGGGGTTTGTAAACATTTGTGACTGTTATCTCTCCCATCTGGGTAGTGATCACGTGGATATTATTGGTGGAGAATTTATCTATCAGTACCGCATTCTCAATTGTGTTACGTATATAGGTGGCAATACCGTATGCTCGGTCAAGTTGCTGCCAATTTATAAAGTGTGTATCATATAAAACTTGGAATACAATCTATCAAATTTCATACATGCCATTGCTAGACCTAAACCAACAATCTTCGTACACTGCACCGCATACAAATATTAAGTATTGATTTCATAAAAATATTTTTAAATACATATACCTACCTAAAACCTAACCTGCAAAGTGAATTAAGTTCAATAACTTATGAAAAGCGATTTTGATAGATGAGCTGTGTTTTGCAAAATAATAATGGAAAAAAATAACAGAGCTATAAATTTTCTTTTTACATTTGTTTCAAACGGTCATGTGAATCATCAGATTTATCAATAGATATTCAATATTTTTACGATCAAACACGAGTTACGAAAAATTCACATTGGATGCAGGAGTACGATTATTGTACTAAATAACCAACGAAAAGTTATGTTTAAGCAAAAATAATAAATAAAAGAGTTCTTATCTATATTTGATTTAAAAAGTTTACCAAAAATAATTGATTGTTTCGCTTAAAGATCTAAAACATTAACAACAATGAATTTTAAATATACGGCAACACCTCGGCATTATCAAGATTTACTTATTACCTTTTGGGCATATCAGTAACTTTGTTACCTAAAGATTCTGTTGGTAGTGAATTTATTCCAAAGTTGCGAGAAAAAGGAGCGTACGGGTAATGGTCTGGTCAGTTAATAGTCCCTTAGAATAATTATATATAAATCGTATACCAAAAACTAATTATTTAATACTGTCTGGAGAAGCCACTGTTCACAGAACTGTACAAATTTGTTGTTATCAATTTTATGCAATAATTCTAAGAGTATAATTTAGTATTTTTTTGTTTTGTTTTTGACAAAAAACTCATTTGTGGTGAGATTACGATTTACAAATACATGTACATAAAAATTTAAGATTTTTAATCGATTATCTACATTATAGCCCATACTTTTTTCTGAAACGTTAACAGGTCCTTGATATTAAGAATTCATACAAAACGGTCTTGGTCTCCGACTGAATCGAATGTTACCAAACAAAAGTTATTGACAAGGTTCCCTTTTTTTTATATATTTTTTATAAAAAAAATTAAAAGGTAAAGTTTAACGAAATAGACCACAAGATATAGAGGAATTTAAATAACGCATTGGCATAAATATCAATATATATTTTTTGTTTTTTTCAGTCGAGTTTTAGTCCTAACCAAGACTTTTCTATAACATTTTTAATTAATAAAAGAAAAATCGTTTTACGTATTACTAACATAAAATTACTTAAAAATTAAAGAAAAATAAATAGTGTCAGTTAAACTTAAATATAATGTCAATAAAAATTATACAGATAAGTGGAAATGTAAATATTAAAGAAATATTTTATCTATGGGGTATCGCTTAATTTATATTTCTATTAAAAAATATCACTACTAATATCATCATGCTTTATATCTTCCCACTTTCTGCTTCGTATCTCCCTCGCATTCCAGTTATATCAGTAATTCTATCAAGCTCAAAACGTTTTAACATTTCGAATGAGTTGAGAAGGAAATAAAATAAAAGATCTTTCATTATGTTCGTGAATTGTTTTTTTTAACAAGGTCAAAAAAACCCGTTAAGATGACTATAGTTATAAGTTAAAAAAAACTGGCCCGCGCACAAATTCCAGTTTTTTCGATTTTTGATATTTTTAGACAGTAGGAGAAAGTCTGATAATTTGGACCATTTTTTTTCAAACGCGTTCTGTTATTTGGACCTTAATATGCTTTGATGTAAAACAAATAAAAAAACTTAGTCTTAATAACAAATTTAGTAATAATATAATCCCTTAATAGGCAGGCTTTAGGCCCGGCAAGGATTCTACATCGCATATTTTAAATATCACCCAACATATCGGAGATGGTTTTAAAACTCGGAAAATAACTGAAGTAGCTTTCATAGATCATTTTGCAGCTGATACTACTAATCACCAACTTCTGTTTAAAAAACTGTATCGAGTTACAAAAAAATTTAAACTTACAGCTATGATCCAAAATCTTCTAAAAAATCTTTGTAGACCTCCAGAACCACAAAGCCGATGGAGACTCCAAAAGAATGGGCTACCATAGGGTAGTGTTTTAGCCCCCACCTTTTTTAATGTTTATACCAATGACCAACTACTTTCCCAAGACACTAGCAGTTTTATCTATGTCAATGACCGGGCAATTGCAGTCCAAGCCGTGGAGCATGATCTAACGAAGGCGTTAGAAGAGCTTGATGTATACTACCACCAAATATGTTTAAGCCAAATCCATTCAAAACCCAATTATGTGCGTTTTACCTACGGAATTAAGGGGCAATTTGCTGCGTAGGATAACAAACACCATTTAGGGCACCCAACCATAGTTTCTCTGTGGGTTCGGCGATTAACAACTCTCGATACAGTAACAAAACAATGTTTATTCCAATACAATAAATTCTATTTTACAAATCACTTGAATATTCACTTAGATATACAACTTTTACAAATTTTTATAACTATTTACATTTCTTAAATCATAAACACTTGCTGACCATTTTTTTATACCTGTACAAATAACCACGACAAGGGTACAGTAATTTCTCGAATTATCCATTGTCTTCTATGCTCATTAAATATTCACCCCAGATTCGGTCGGCGCCGTCGGTTGACAGAGACGGATTCAATAATATCGTAACATCATCACCCCTCAAATTTGATCGTCCTGATCAAATACTTGCGCAACCTCACCATTGTAAGGATTTAACATCTCTAAGTGGACAACTTTCATCTAAGCTCTGGGACTGCGTTGGATTCTATAAACCACATCATTTATTCTTTTTATCACCTTATATGGTTCTTCCCAAGATGGTGTCAACTTGGGAGACACACCTTTATTTCGTTGTGAATTATACAGCCATACTCGATCTTTTTTTTCTTCGAATCCCGTCGAATTTGCTCTTAGGTCATAGCGAGCCTTTATTTTATTACTTGCTGACCTAGCCGTTTTATGAATTTTGAATAAGGTGTCCTGTAACTCGTCTGCATAATATTGAGCTTCTTTCTCTTCGGCACTTGGTGACCCGAACACCAAATCACAGGGCAAACGAAGTTCCCTTCCGAAGACTATGCTGGCTGGCGTGAGCTTTGTAGAATCATGAACAGCTGCTCTATAGGCCATCAGGAATAAAGGAAGGCGTTGATCCCAGTCTTTCTAATTTTCTTCTACTACTTTGGATAGATGTTCTTCCATAGTCCGATTAAACCTTTCAACCATGCCGTCTGACTGCGGATGTAGTGATGTAGTCCTGGTTTTGTTGATTCCCATTAATTCGCAAATTTTTTTAAATAAGTTTTTTTAAAATTTCTTCCTTGTTCGGAATATGCTTCATAGGAATTCCGATTCGTAAAAACATGTTGTCTACCAGGACTATTGCAACTGTAGATGCTTCTTGGTTTGGCAGGGCATAAGCTTCAACCCACTTACTAAAGTAATCCATAGCAACCAATATGTAACTGTTGCCGTCATTCGTCATTGGAAATGGCCTAGCTACGTCGATGGCAATTCGTTCAAAAGGAGCTCCCACATTGTACTGTTTTATTTTGCCTCTGGATTTGTTATAGGACCTTTGCTCGCTTCACAGACTGGGAATCTTCTACACCAATTCTCTTCAATAGAACCTTTGTTTTATTTTATCCAAAGTTTTACTAACTCCCAGAAGACTACCTGATTTTCCTCCATGGATCTCCTCCAAGACTTCATTAATCCTTGTTTTGGGCACGACCAGTTGGGAAGTTGTTTTATTGCCATCGGCCGACTCCCAAACTCGTTTCAGCAATCCATTCTCAACAGTAAGGAAATCCCATTCTGCCCACATGGCTTTAAATGTTGGTGCCCGGTCGGAGATGTCCTTCCAAGTGGGTCCAATTTCCTTTCAACGTAGGAAAGTTGGGATCATTCACTTGGTCTTGTCTTAGATGGGCTGCTGTTTATGCATTTTTAGTTGTCAGTCTTATTTGTCTTATATTGGCAATTCCTTCGTGACGGTCGACCCGCACACAGTGCTTGCAGTTATCCGCACAAGCTCTTCTGGACAAGGCATCTGCGTTGTTATGTAATCGTCCTGGCCGGTGTTTGATCTTGAAGTGGTACTGGTTCAACTTATCGATCGACCTTGCTACCTGACCTTCAGGGTTCTTCAAATTCAGTAACCACTTCAAGGCTGCATGTTCCGTCCTTATGAAAAATTTCCCTTCCGTAAAAATATTTGTACAAGTGGTCTAATGCTTTGATTATCGCTAGCAGTTCTTTCCTGGTGACGCAGTAGTTCCTTTTCGGTTTGCTCATTATCTTGCTGTAGTACTTTATCACCTTCTCTTGACCATCCTGCACTTGCGATAGTACGGCTCCAAGTTCTTTGTTACTAGCATCAGTGTCTCTTCGTTGTGGTAAGCCCAAGATTGGACTATGTAATAAAGCAGCCTTCAGTTTCTTAAATACTCTTTCACAATCGTTAGACCAGATGAAGTTGGCTCGCTCTTCTGTCAACTCGTGCAGGTGTGCAGCAATATCAGCAAATCCTTCCACAAAACGCCGATAGTAGGTACACAGGCCCAAGAAGCTCATCACTTCGTGTATATCTTATGGTATTGGCCAGTACTTTTCATTCGTTTGGATGCCTGCTGATGATACAGTGTGGCCCAGAAAATCCACTTCTTTCTGGAACAAGGAATATTTCTTAATATTCAGCTTAAGTTTGGCATTCCTGAACCTTCTGAATATTTCTCGCAAATTTTCTAGATCTTTCTCAAAAGTTTTGCCCATGACCAAAACGTTGTCGAGATATACCAGGCCAGTCTCCCACGTAAGCCCACGTAGTGTTTATTCCATCAGCCTTTCGAATGTTGCTGGGGCATTACATAGTTCAAAGGGCATCACATTAAACTGGTAAAGTCCATTTTCAGTTGAAAAAGCAGTCTTCTCTTTGTCATCTTCATGTATGCCCACTTGCCAATACCCGCTCTTTAAATCCAGTGTTGAGAACCAACGTGAACCTGCCAATGTTGTTAAAGTGTTGTCAATCGTGGGTAATGGGTAGCTGCTCTTCTTCGTGACATTATTTAATTTTCTGATGTCTACACAAAACCTTGTAGATCCATCCTTTTTATAAATCAACACAACCGGCGCAGACCAATGGCTTGCTGATTTTTTAATGACTTCATCTTCGATTATCTTGTTAACCAGATTTTCCACCTCTTGCTGTTTTGTAAAGGGTAGTCGTCTTGGTGGTTGTCGAATTGGATGAGCTTGGCCAGTATCAATCCTGTGTTAGACCAAGTTGGTTCGTCCTGCTGTTGTTGAACCAAAGATGTCAGTTTCGGATCTAATGAATTCCGGGGCAGCGTTATATTCATCCAACGATAGATATCATAAGAATGATTTAAGACTTCCCAATACGATGTGGGAGTCTTTCCTTTGATCCTGATGATTTTCCTTGTCGCATCTTGTTATTGAAGTCACAGGTCCACAGGCTCCAATGATGTCACCTTCTTTAAGCGTTATTCCCTCGGGGTATACGTTAACAACTCTTACAGGAATAGGCTGTTCTGTCCTAACTAAGGTTTCTGCAATCAGTAAACGGTTTGGGGATTCTCTGCATGGCTGAACTACTCCAACGCGGCACCTAGGGTCACTTTCCAATGTGGTACATACTATCTTCTCAAAAAGTCCTGGAATTCTTACAGACTTTGCCATTCGCAGCTTAACAGGTTTCAATCTTTTAGCTGGGGTCGTCAAGATAAATTTTTTTCCTCCAAATCTCATGGTTCTTTGTTCACCATCAAATTAGCAACCATACTCGCTGATTAAGTCCATTCCGAGAATGAATTTGTCTTTTATATCTTCGTATACTCTATCCACGAGGTTAAGCTGTCCAAGAGTGAGTGTGACTTTAGCCTCTCCTCTTATTGGTGCATTATCTTTAGTGACTGTTCGAAGGACAAGGTTGGAGGAGGCAGGTTTCACACATTCTGGCCGAAGAATGTCGCTGCGTACCTGGAAAACGCACCGGTGGCTATAGTGCATACAATGTCTTCTCGGTTCAATTTTTTTCTGATGGTAAGACTTTCTATGGTTCTTATTCTGTTGACCTGAATGACCCTGGTCCTTATAGGCTAGTAGAAAAGTGGTTGCGTTTTTGCAGATGAGTTTGATCGTGGTGGTATTTTCACTCTGCAATCCTTAATAAAATGCCCTGTTTTTCTACATCGGTAGCAGATTCGTTTCCGTTGATTGCCCACACCATTTATCATGGACCTGATTTCTTCTAAAAATTTTCCAAAAGGCTCGTTGGCTGCGTCGCTTTGATAAACTGGTTCTTTGATTACCACTGCTTAAATTTTTGGCCTTGAATTACAAAAGGCTGCCTCCACTTCTAATGATTGTACCAAAGCTTCATCACTTCTATTAAAGTTTGTCAGTCGAAGAGTCTTCTGAATGTCAGGATCCCTGAGTCCAGCTGGACGGCAAGTTGCTTCCTGAAGTCTTCCGGTGCCTGTGAGTACGCTAATTGGATCAGTCTTCTCACATCTGCCTTGAACTCTTGCAGATTTTGCCAGATTTCTGCATCCGTGTTTTCATCTGCGCCCGGTATAGCTATTCTTGGTGTTGATCGCCATACCTGAACTTCAGTGGAGCTACTAGGTCTCCATATTTGTTTTGTTGGTCGGCATTAAAAGTTGGTGGTTTCACTGGAATTCCCGATGTGGCAACCCTGTCACGACGATCTTGAATTTGAAGTGAGGCAATCTGGATTTGTACGTACTTCTTAATTGAGAACAGCGTCGATCTCATTCTTGATGTCCATTTCTTCATCTCGCACTGTATTTACTTCTTTTCTTTACTCACCGTCAATCTTCTTGATATCCTCTTTTAATTCAACAATTTGTTCTTCTGTTTTCTGTAGTACTTGTTCTATAAGTTTCTTTTTTTCTTTTCTTACTTTCTTTTTTTTTTTCTTCCTGTCGTCGTTTTTATTCTTCTAATTTTTCTTTCTGTCGTCGTTTTTCTTCTTCCGAACGGCGTTTTTCTTTTTCCAATTTTTCTTTTAAGCGTCGCCTTTCCAACTCCTCAAATTAATTTTTCATAAATTTTATAACGTTCTCCATGTCGTCGTATAACGTATTTCTTGTATTCACCATAAATATTTTTGTTATAGAAACAAAATTTCACTTCTGACACCACTGTTAAGATTTTTTGTTTCTCTGTGGGTTCGGTAATTAAAAATTCTCAATACAGTAACAAAACAATGTTTATTTCAATACAATAAATTCTACTTTTATAAATCACTTAGATATTTACCAAGATATACAACTTTTTTTAACTATTTACATTTCTTAAATCATAAACACTTGTTTTACTAATACTGACACTGTCTGCCCGTTGTCCTTTTTTTATACCTGTACGAATAACCACGAGAAGGGTCCAGTAATTTCTCGAATTATTCATTGTCTTCTATTCTCATTAAATATTCACCCTAGATTCGGTCGGCGCCGTCGGTTGAAAGAGACGGATTTAATAAAATCGTAACAATTAAAAGTTAAAACAACAGCCCTAGCTCTCTGCTACTCTGCGGCTGAGTATGCAAGCCCAGTATGGTATAGATAAACTCATACCAAACACATTGATGTCGCTTTAAATAAAACCGATACCTCTAAACAAACTTCACCACCTAGCTGGCATCGCCCCCCATAATATACGCCAAAAAGATGCTGCGAATAAGGAGAGAATCAAAGCCCTAACATCACACACGCACCCTCTGTTTGACCACCAACCTCCCCAACATAGGCTAAAATTTAGAAAAAGTTTTCTTAAGAGGCCAACGCCAAACCAGGACACTCAGCTAATGGAATCCCGAATAGATAGGTGGAAAGCCAAATCAATCAGTCACTGGATGAAACCTTCTGAGAGCTTAGGTGCTGGGTAAAATGAAAAGTGGGCAGTGTGCGATCAGGCGTAAAAAGATCGATGAGGCTTTTCAAAACCACAAAGCTCTGCGATTGCGGAGAAGAGCAGACAACCACCCACCTGTACGAATGTAGATTGTGCTCCTCAAAGTGCACCTTGAAGGACCTAATGTCAGTCAAACCCAATGCCGTAGACGTCACCCGTTATTGGGCGATTATTTATATTTTATATATACCATATCTTTTGTAATGCTTTTGACACACATAAATAAAACTTCCTTTTTTATAATTTTGTTTTTTTGTTTATTCCTGTTGTTTTATTAAATATTAAGTTGCAATTTTTCGCTATGTTACTCATAATTTTTTGAGGTTTTTTCTGCACTGTTTAAAATCCGCTTCCATCAACATTGATTATTTTATTAGAAGTTTATTTGTGTCAACAGTATTTTTATACATACCAAAAAAGTGATTCAAATTTTGACTCTATGTAAGGAAGAAGCTTCGGGTTGTCACGGGCTTATTTTGTTTTTATGTATTTTTAGGAGAGCATAGTGCCTACTATATCTTGCCTGCCATTCTTTAGAGCTATTAAACGTGTGTGCTATTATTGTTCTCAAAGGGCATTTTTTTAACATAGTTGTCTGTCAATTAGAACATGTGGTGTTCCTACTTTTAAAACTAATTTACCAGTATATCTTTAAACTCACTGATAAATATTGTCAGCATTCCCCTTTTATTTCCACGATCTTCCTTAAATCACCTTTGTATAAATGCTTTTGGTTTCTGTGATATTAAACGCTTTTATTTAGACCAATTCTTTTTTTTTCTGTAATCATATATTGCATTTTTCAAATCTTCTTGCTTCTATTTGTAATACGTTTTATTAGTCATCTGTAATAAGAACAAATGGGTACGGTAAATTAGGCCGATCCATTTTATTTAAAAGCTTGCGGTCCATTTTACCCAACAGTGTGGATATGTCATAAAACAAATCTAATAAAATATAACATATAAATGCCGGCAATCATTTCGCGTAGGTGAATTGTGAAAAAACTACGATTTTAAATTATAAATTACAAACACTGTATGTTTACTTTTAATTTACTTACATATTTAGCATGGTATATGATGGTAAACATAAAAATCTTTGGTCAGAAATAAACTAACGTTTTTAAATGGGTAAGATTGTCTCCACCCATGAAACAATAGCCCACACAAACACGCACAATAGTTTTTTAGTGGATAACATTGAGCGGTTAATGAGTCCAACGTTGCTCTTTAACTTGACTCCAGTTCTTTTTAAAGTAGTTAACAAGAAAGGGTGTCTATAAACGATTTTTCTCTTGTAAATAAAAAGAAAAGTTTGGTGTTGCCAATATTGAAATAAAAAAAAACACCTTTTGAGATATGTAGGTTGTTCAATTTAGTTGTCGGTCCAATAAAACATACTTTCCGTTATTTGTTTTTAAATAAATATAAAATCCATAGATTTATCAAGTAAACATATTTTACACAAAAAAAAATTAATGTTTAACTATGCGACAAAAAAATGAAAAATCTTTCTTTAGATTTTAAAGGTAGATAGATATCTGTTTTCTGTTCCAAACAAATTTTTAAAACTATATTTTTATTGTATTACAAAGGTTAGTCGATGTAATTTTAACCGAAAGTTCTTTACCGTCAAAAAAATAATTTTTTGATTAATTTATATTTTACAGTATTAGCTTGACTTTCGTATCATAGAGACAGCTGAGGCACTATTAGCGCAGCAAAACCAGGCACTATTCAACGAAAATTAAGTAAAAAGCCAAAATGAGCAAGCACTATATAATGCATGGCTTAATAAAAAACAAGAACGAGAAAACGTACAAAAGATTGTGCACCAATTACAGTTGCAAATGCAAATATTATAGATACCATTAGAGAAAAATAAACCTACTAAAAATTTACATAAATAAAACGTGCAAACTCGCGAAAAATACACTGACAAAAAAAAGTAAGGAAACCAAATGGATGAGAGTAAGAAACTCAAAAAAAGCAAGCACATCATCCCGCGAAAAAGTACAACCAACATCAGTAAAACCGCAGCCACAGCAAAATGTCCAAAGCAAAAAGAAACCACCACCACTTAGCCCCCAGGAAACTGATAAACTTTACTCTCGGAATCCCGGGCTTTGAATAGACTAAGGGTTATGCACAAAAGATCTGATGGGTTGAAGTGCTTGAGAGGCAGCATGGCCTTCACGACCCACCCTACAATCCATTACAAACTTCAGGAGAGAACAGTCAAAGAAGAAATAAAGAAAGTGGTCAGGAGTCATGGGGATAGACTTCTCAAATACTCAAACGTCAGCTTTTAGATAATCAAGACTTAGTTCGACGACTCAAGAGGACTAATTTTGAGCATGTGTGATTGCATAATTACACAAATTAGAAGCAAAATATTGTGAGCAAGAGCAATATTGGACATTGAAATGGACCATTGGGAAAATCCAGATCTTAAAATACATTCAATGCATTCAATATTTTAGAAAAAAAAATTATATTTAATAGCAAGAAAATGATTTTATTTTTTATTTTTTAATATAGATTAATTACAATCATTGGCAAGAGTTTCCTAGAAAGTAAGGTTGTGTTTTATACAAATATTACACAGTTGTGGTGTTATTTAATATTGTCTGTGTTTTGTGAATAGTTTAAAAATATCTTATTTTTAACGAACGCGAATATTTTATATTGATTATAGCAAAACACTACCATTCGATTCCACGAAACTTTCATTTGTGACAACCGTTTTACAATGTAACATAACTAACCTTTCAGAAACCTGTAAAAAACCTTTTTTCTGGATATCATAAATGTCGTTTCCATTATCGCAAAGAAGTTTTGAAACAGTTGATTTTTTTATTTCCAATAATTGGTCTCTTGTAAATCCCGAATTTGGACTTTCAAAAAAGAACCGATCAGCCGTTCTAGTTTTATAAAACTGTTCATTTACAATACATAAAAATGTTGGCCCAAGTAATAATCCAGGAACAGCAATTTCCAATGATCCTCCAACGACTAGATCTATATCATTTGGATCATCGTACAACAAAATAAGTTTATCAACTGCCTAAAATTTTAAATGTTATATAAAAAACATAATACAAAATCAATAACAATTATTTGGAGCTATTAAGTGCTTAAACACATTTTACAGAATTACATACATACATATAGTCACGCCTTTTTCCCGTAGTGGTAGGCAGAGACCACTTTCTTCCACATGCTACGGTTCTTACACACATCTTTTGCTTCTTCTACTTTCATCAAAACTCTCATAAACGCTCATCGGTTGTTGGTACTCTTGACCTGGCCTTTTTTCAAAACAATGTTGATCTGATCGAGATATGTTTGCCAAAGTTGATCTCTACCGACTTGTCCACTTACACTTGCCTTATAAATTTGTTTTGTCGATCTTTCTTTATCCATCCTTTCTACGTGTCCAAACCATCTAAGCATTACTTCATCTATTTTTGTAACCACATCTTATTTTACACCACAGCGTTCTCTTATCTTAATATTCTTTACTTTATCCAACCGAGTCACTCCGGCTATACTTCTCAGACTACTCATCTCCGCAGCTTTAATCCTATTTTCAAATACCCAACATTCAATACCATACATAAGTATAGGAACCAACACACCTCTATGCCAGACGTGCCTTTTCTGACACTTTCTGGCTGTTCATAATGCTATGAAGTGCCCCATATATTTGTTTTCCTGCCAACACCCTTCGCTCAATGTCACTGTCATACTTTCCATCTCTCGTAAACTTTAAACCCAAGTACACAAATTCATTTACTTGTTTTACTCTTTTTTTGTTAATAAAAACTTCACAGTTTGTCATGCTTTCTTCTCTATCAAAAACCATTACTTTTGTTTTGTCTACAATAATTTTTATTTTTTTGAGTTTTAGTGCATCGTGCATAACATTAACCACCGCCTGCAACTCTTCAGATGACGCTAATAAGACTTGATCATCGGTGTAAAGAAGGCATTTGACGATTAAATCATTCATTTTCAAGCTATACGCACTCTTTTTCCGCTCACCCCATACATAGACAATGTCGACTACAATTCACTCGTCACCACTCTGTCATAGGCCTTTTCCAAGTCTATAAAAGCGCAATAGACGTTCTGACTTCTAGCCAAGAATTTTTCGACTATACCTCGTAATGAAAAGACCTGATACATACATCTCCTTCCTCTTCTTAACCCTGTTTGCACATAAGTAACTTAATATTAATGTAGTGTTTTTTAAAGTGCATTAATGCAATGATCATTAAGATGTGGTAAATTATACAATTATTAAAAAAAAAAATAATTTCATGTAGTTAAGTTAATCCAAACGAAATATAAATTATAAAAAAAAATTATAACTGAAACCAGTTTATAGGTACAATTTATTAAAAAATTATACTTAAATATTTATTGCTCAACTTTTTTTAGGAATGTAAATTAAATTATACAAACTGGTTTTAGTCAAAACTATAATTTATGATTTTTTACGTAACAATTAAAACCGGCGGGAATAGTTAAAATAAAGATTTAATTTTGGTTTGGCATCAATTTGATTATTTAATTGTCGATTTAAAATGGTTGTAAACTAATAAAATAATGTGATATGTCTTTGATCAAAGCACAAAATCATTTTTTTTACTTATGTATTTTAGGCTTTTTGTGTATTAAATAGTTATTTTAATTTTAATTCAATAAGGTTATCTTAATTTCCCATTCATGCATTTATTAGCCGGTACTTTTTGGCCTAATAAAGTTAAAAATAAAACTAAAGCTAAAATAAAATAAAAAAACAATTTAAGGCTGTAAAAATAAATAAAAAATTATGGGGGATCAAAGAGTAGAAAATAAATATAATTATTTTTCTTTACACATTGAAGACTAGAAATGAATAAGCAACACCAAAAAACGTTGTATTAAAGTAAGTAAATTCTTGTAAAATTTAAGTAAATTAAATGTAAATTTTTAAAGTTAAAGCTCTTTCAAAAAATAAATTAAATATAAAATTAAAAGTTTCCTGCTTACTGTTTGGTCCATTACATTTAAAAGTTGATGAAAATGTTCCACCTTTCCTAGTCCACAGTATTCTCGCATGTCATTGTATGAACCCAAACCATGATCTCTTGCTCTTTGAATATCAATAGCTTTAACATCCAATCCAACTTTGTAATGCATGAGAAAGAGAAAGTTTGTCATCTTAAAAGAAAAAAATATCAATTTAGTATATAGAATATTTTTAATTTAAAACAAATGTTCTTAAAACCAAGAAGTAATGAACACGGGAGGATGGTACCATTCGGACCGGCGCGGAAAGTTACAGTGAAGCGGCG
This sequence comes from Agelastica alni, assembly GCA_950111635.1. Taxonomy (NCBI): domain Eukaryota; kingdom Metazoa; phylum Arthropoda; class Insecta; order Coleoptera; family Chrysomelidae; genus Agelastica; species Agelastica alni. The sequence goes on from OX467712.1 coordinate 65,298,856, forward strand.
CCATCTCGTGTTTTTTTTTGCTTTTATCAACGTAGGTATCTAAAAACCTAAGACATTTTTTTTACAATTATTCTCAAATTAAAAAACTCTTACTTTATTATCACTTTACCAAAAAAAAAATTAATTAATCTTTTATTATAACAAAAATCACATAAATAAAAAAGGAACTTCAGATGTTTAAAATAAACCTTACATGGATAAAAACTGGACCATGTTACTCTAATGTAAAGAAAACAAAAATGAAACTTTATTTTAAAATAAATATTATCATAAAAATAAAAACCAAAACAACTGTTAGGTACGGTAACGTTAGACGCTTGCATATGCATGCGTGTTAGCGTCACTCTCTTTATTTTTACGAATAAATCGGCATGACGCTCATGATTTCATTTCAACACAAAAATAGATTTATGTTTTTATTATTTTTAATAATGAGTAGTTTAACACATTTTAGTCACTGGAAGAATAATAGCAGAGAACGAATCATGTTTCCAAGTTAATAATTCATTTTACGGTAGCTCTTAATTTTTGTAATATTCTCAGAAAGTGGGTATTAGTCCCATCTTTTAACTACGTTGTTAAACCACTGTACGCTTTGAGTATCAGCCCCATCTTCGTAATTTAGTGGTTAAACCGCTGTACACTTGTTCATTGAATTTACTTTCATATTAAAACAAAAGACATTGCAATCGACTTCATGTTACATCCAAAGGGGCTGGAGTTCATACTTGGAGCAGAAACAGTTGTTAGTGGAAACTCACAGTACGGATTCCTATAACTTGCATAAAATGCCCCGGCGTCCTGGTGGACCCATCTGCCTCTGGTAATAAACAATTAAATAAAGGTACAAAAAATATTTGCTATAATTTAATGTAATACAGAAATGATAAACCATTACTTTAAAAAATATTACAAGCTCAAAAATTCACAAGTCTATCAGTGAGATTATAACAATACCAGATTTTATGTGCTCCCTGTCGGGAACTTTAAACCTTGCCGTGGTGAAAGGGCTCAGTAACCCCTAATATCCAGGAAGCAATGCCAGCGGTAGCGTAGCTACTGGTACTTATGTCGGCCACTTATGCCGGTAAGGTCTTGATAGGTAAGGGCGAAGCTAAGAAAGTTCACACCGAAGATTGGGCGGCTGCGAACGACTGTCGACAGTCCTCCAATACTAGTTTTGGTTCGAAGAGCTAATGAGAGTAAGGGCACTTTTTTGCCCTAGGAATGGTAAATCGCTCCCAAAGATGGATAAAACAATAACTTGTTTAATTTGTTGATTTATTTATTTATCGTATGGAGGATAAGTACAGTCCTAGTGCACGGTAATTTACAGTAGCTATCGGAAAACAACACAATACTATGTCAAAAACAATTAAAGATGTAACAAAAGTAACACATAAAATACAAATACAAATACAAATACAAATACAAATACAAATACAAATACAAATACAAATACAAATACAAATACAAATACAAATACAAATACAAATACAAATACAAATACAAATACAAATACAAATACAAATACAAATACAAATACAAATACAAATACAAATACAAATACAAATACAAATACAAATACAAATACAAATACAAATACAAATACAAATACAAATACAAATACAAATACAAATACAAATACAAATACAAATACAAATACAAATACAAATACAAATACAAATACAAATACAAATACAAATACAAATACAAATACAAATACAAATACAAATACAAATACAAATACAAATACAAATACAAATACAAATACAAATACAAATACAAATACAAATACAAATACAAATACAAATACAAATACAAATACAAATACAAATACAAATACAAATACAAATACAAATACAAATACAAATACAAATACAAATACAAATACAAATACAAATACAAATACAAATACAAATACAAATACAAATACAAATACAAATACAAATACAAATACAAATACAAATACAAATACAAATACAAATACAAATACAAATACAAATACAAATACAAATACAAATACAAATACAAATACAAATACAAATACAAATACAAATACAAATACAAATACAAATACAAATACAAATACAAATACAAATAGGTGCTCTATATTCAGTTAAAGGGTATACAAGAGCCAAGAGCGGAGGACCTTTGCTGATGCACCCCATGTTGTACCTGCCAGTTTTTGAACTATGTTGTTCTGAGTTTTAAGTTTTTTAGATGCATTTTCCAGGTGGCACTTGAAGTATAGCGTTAGTCTTATGTGAAGGGTTATGCACAAAAGATCTGATAGGTCGCAGTGCTTGAGAGGCAGCATGGCCTTTACGACCCATCCCTACAATCTAGTCTAATGTGATGCCCAGGTATTTAGGGAAAGGGTTGTGGTTTATCAACGCTCCGTTAGACTTGACTGTTAGCTGGGTGTAGGCTTACTTGTTGTTAAGATAAAAACAAGTTACCTCCGTTTTGCTTATTCTAGGGCATAATATCCATTTTTTTTAAATAGTTGTTCATAATGATAAGATCTTTAGTGAGAGTTTCCTCAATAACAGTCATATTTCGATGTTGGGTTGCCAGGGTTCAGTCATAGGCATAGCCAAATTTTTGGGATCGTGTTGCAGGTAGATCACTGATGTAAAGATTAAATAGTAGAGATGCCCCTGGGGTAAGCCGTTATTTGGCATCCGCGTTTTGCTACTGGTATCATTTATAAAAACCTAGAACATGCGGTTGCTCAGCATTTTGTTTATCAAGTGGGCTGTCATTTGGCAATGAACTGCTCGGAGTAGTTTACCTTCGCACCATACCGTATCGTATGCGGCTGTATGATCAATAAAAACCGCCCCAGTTTTTTTATGGTTTTAAAACCCTGCTTCTATGTTTGGAATGAGGAACAGGACTTGGTCTGCACAGCTGCGATTTGTGTGGAAACCAGCTTGTTCAGGTGGGATTTTGACAATTATGTGAGGTGCAATGCGGTTGTAGACAAATCTTTTAAGCAGCTTGTAACAGGTACTCAGCAGTACAATTGGTCGGTAACTGTCGTCCAAATTATTTGGCTTTCTTGGCTTAAGCAACGCTATTACTTTAGTTTTCTTAAATTTTTTAGGTAGAATTTCATTTTTATTATTTTAGTGAAGAATTTACTAAGCCATGATCTTGAATTTGGTCCAGAGTACTTTAAAAATTTCGGTATGGTGATGCAGAATGCAATGCAAAACTATTAAATTAATGTTCTCTAGGGACATCCTAATAAACGCATTATAATTACACACAAAGCACATACAGTTACTGATCATGGACATCGGAGCACAAGATCCGGCAGTGAAGGAACCTCAAAAACACAATGCAGTGTCATCCAGGTCGTCAATATGCGACAACCCTGCAAACAGATAATAAATATTTCTAAGTTATTTATGACCACAATATTCATTCCAATGGGGTGGCTATTACACCAACTCAACAACTCAAGTGAGCCTTAAAATTAGTCAAAAAATCCTAAATTAGTACAGTAATGGGCGACTTTAATACTAAAATCGAAAACGTGCAGAGTGGTGATATAGTTGGCAAATATGGTCTCGGAGAACTAAATAAACGAGGTGATAGATTGGTTTAGCTCTGTTAAAGGTCTAGTTGTATCAAACACATATTTTAAATTGCCCCCACGTCGCCATTACACGAGAAATTCAAATGCAGAGAATACGAACAAATTAGTGCACAATTAAATCGACTATATTATGATCAAAAAACGGTGTCAAAATATTATAAAGTCGGCCAGGACCTATCCCGGTGCCGACTGAAACTCTGATCTGAAGAGAAAGATATTAAGGCAGACTAGAGAAAAATCAAAGAAACTATCATGGAAACATACAAAAACAAATTATAACTAGATGATAATATTAAAAAGAAAAACTGGATGACCAACGATATCCTGGTCCTTATGGAGGAGAGACAACTTTAAAAAAATAAAGACCAGTTCAAGTGGTATTGGTTTTTAAAACGCACTATAAAAGTAAGTGAGTAAGTAAGTAAGTAATGCAGACCAGCTAAGGAAAATTAGCTCTTCCAACAGTACAAGGTGATTGAGAATTTGAAAGCTAAGTACGACACGCAACATGCACAAGAAGCTAAAGGAAGCAACAGGACTCTATACAAATTAAAAGACAGGACTGCTACTAAACAGTAATGATATAAGCGGCAAATTAAATGAATGGTGCGAATACCATAAAGAACTTAACAAAAACGAGTCCAGAAAATTGCAAAACATAAAATCGACATAACCAAGGTAAAAGTGAAACGTGCCATACATCTGGTAAAGAACGTTAAAGCCCCAGGTGTAGACGAAATTCTTGCAAAAATATTAAAATTATTGCTAGAAGAAACTAGAGATAATAGTTAAACTGTTTAATATCATCCATAAAACTAAATATATACCTTGAGACTCATTCGTCACACTCCATAAGAAATAGAACTCCTAACGCCGTATGATTGATTCATGTCCTAAAAATATTTAAAAAAATCATTCATACCCGTTTATTAACCAACAAATGTAAAGAAATAGTAAGTGACTCTTTGAATACCGAAATGGGTTGGAAACGCGAGAAGCTTTATTTGGTCTACAATTCTTGATAAAGTGATACAGGGAGGTCTCTGTGGATGTATGCGCAAGTTTCTTAGATTACGAAAAAGCATTTAATAAGGTTTAGCACAATAAACTTGGTGAAACGTGATATCAAAATAATAGCTAATCTATATTGGCAGCCAAATTCACAAATACACGTTGATGGCGAACTCTCAGAAAAAATTTAAATTATGTGAGGGGTGCAACAGGGTTGCATACTACTCTTTAATACAAATATATACACGAAAAAAAACTCTTAGAAGGCCTTGTACGAAAAACCTTAAAGTATAGTATTAAATGGGGTAGTCATAAACAATCTAAGCTACGCAAATGACACGGTACTGCTGGCAACTAGCGCAGAATATTTACAAGAACTTCTTCATGCAGTCGCGCAAAGCAGCACAAATATATCTTAAACTCAATATAAAGAAAACCAAACGGCTACATTAAGTAAACAAGGAGTGCCCCCTGATATCCAAGTTGTATACGACGGACATATTATAGAGCGCGTCTCGACCTACAAATGCAACAAAACACAGAAGATACGGTGCCGAATAGAGCAGACCCGCGCGGTATTTCTATAAAAACCGTTTTATGGTGCCGTGATATTAATATTCTCATACGCATCAATATTCTTTGGTGTTATGTTTTTAGAATACTTATAAAGTCGAATCGTGGACACTCATGGATGTCATGAAGATTAAAGTCCTTAAAATGTGGACATAATGTTGGATGTTGTGTATATCTTGGGTTAATAGGGTACGAAATACGAAAATACTTGGAAGCCTTTATAAACAAACTCTGCGATGATGATAGCCAACGTTAGTGGAGGAAACGGCAAGAAGAATGTGCTATTTAAAAAAAACTTTTTGAACACTTGTTATTTGAAACACACTGTATATTTAAATAAACGAAAAAAAACCTTAATAAAAGTTCCCATTGTACCCAATACATTTTTAACGATTATAAAAAAACAAATATTTTTAATCCGATACCTGTTTGTAGTAGATATCCCATTTTGACATTTTATTACATTGTTTTTGTAAGAATTTCAAATAAATTTTTTAAATTAGTTTTCAGTGTCCTTGCCTCAATGTATAAGAATTTTTTTTTGCATTTGTAATTGTTGTGATCAACGTTTATTTTTAAACAACTCCAAGGTTAAAATTTCAATAAAGGGAGTATTATCTCGATATTTTTTTGTATAAAACCTATTTTTGTAAATAATTTAATTATAGTGTACCTAAAAAACATTTATTTCGATCATTTTAAATGTATACATCTCATAAAAAAGGTTCATATATTAGTAAATTGAGTAATTCTTGTTAATGTTAAACCCATTGGCCACCTATTTAAAAAAGACAAAAAGTTTTAAATTAGCTTTATATTTTCTTTGTACATAAAACAGTGTCTATGTTGTGACGTTCATTTTTTTAAATACTTATGTGTTTAAAATTGGCATTAATTGGACAACCCTCAGTTAAAATGAACATCGACCCTAGTGAAGGGCAAACTATTTTCGCAAAATGCAGTAAGTGTAAGTTTCATCTCAAAATGTTTAAAATTGTTGCTAAAAATTTAAAAAATATAAATTACTTTTAGTCCTCAAATAAAAACTCAATTGGGTAAAATAAGTCTTATATTTTGTAATCTCAAATAGTTGAATTCTCGTTAAATAAAACTTGTAAAGTTGTAAATTATTGGATAAGCAAAAGTGCTCTTTTTAAACATATTAAAAAAAGTGATAATACTTGATTAAAAATACCTAAGAAAATGTATGTTCTCTTTTATTCTATTGTTCGTTGGTACGGTTTTTTGTTTCTTTGTAATTTTAAAAAAGTGACGAAAAATAAACTGTTTAAAAAGTTAAAGTACAACAATTAAAAACACCTTATCCCAGTAAACTAGCTACATTAAAAACAATATGGTTAAGTAGGGTATTATAACCTCTCGCTTGAAGTAAACTTTCGAAGTCTTTTCGTAATTACACAATTTAATAAAGTTAAATTATGCATAGTCAAGCCTTTTTCCCGTAGGAGTAGGCAGATACCACTTTATTCCACCTGCTGCGATTCTAACAAACATCTTTCGCTTTTTCTACTTTCATTAGTGGTCTCATATATGCTTGTTGGTTATTGGTACTCTCAACCTAGCATTTCTTCTAAACAATGTTAATCTGATCGACATATGTTCGCCGAGGTCGACCTCTACGGACTTGCTTCATAAATATGTTTCGTCAATCTTCTTTTAATCATCTTTTTTACCTGTCCGAACCATCTACCACCTCTTTTTTTACACCACAGCGTTCTTACTATTCCTTACCACCAGAGTTACTCCAGCTAAACTTATCAAACCACTCATCTCCGCAGCATTTCTTTTTCTAACCTAACATTTACTACCATACATATATGTAGGGACCAGAATTCCTCTTTACAGTGCCAGTAGATCCATTTTTAAAATTTTCTGGCTTCTCATTAAGTTTTGAAGGTCCCCATTCATTTGTATTCCTACCAACACTATTCGCTCAATATCTCAGTCATACTTTCAGTCCGTGTCAGTTCCGTTTATCCTAATACAAGCAGTGGAATCTTCTTAAAGTGATTTCAGTACTCGTATTAAACTATCGCTCACCCCATAAATAGACACAATTCTTTTTTCACCACTAAGTCATGGGTCAAATCTACGAAAGCGCAGTAGACCTTTTGACTTTTAGCTAAAAACTTTTTGACTTTACCTCGTGATAAAAAGACCTGATCCATAATCTTCTTTTTCTTTTATCCTACTTGCACATCCCATATCTTCTCATCAGTTTCATTCACCAATATTTTAATTAATATCTTTGCATACAGTTGGCCAACGATACTAAGAAAATTAATACCTCGATAGTTTTTACAATCCTGCTGCGAACCCTTTTCCTTGTAAAGCGAAACGAGAACGGCATTGCACCAGTTTTCTGGTACGCTACCGCTCTATCAGAAAGGTTGAAAGGGAGGTACAGCTCTATCAAGCCTTTAATATTTTAACCATAATCCTGTCATACTTACAGCATAACCCAATTTTATACTGTTAAACGCTTTCACAATCTCTGTCGTACTAATCTTTTATTGAAACTTCTACTTATGTCTCCGAATGGCACCCGAGCTTGTGTATCATCTTTTACAAATAAATTTCTAAGGTATTCCTTTCATATTTTTAAAACGCATTTCTCTCCTTGCACCGTACTACAATTTTGTTCTCTTATTCTTTCAAGTTGCACGGTAGTATTTTCACCTCCAGAAGAATTTAATGTTGTTTTGGAAATTGTCAGACAACTTTCTATCAAATTAATCTTTATCTAAATGTATACCAGTTTTAAGTATAATTAAAAAAGTAATATTAAAAAGTTCCTTTCAATGACTTTAAACGCAACTGACGTAATCATTAGGACAACAAAAGAATACTTAAAGATGCTAGTTATATAATACCTATTGTCCTGAGAACTGCAACATCAGCGTAAATAAAACACATTTCTTAGAATATTGTTATTTAGCTAACGTTTTATTTTCATAAGCTCTTAGATATAAAAAATTATATTATTCATTCTTATTCTAACTGTTACAAGGTATAGTTGTAATTTACGTAAATAAAACTTTTATAATTTTTTTTTAAAAAATAAATTTTCAAAAAGAAAATTAAAACTGGCGCAGTCAGTAGGATCTGCACAAGTCGTGAAAAAACTAAAAATTGTAAAAACAAAAAAAATTTTTACGGCTTCAACGTTTCAACGTTTAATCGCGAATGATGATTCTCGTTTCGGAAAACTTATTTTTAAAAACAAAAATAATTTTATTTTTCCAAATTAAAGTTTTATTTATACGTATTCCAATTCCAAGAGTAAATATCAGACTGAAAACTAGATAAAAGGATAAAGCACAATTAACATAAAGTTGCTGAGTCCGTGAAATGGAATTCCATGAATTTGTCGAGATATCAGCGGTTCTCAGGATATAATGCCTCCCTTCCTAGAAAGATCCATACAGGGTGTGGATCGTTACTCTTCATCTTCGATGTGGATCCTAACGGTTGGTTGAGCTGGTCGAGGAGTGTCGGCTGTTGGGGTTGAACTTCTGTCCCTCTGTTTCGACTGGATGTACTTGATCAGCATGACTATTAAAACAACAGTGGCGGCTGCATAGAGTGGCGTTGACCAGAGGTAGGCTTGACTTCTAGGTATGGCCTGGAGGGTCACTTGTTTAATTCGATCTTGGTCCTTTTGGAGTCGATTTTGATCTCTGGTAACAATGGTTGTCCGGGAATAACATGATCAAAATTGGAGTAGACATTTTTCGGTGTCTGGAAGCTGCAACCATTTGGTACGTCTATAAAATATGTACCTCTAAGAACTGCCAAATCAGACTTGGAACAGGTTAATTGAATCTTTGCTTCGTAGGGGAAGACTGCTATGTAGTGGGCGGAATTGATTTGTTCAATAATTTCGAACTCAACAGTGGCTGTAATTGGTTCACATGCCGTGTATTCTTGATTTCTCAGTTCCAGTAATTGGTGAATGCAATCATCAGTTTTGGATTTTTAAATTGCATTTGGTCCTTTACAAAAATATATTGGATGCATATTTTTGCATTCTTCGTCTTCGTATTGATAGTGATTTTCTTGTATAGCCAGAAAAGATTTAGGAGGGATAAGGATTGTATTATTTTTGGTGAGTACTGAATATAAATGAAAGTAAGAATAAATTTCGGGGAAGGTTATAGGAAAGTGAATTACGAAAACTATCCTATCATTAGAATAATATGAATTCACACTTAAAATTTCATAATATTTATGCAAATTATTTATATCTGTGCCAAAAAATAAGTTATTTGTTGAATAGGTCCTTAGTAGCGTTTTTACGATAAACTCCAAATCTTCAATTTTTAGAATGCTATAGTGAAGTATTTTTAGTCTTGCAAACATTACTGCATTTTCTATGTTGTTTAATATTTTGACTAAAATTTTGAGAACTGCATGAACCTGGTCTAAGGCATTTTTAGCTACAAAATATCCGGAAAAATCTGTTACGATTTTTTCAAGTTCGTTACTAAGGTTATTAATTTGTTCAGCTATTTGTTTCTCGTTTTGTTTTACTAAACTAATACTTTTATTGTAATCGTCAATTATCTTGGTAGTTAAAGAAATTTGCTTATTAAGCGTGTTGGCGATATCTTTTTGGTTTGAGCTCAGTAATGTAATAGCGTCGTCGTATCGTTTACCGTCGTCGTCTAAATTCCCAGAAATACTTTTAAATACAGTTCCTAGTCCGTTTAGAATTCCTCGTTTTAATCTTTTACTTGAATGTAAAAAGTTAATCTTTTCTTTACATTGCAGAATTTGAAATGAGACTAAATTAACAATATTTTTAAGATCATCTGCAAATACAGGGTTTTTATTTTTTATGGTTGATTTTATATTTTCGAACTGGTTAACAATTTTTATTAATTCGGTTTCGATAGGATTTAGATCAAAATAGTGGATAAAGGAATGATAAGTAGATTGTAATTTTGCTTGTCCCAATTATAGGGTAGTATGCCAGGGTTGGACTCCAAATTGGTGATTTTAATTTCTTGAGCCACATTGGCTGCTGCCAGGGCGAGGAGAAATCTGTAATGGTATAATTCTTTGGTTAGTCAACGGTCTTTTTAAATTACTTTTATGATAAGTCGCCGTGACTACTTTTCGTTTGCTCGGATTATTTTTCATATTAATTTTATAAGCTTTAACTTTTAAATTTTCATTCTTTTTCACTGGACGTTTGACAAATCTTGGCTTTATTTTATTACGCGCTCCTGATTTATGATACACTAGAGTACCAGGGTCATACGTCAATGGATCGTGGCGATTTTCATTCGCTTTTTTGAAAGTTTCTAATTTTTGTTTTGACATTTGTTCATTTAATGTTTTATATATTTCCGCAGTGATTTTTTTATGTCTGGTCATATAGTCCGAGTACAACTTTTCGTTAATATCGATGTTGAAAGGGCTGTTGCTGTCCAAATGACCGGTAATAATATCTATGGGACGTTGTTTAGTAACTGAATGAATACTATTATTGTAACCTAAAATAGCGTAAGGCATTTGATCTAATATATTTAAATCTTTGTGTGTTTCTTGTAAAATTCGAATATGTTCGATTAAAGTTGAATGGAATCTTTCAACTATACTGTTGGAGTTTGGGTTAAAAGCGGTCGTGTAGTGCAGATAAATTTTATGTAATTTAGCAAAATCTTTGATAACAAAATTTTTTAACTCTGTACCTCTATCTAAGACAATCATTTTCGGCGTACCATGGTGTGTTAGAAAAACAATAAAAGCTTTAGCTATATGAATTGCAGTGACTGCTGTTAGAGGATAAGCTTGGGCATATTTCGAAAATTTGTCGACGATTGTTAGAAATTTTTAATTCTTAATAGTAAAAACATTTGCATGTACGACTTCTAACGGTTTGTTAGGCGTGGGGGTCAATTCAAATTTTTGCTTTGGCGGATTTCTGTCATATTTCATTCTTTGACAAAGTTCACAATTATTAATATACCTAGTGATAGTACTCCTAGCATTAGGCCAGTAAAATCGGCGTCTAATTTGAGCTTCTGTTTCAGTGATGCCTCGATGGTTAGTTTTTCCTTCGTGACAAAATTTAACCTTTTCCATTTGATCTTCTCTAGATACTATATCTTCTAGTACATTGTTACAAATTATAGCTTTAAATGCAGAATTTTTAAAAGTGTTCTGCAAAGTGGTGCATAATTTTGGAATTAAAGAGGGATCATCTAAATTAATTGCAAAAAGTTTTTTAGTAGTAGTAAATTCTTTAAAAGTATTAATTATTTCTTGCTCGAAATTTGCTTTAGAGATTTGAATTGTTGTTCGAGTTTTATTTTCAAATAAACGTAAAATTCTCGGTGGGGCTGGAGAGTGAAGTACTGATTTTAAGAATAACTGATTTTGAAAATTGTTTATTGGAGTTTCTGAAATAGGTATTTCTAAAATTGGATTTTCTCTACTAGTATGAACTGTTTCATTATCAGCTGTTTCAGCTGTTTGAGTGATTTCGTTCTTTTCGCAACTATCGAAAAAGGGATCAATACTAAAATTATAAACTTCAAAATTATCCTTAACCGGGATGCTTTTGATTGGATATAATACTGTAAAATTAATTTCTTCGTTAGCTTTCTTATGAACCTCGACTGTTGCCCAGCCGTTAATTGAAATAGTTAAAGTTTCTGGGATTAAACAATTTCCCAAAATTTGTTCAGGTACGAAAATCTCACCTGTTTTTGTGGTTACCGGGATTTTTATTATTGAGACCGAGTTTCCTGGCAGAACTTTCGGCCTAACATCCTTAGGTGTAGCATTAAAATAATTTATTGGTAATATGCTATCTCTTAAAATTATTTGCGTATTGGGCAAATCAATGGTGATACCTAATGAGTTTAATAAATCTATACCTAAAAGACCATCGAAAATACAATGAAATTTATAAACATAAAATTTAATATTTTTATTTTCCTTAAATTCGGAAAACGCAGGAATGGTAATGGAAAACTTATGTGGTGACGAACCAAAAGCGGTTGAAACTACAAAAGGATCTTCTACCTTATAATTTGAATAATATTTATTAGCAATTTCTGGAGACAAAAATGATTTAGTGGCTCCAGTATCCAATAATAATTTTAAAGGAGGGTTGGCTATAACTATATAGGGTAGTTGCTTTTTATCAAAAGAATTATGGAATTCTATCTTAACATATTGATCTTGGAGGCTGGCCTCCGGAAAATTTGTATAATTATTTACGGATGAATCTGCAGGTTCGTATTCGGCAATTTCTTCCGAAAAAGAATCTGAGTTATTTTGCAATTCGCAATGTTCAACGTTATTTAATTCCTAAGATACCCATCTGCGGTTCTGATATTGATTGTTTTTATTAATTGGGGTAGATTGTCTTGTATTAGTACTCATAGGTACTGCTTTGGGCATATTATTTTTATTAAAATTTGGATTTGATTTCCACACATTTGTTGGGGGACCAAATACTTGTTGGTTAGAGAAAAACCTTTGATTGTTATTTGGTCTCGGTTGAATATTTATTGGGCCTGTGGGAAAAGAATTGTTAGAATTATCGTTATTTTGTAAATAGTTATAATTAGGTGGGTTACGAAATTGCTGAGGGTTTAAACCTTGATTGAATTGTCTTTGGGTGTTATAATTATTAAAATTTTGATTTCTACTGGTAGTAAAATTTGAGCGATTAGTTTGAATGGTATATTTATTTTTATTAAAATTATCTGTCTTGTTTTAATAATTTGATTTTGGTAAAGGTTGCGAACTACTACAATTATTTTGCAAATATTTTATATTATCTTCATTTCTAATAAAGTTAATGGCTTCCAAAAGAGATTTTGGACCTTTTGTTTGAACCATAATACCGTAAGGATTTCTTAGTCCTGCTAGAAATACTTGCAATGCTTGTTCATTATACGTACCCTGTTTAAATTTCTTAACATTAATATCTGTTTCATGTAAGGCTAATTAATTTGAAATAGTATTTATTAATTTTCTAACTCTATCATGAAATTGATAAGGGCTTTCGTTAGGAGCCTGTCTTAAGTTATTTAAATCTAAAGATAGACAATGTTCGTTTCTAGGATCGCTAAAGTTTCTTATTAACTCTTTTTTAATTTCATTTATGGTGGTAGCACCAATAATGTTAATGACCTCTCGGGCAGGTCCTTGCAATTTACTTATAATAGTTCTAAAAATTATAACATTTTGAAAATCCGCGTTGTTAGTCGTATTATAAAAGTGCTTTACTATACTATCTACGCTTTCTAAAAAGAATTGGAGTTCATTGACGTTACCATCAAAATCTGGAATGGTTTCGGCATGAACTTTTTGAAAGGTTGGCAAAGACATTATGTTATCCTCAATTTGGATAGAACTAAAACTTTGAATAACTAAATCTAACTCTAGGTCGTCTTCGTGATCACTGAAGGATAAGGACGGGATACTAGAGGAGTCTGACATATACAAAAAATTTACTTACAGTACAGCGTTCGGCATCAAATCTGGCTGTGACTCGTCTTGGAAATTACTGGAGGTCGTCTACTGCTTTTAGGTGGCACCAACAACAGTTCAACCAACGAACAAATTTAAAGTCCGAAACTTTGAAAGTTCTATAATTGTCACTTAACTATTGAAATAGCGAAAGTTATCCTCGATGGATTCTTTGTGACAATCCTACTGGCTGCGCCAATGATGATTCTCGTTTCGGAAAACTTATTTTTTAAAACAAAAATAATTTAATTTTTCCAAATTAAAGTTTTATTTATACGTATTACAATTCCAAGAGTAAATATTAGACTGTAAACTAGATAAAAGGATAAAGCACAATTAACATAAAGTTGCTGAGTCCGTGAAATGGAATTCCATGAATTTGTCGAGATATCAGCGGTTCTCAGGATATAATGCGCGGATTTTAAAGAACATTTCTTTCGTGAATTATCAACTACCTACACCAGCCATTTAGTGGACATTCCAATAAAACGAAGAATCGGAGAAGAGGATTTTGGAAGCCTGTTTCTTTTGCAAACCTAAGTGCCAAATTTTCCCTTTTTGCCTTTCTCGAACCATTCTTAGGTTTTCGGAAAGATAGGAATTTTAAGATTTATTATAAATAATTAAAAAATAAAAAAAATATAATAATAGCATTTTATGATAAAATCAGACATTGATAACTTAGTAAACGCTATAGGAAATATTTTTTTGAATTTTAATATTTCAAATAAACAAAATACAGAAAATATGCCTGTAGGAGAGCAACACGCCGCAATGAACTGGGACCTTTTTAAATCTAAATTGAATAATATTAAACCTTTTAATGGTGATTATTTAAATAAGTTCATTACAAGATGCAAAAACTTAATTGATACATATAGAGCTTATAATGATGTAGAATTAAACGCGCATGTATTTAGAGGGTAGAGCCGAATTTATGGTAGGTAATAGAGTAGAAATTGATGCATGGCAAAAACTAAAAGACGCATTATTACAATGCTTTTTAGACAGACGAGATCTAGACTGTCTTGTCCAAGAACTTACCAGAAGTAAACCCCTTAAGGGTGAACATTTAATTAACTTCGGTAGCAGATTACAATTAATAAGAAGTAGTGTGTTACAAAGAATTAGCATTGATACAAACTTAAATCAAAATGAAAAGATATGTCAAATCAACCATTACAATAAAACTGCACTTAATACTTTTATTGCTGGTTGTAACGGCACATTAAAAAACAACATGCATTTAAGAAAGCCAGAATCTTTAGAAGAAGCTATGGCGTACGTAACAGAATATGAAAACAGAAATTTTTAATAAAATAAATTTGTAAATAACAATAGTAGACAAAATACACAATTTAAAAATTTTCCTAGAACAAATAATTTTAATCAAAATCAAAACAATTTTTAAAATAATACGCCTAATAACCAACCAATAAATAGTTACCCACGATTCCAAAATTTTCAACAAAATAATGCACAAAATAGACAATATTGGCCTAACCAACCAATAAATGTACAACCAGTACCGCAGAATAAAAAATACTTTACAAATCGCCAGGTGTTTGGCCCACAAAAAAATGTATTTAGACCGAATCAAATACACGAAAGCCAATTGTCAAAACCAGAACCGATGTCGACAACATCGCGAAATTCAAGTTTCCAATCAAGAAAACCATCGGGTTATAATAATAGATTTTTCCAAAATTATAACCCAAATTCAAAATCTAATTTTGTTTCTGAAGAGCTGTATTCAAACCAGTTTGATTCAAACCCACAAAATGAATATGATTTGGACTTTTATCCAAAGAGTTTTTATTCTAATCAACATCAAAATCAATATAAAGATTTTAATGATGATCAACTCAACAATAACGAATCAAACATAGAGTTAATGCGAGAACAAAATTTTCGGGAACCCGGACCTTTAACACAGAACCCTTGATAGAAATAATTACTTTTTCAAATAACCTTTTACCATATATCGAAATCAATTAACCCAAACTTAAACTATTGATTGATGTCTATGTCTATAATTAAACCCACAGTTATCGAAAACCTTTATCCCCATACTATTTACCATTTTAACGTAGTAATTAGTACTAGTTTGGAAAGTAAAAACGTAAGATTCCAAGCAATGGTACCAGCATTCCCTCAATTTAAATGTAACTATAATATTAACTATATTTTATACGACTTCCACGATTTTTTCGATGAAGTAATAGGTGTAAAAGATTTAAGAAATATGAACTTAAATATTGACCTCGTTAAACAAAAATTAGACGGACCTTATGCCAAAATACCATTTAAATATAGACAGGTTAATTCTTTTCAGCCTTCACAATACGAACTTTTTAACTTTGAAAACTTTGTTAGTAATTATAACGAAAAAGATCAAGTAAAATATTTAAAAGGTAAAAGTAACCAAACAGCAGATGCTCTTTCTCGTTACCCAGATCTAAATACTTTAGAAACCACATGGGATTAGATGTAAATCTACGTGATATTGATGAAATTATAGATCGAAAATTAGATAGAACTATTCAAAACCAAGAACTTATTGATTCTCCTTGTCCCCTTCCCAATTAAGATAATATAGATCTACAGACCTTTTAAGCGATAATAATTCTAAACCAAATAAACCAAAAATAAATATAATATCTAACGTAAGAATCGACCCTCCGATAAAACACGATACTTAAGAGAAAAATCCTAGTGATTCTGATTTAGAAACCGTTCACATCTCTATTGAAGAACCTATAATGTCAATACTTTTAACAGATAAGCCATTAAACATGTATAAAAAACAAATATACTTTACAAGTGGCGAAATTAACAATTTAAAAATTACCAGAGAAAAAATATTCAAAAACCTTAGATTGTATGTTACATTACCAAAATACCAAAAACCAAAACCAAAAAAAAAAATAAAAATTAAAACAATATTAATAATAGTTATGGTATAAACAAAATTGAAAATTATAATAGAAGCGAAAGATACAATAAAGAAATATTTAAATATTTAGAAAATGTATTTTATAAAACAACACAAATTAGGGAGAGAAGAGATTGTCTATAAAGAATTTAAATGGGACTGATTAATAAAAAAAAATAACATGAAAAGAATAAGGAAATAAACAAATTTGTGAATCTGAATTTAGAAAAGTATCTGAACAAATATGTTAATAAATTAAAATTTGAAGTTATAATAATGAAATAATAATGAAATAATTAAAGGTCATATAAATAACCCAGGCCCATTTGATCTAGACGATTATTTAATTATTTCTCAATACGTACAAAATCACAAAGAAAATAGCAAACAATTATATTTAAAAATTAAAGAACGTAACGAAAAAACAAAAACTAAAATTATAGACAAATTAAATAAAAATAGATTAAACCCACCTGACTATTTAAACCAAAATACCGTCTATGTTCGTACTAAATTAAGAAACAAAAAAACTTCCAAAATTTAAAAGTGCCAAAATAATCAAAGACAAAAACATTATGATTAAAACGGATAAAGGCACTTATCATAAAAGCATTGCAAGACGACCAAAAAATAATTCGAATAAATTTTTACAGGACACAGATGAACATGAAGATCCTAATAATATACCTAACACTTCGGGTACATCAAATGATCTGTAATGACGAAGATATACAAATTATAAAATTAGAAAACCACCTACTTCCTATTGAATTAGGGAACGCTGGACTAATTTAAAAAAAACATACATTTTTACACTATTTAGAGTTAGGTGTTTTAGTTAAGCAAACAGAAAGTTTAGTGCAACACTTTATTGACCATAACAATAAATCGATCACCATTTTAAGTGAAAATCAAGAAAAATTTAATGATGATTTAGAAAGGTTTACAACCTCCATTTATAATAAAATTAAAACACTAGAAAACTATTTGAGTTTTCAAGGTGTTTTATCCCAAATTAATTTAGACTGTCAATCGACAGTAACGTTTATTGATAATTTAGAAAACGCGATTGTATTTTCAAAACTTAACTCATTACACAACTCAATAATTTCTAGTTCCGAAATAATGGATATGATAAATTATTTACATAAAATATATGATGATCAACAAATACCAAAATTTAAAAGTATTCTAACTTATTATTAATTTTTGGGTACTCAAGTATCAATCTCTGATTCAAAATTAATTTTTAATGTACATATTCCTATACTTAAAACTAATATTGTGTGGATGGTAGAATTCGGGTTGCTTCAAATTTTGGTAACACAAATGGTTTCCCTCGTCTAAGTTGGACGTTGTTTATGTACCTCTTTTTGTTGGCCCAAATTTCGCAAGATTTTGGGATTTTGATCAAAATTGGTGATGTTATTTTTAGGAATTGATAGTTGTGCATTTTAAAAGAATTTTTTTTTCTTTGGATGGTATTATTAAGGTTTCAGGTTTATATATAGGAATATGTACATCAAAAATTAATTTTAAATCAGAGATTGATACTTGAGTACCCAAAAATTAATAATAACTTTGAATTATACCACTTGTACCCAATAATCCAAGACCATAAAATGTACACTCCTAATTACCCCTATTTGGTACGAAAGCAAAAGGAAATCCAGTTCCAAAAAGAAGAATGTCCGTCGCTAGAAAATAACCATTACTGTCAACAAAGTCTCACTCCACAAGACAACTGTACCCTTAATTTACTAGAGGGCAATACCCCTGAAAACTGCCATATTTTAGACGTAAACGTTCAAGAAATGATCACCTATCAAGTTACCATGAACCAAGTCTTAATAATACCATCCAAAGAAAAAATTTTTTTTATAAAATGCAAAACCATCAATTCCTAAAAATAACAACACCAATTTTGATCAAAATCCCAAAATCTTGCGAAATTTGGGCCAACAAAAAGAGGTACATAAACAACGTCCAACTTAGACGAGGGAAACCATTTGTGTTACCAAAATTTGAAGCAACCCGAATACTACCATCCACACAATATCAAAGATCCAACATTTCGAAATTCAATTTTGATAACCTTTACGAAATTAACGAAATTTCAAAAAAATTAAAGCCAGCTGAAGAAATTTTTAACACCAATTACCATACGTCGATACTTTGGACAATATTGGGATTATTATTCATCGGGCTCATCATATTAACTTTATTTAAGTTTAAAAATCGAATTTCAAATTTTAGAAAACAAAAGAAAAACGAAAAAGAAGCCGATAGGACCCATTCGAAACTTTTCGAAACTTAAGGAGGGAGGAGTTATATGATACCTATTGTCCTGAGAACTGCAACATCAGCGTAGATAAAACACATTTCTTAGAATATTGTTATTTAGCTAATGTTTCATTTTTATAAGCTCTTAGATATAAAACATTATATTATTCATTCTTATTCTAACTGTTACAAGGTATTGTTGTAATTAAAATAATTAATAATAAATAAAATTATTATATATTAATTAAATAAAACTTATAATTTTTTTTAAAAAATAAATTTTCAAAAAGAAAATTAAAATTTGCTTGTTGTTTTTAATAATTTATTTACTGTAATCAATCAGTTTTTCTTTTTTTTTTTTTTTATTAACAATTACACTTGTGCGGCATTGTGTTAAGATTACAATCTGATAATAAGATCAATCAGCAACTTACAGCTAACTTAAATTACTACTCTGTAACTATCTAAGGTCTTACTCAACATCATCCTTAGATTTCTAATACATTTTGTACACTTATTAACGTACACTTCAACACGCACATTACTCTGCTTTTGACAATCACTTCACCAACTCGTATGGTTTAATCCTCTTGAGTCTTCTCGCTATTCCTGCAGTATCAAGGAGCTGGATTACCTCAACATTGGTATGATGATGAAGTCGTAGTTCATGACTCGTGGCAAATTTGACTATAGTTTGGTCAACAGTATCCATATCCAGATTCTTTTGGAGGTTACTGTACCGGTCAATGTACCAGGGTGCATCCACGATGTTCCTTAGTACCTTGTTTTAAAATCTTTGAATGATTTGAAGACTACTTTGACTAGCACATCCCCATAGTTGAATACCATAGGACCAAATGGGTTTGAGTATTTGTTTATATAGCATAAGCTTGTTGTGTACAGACAGAGTGGAGTTTCGTCCGATCAGCCAATACATTTTTTTATATTTAATTTGAAGCTGTTCCCTTTTCTTTTTAATATGAGCTTTCCAGCGAAACTTGGCATCGAGGGTGATACCTAAGTATTTTGCTGTATTTGTGAATGAAATTCGTTTTTCATTTATGTGTATAGGTATATGTTGTTGAGCTCTATTGGTAAAGTTTACGTGTTTAGATTTGGATTCATTAATTTTAATCCTCCACTTTTTTGTCCATTTGTCTATTTTATTGATAGATACCTGTAGTTTTTCTGCCGCTTCTTCATGGCTATTTCCTACTGCTAATATGGCAGTATCGTCTGCATAGGTTGCTAAAGTATCATTTTATAGTTTAGGCATGTCATTCCTGTACAGGAGGTATAGGAGAGGCCCCAACACACTGCCCTGTGGCACTCCTGCATTAATTTTTTTAAGGTCAGAGTAGGCTTCCTCTTGTTTAATTCTAAAGTGTCTGTCTGAGATGTAGGATTATAAAATATCAGAGAACTGTATTGGCAAGTACATCTTCATTTTATGTTTTAACCCCTTATGCCAAACTTTGTCGAAAGCCTGTGCTACGTCAAGAAATATTGTGGAACAGACTTTTTTTTCTTCTAGCGACTTTTCTATCACATTTGTGATTCGGTGGACCTGATCGACAGTAGAGTGGTTTTCTCTAAACCCAAACTGATGAGATGGGATCAGATTATACTCTTCTATTATGGGTTTTAGCTGTTTAGCCGTTTTTCTAACAGTTTCGACAATACAGGGAGAAGAGAGAAAGGCCTGTAAGAGGAAACTTCGTGTGGGGGTTTACCTGGTGTAGGGATCATAATGACCTCTGCTACCTTTCACATCAATGGTACATATTTTAGCCTAAAGGATGTATTGATTAGATGTGTTAGCTTAACTATTACTTTTCTTGGGAGTTGCCTTAGAACTTCGCCAGTAATGAGATCAAATCCAGGGGCTTTTCTAGGATTTTTAATCTTTAATCTTTAATCTCTTTTATAATTTCTTTAGAAGTTGTGAGCTCAATCTCTGCTTCTTGTTGTGCTGTTCCTTGGTCAATATTATCATTACCTTCATTTGGCTGGAAAGTGTCCTGTAGATGTTTGGCGAATCTATCAGCCTTTTGTTTATTATTTTTTTCCCATTTACCATTTGGCATCCTAATTCGTGGTATTTGCATAACAGGTTTTTTTAATCTTTTAGTGGCTTTCCATAGCGAATAGTCTGTGCTGGCATCCACTGTTAATTCACTTAGGTAAGTACTAATTGATTCGTTTTTATACTTTTTGATTTCTCTTTTTAGTATCTGGGTAGCATTATTTAAATTTGTCTTGTCAGAAGGGGTTTTAGATTGATGCCATTTTCGCCTTAGTTTTCTCTTTTCACAGATTAAGTTTCTAATTTCTTTTGGATAGTTGTTTCCTTTGGTTCTCTGTCTTATATTAGGGGTATTATTCCATGCACATTGTTGTATTTGTTTTATGAATAATTCGATCTCTGCTTCTAGTTGTTGCTTATTTTTTAAGGGTACTGCTAAGTTAATTTTTTCTTCTTATTCTTACTTAAAACTATGCCAGTCTGTTAGTTTGTTTATCAATGTTGAATTATTTTCTTTTTTTATAATATGTTCACTAACTGTCAGGACAATTGGTGAATGATCAGAGTTCATGTCCCACCCTTCTTTAATTTGCATATAGTTTACAGATAAGTTTCTTATGATAAAGAAGTCTATCAGATCTGGGATTTTTTGTGTATCGGTGGGCCAGTAGGTGGGCTTGCCTGTTGATAACGATTTACTTCTATTTTCTTTTATTGCTTCAAACAGTTTTTTTCCCTTAGTAGTCGTTAACCTTGATCCCTAATGTTTGTTTTTAGCATTAAAATCTCCGCCTATGATAAATCTTTTTCCTTGACTTTTTAGAAACGTGAGGAATTGATTTTTCTTAATCGCATGTTTCGGAGGACTATATAATGCTGTCACTGTCACTTCTTGGGTTTTGGTATTGACAGTTACAGATGTGGCTTGAATTTCTTTAGTTTTATATTCTATCTCTGCATGATATTTTCTTTAATTATTATAGCACTCCCCCCCCCTAGCCGTATTTCCAGGATGAATGGTGTGATATGTTTTACATCCTCTAAATTTTATATACGATTGTGTAGAAAAATGTGTCTCGGCAATAAGACAGATATCTATTTTTTCAATGTCCAGGAATGCTTGTAACTCTTGTTGATGTTGTAGCAGTCCATTGGCATTCCATTGGCATTCCATTCCATTATCCTTAGTTCCTTAGAGATTTCTTTGCTTTGGTATTGCTCCCCTGCTACGATGTTCTAGATTACTTATGCGTTTGTCCATTGCATTCAGTTTTTCTAATATCTGCTGCAATGTTTGCTCTATATTAGTTGTTTGCTGTGTTGGTTGTTGTGTTTTATTAATTCCAACATTTCCTGCAGTTACTTGACTATATGCTCTGCTGTTAGTGTCTATCCTCTGTTCTGTTTCTTTTCTGTTATCAGGAACTTGCTGTCTAGTCCTTCGAGGTTGAGTTGGTAAGCTAGCTTTTTTCATCTGCTTATCTTTAAGTTTTTGCATTTCTATTGCCACAACTCAGCCTCTATAATTTGCAGGATGCCCCTCACCACAATGCACGCATTTTGGATAAGCATTCCTAGGATTATCACATTCTTTCGTAATGTGTTTGCCAGGGCATCTTACACATCTAGGTTGTCTCACACAGTACTTTTGTATGTGTCCATACGCTTGACCCCTTTTGCACTGTGGAACTAACTTCGATTTTCTTAAAGGGAGAATTTCTACTCGAATACTCATTATATCAGTTATACTATAAATTTTATTTATGTCTTCATGTTGACTGAAGTTTAACATAAACATATCTAACGGTTTCTTGCTCTTAAATTGTAGCTTAGGTGTGGCTTCTAGGATTTTAAAACCTCTTTTTTTAGTTCCCTGATTATATTTTCTGGTCTACATGAATGGTGTAGTTTGTTAGCCATGACTTTTATATGCCTATCTTGCTTGTTTTCATAGGAATGATACTGAAGATTCTTTTCCTCCAAGATTTTCACCACTAATCTGTAACTATCTCCATCAGCTACATTAATTTTGATTACTGTAATCAATCAGTAATAAGCAAAAAAAAAACCTTTGTTTCTCGAGCAAATAATCATTATGCTTTTCATTTCTTTATACTTAATTTAAAAAATGAATTTTAATCTACGTTCACCAAAATTTAAAAATTTATTATTACTCCTTTTAAAGAATCAAAAACATGCATACATATAGTCACGCTTTTTTCCCGTAGGGGTAGGCAGAGACCACTTCCTTCCACTTGCTACGGTTCTTACATACATATTTTGCTTTCTTTACTTTCATCAGTACTCTTAAACATGTTCGACGGTTGTTGGTACTCTTGACCTGGCCTTTCTCCAAAACAATGTTAATCTGATCGAGATATGTTCGCGGAGGTCGACCTCAACCGACTTATCCATTCACATTTGCCTTATAAATTTGTTTCGTTAATATTCCCCTATCCGTCCTTTCTACGAATTAAAAACAATTTAAAAAAACCTAAGTGCTTGGTTCACAAATATAACTTATTATATAACAAATTCCATTGGGCCCTCATATACGGAAGGTAATTTTAGACGATTGGTTCCACCACGGATTAAATCGTCTGAATCGATATGTACATTGGTGGTGTGCAATGTATTTATCGGTGAAACATCCAGCGTGGGACAGTACAGATTACTGCAGGTCTTGTCCTGTTCGTACCTCTATACGGAAATATCAATTTCGTTCAAATCTGCAAAGGTTTTGTAAACA
Source organism: Agelastica alni (assembly GCA_950111635.1). Classification (NCBI taxonomy): domain Eukaryota; kingdom Metazoa; phylum Arthropoda; class Insecta; order Coleoptera; family Chrysomelidae; genus Agelastica; species Agelastica alni. The sequence continues at coordinate 65,322,560 of OX467712.1, forward strand.
CTGTTTATCTTTTTAACACAACAAATCTTTCGTAGATTTTAAACTCAATGAAAATATTTGATCGCTCGTCCAGTACCCTCAAACTAAACTATACGTCTCGGCCCCTCAATGACCGGTAGTTTAGCAAAACTAAACTATGCGATTTTTACGTGTATTAACACCCAAATATCTCTCCCCTGAAAAAACAAGTCAGCAGATCTGGACGGCGCAGCGAAATGGATCTTTCGAAATTCCCTTTTGTGTATGGGGACATAATGAGATTTAGAGCTATTCCGGTATTAGTATTTAAAACATCCATACTAGCAAACTTTTAAGATTACGCCAGTTTAAAAAATAATCCTTTAAAATGTTAAATTACATTAAACATCATAAATAAATTGGGTATTATTTAAGGAGTTGCAGTCGATGGTTAATATTATGCATAATGCCCCAAAAATTAAAGGAATGAAAGTGAATGTGTGAGCAAGACAAAAGTAATGGTTTTTAAAAAAAAATGTTTGAAAAACTGCTAAGTGCTGATTGGTGAAGAAAAAGTGAACTTTTAAATGAAGAGAGACGAAAATATGACTGTGATATTTAGCGAAGGTTGTTGGCAGGAAAACAATTGAATGGAACCCTGTATAACTTTATAAGTAGCTATAACGTGTCAAAAAAGGTGCGACTGGCTGTGCATAAAATAGTGCTGGTCTCTACACATATGTATGGTGGTAAATGTCGGTTTTGGCAGAAAAAGTATAAAAGTAAGATCAATGCTGCGGAGATAAGTAGTTTGTGAAGTATAGGTGGAGTAACTTTGGTAAATAGAGTAAGGTTTAGTGAGGACGCTGTGGTGTGGAAGAAGAAGTGGTTACAAAGATAGTTAAAGAAATGCTTAGATGGTTTGTACAAGTAAAGAGAATGAATAAAAGAAGATCAAAAATAAAAATTTGTAAGCGAATGTGAATGGGCAAGTCAATAAAGGTGGACATGGAAAAACAAATTAGATTGAAACTGTTCTAAAGGGTCAAGAGTACCAGCAACCAACGAGTATGTATAAACGCGCTGATAAAAAAAGAAAAAGCAAAAGACGTTTGTCAGAACCGTAGCAAGTAAAAAAATTGGTCTCTGCCTTACCCTACGGGAAAAAGGCGAGACAATATGTATGTATGTTATAAAAAATATTAAATAAATGTTTTTTGAAAAAAGCACTTTAGATATTCCGAGCTAAACTATTAGAATCCACCCTGAAGCAAAGATTTCTTTTTTCAGTGTTACAGTTTTTATAAAAAAATAATAGTTAAGTTTAACAAATTCTAATATTACCCAATAAGTAAAAATCCAGCCCCTATCTAGCACAGTAATATCTTAGTGTAAACCGATAATATCCAGACTAAACTCCAGTCACCTTATAACGCAGGACTTAATGAAAACCATTTATTGTGGATAATTCTTGTGTTTTACTGATATTTTAAAAATACCTCAAATGGTTGTTAAAACGGGGATAAAAATAAAAGATATGCTGTTTTGAATCAAGTTACCTCTGGGTCTGTGTAAGCGTCTGGTTTTAATGATGCTTGCGTCACCATACCTCTTATTAATGAGTCAAAATTATTATCCTCTTCCAAAATTTGCGGACGATTTATATGATCTCTTAGTATAACTGATCTATAGGGACATCCCGATGATTCTACCAGTCTAAAAAATAATTTCTTTATATTATTTCTCAAAGGTGTTTTTTTAAAAAAGTATATATATATATATATATATATATATATATATATATATATATATATATTTTAAAAAGTATATTTAGTCGTCATCTGTTGGCAAGAACCTGTTTTTACGCATGGACAGTTATAGGTGGCTTTTTTGCGAGTTCATATGTTTTAAGATATCTTTTGTAAAGATTCATGCAGGCAAAAAGTATATATTTTCCACGTCATAACCGTCATAAGACTAATTTCGTTACTTTTTTGTAAATTAAAACATTTAAAATTAATAAATATTTACATTTATTTATTTTTACATTATATTACGTAACTGATCGCTACCGGTGCGAAGTATTCGCACGGGTGACCTCTAGATTTTTATAAATTAAATTTAATTATAGTTTTTAATTTTTATTAGATTAAAAACATGACTAGGTTAGGTCAGTTTAGGTATTATGCGAGTGGGGCTTGCATCTAGCTAGCAGCTGAAAAAAGGCGTGTTTTTGTGATTTTTTTTGAAAGATGATTGCAGGTTTCGAACTTTTTTTTTTATAGTAAAGTGTATATTTTAAATTATGTTTCATAATTTTTTATTGCATAAAATTTACAAATGTAGCAGATATAATATATTTTTCAAAACGCTGTTAAAAAAAGACCTTCCGCGGTGACCAATTATTTGAAATCAAATAACCAAATTAATTAAGTTTTTGTATTGTATTATCTGGTCTTTAATTAAAGAATTTGGAAGATTATTAATTTTTGAAAAAATGGTTGGTGATTGAAAGTGAAAGTCTAGATTTCAGTGGAAGGAGACTTAATTTTAAAAAAAAAGTATGCATCGAAAAAAAAATCCTTCGATCAAGAACTGCTCTCTAAAAGCAGAAAGTATGCAAAATTTCAAGTAAATCAGCTTACTCGTTTTTGAGATATCATGTTCACCGATTTTAAAAAAGTTTCGAGAAAAACCTGCTTTCCTTTATACCTAGGTCATGCAGCCCACAGTAAAAATGGCCGTAACTCGCTCAATTTTGAACGGATTAATATAAAGATTTCAAAAAATATTTTTAAAATGTCATATTTTGAAAATCCGTCAAAAACGAAAAATCGCTTTTTTCGAAAATTCTGATGTAATGTAATAATGTAATGTAATGTAATTGCTCACTCCTAGAGGTTACAGTTCCCTGCATGATCTAGTTCTTCTCACAAAGTTCATATAAAAACACTTAACAAGAACATAAGTAACATGACTTTTTTTGTGGAATTTACAATATTTTTAAAAAAATTTTGTCATCCTGATAACTACCAGTTCTTGTCATTTAAAAACTATATATTTTTAAACTAAAAATTTTATATTTTTTAAAACTCCTTCGACTTTACGTTAATTAAAATTTTTTACTTTTGATTTACCAAAATAAAAGTATGAAAACTCACGATAATACTCCTGGGACTAAAGAATGAAAATGTCTAAATGCTCCCTGAGCAAATTCGTTAAAAACATGTGGTCTCATATTATCATTATAGTCGTTTACGAAATCATCAGTATCATAAAGAATCCGACGAGCTTTAAGAATATCTTTTCCGCCATAACAAGGTAATAATTCATAGTAGGTAATATGCTGATGTTCCGCTATAGCTATAGCCCTCGTTACTTGGAATATTTTTTCGTCACTCCAATGAGGATTTATTTGTGATAATTCGTTAGCAATCCTATTATGTTCTCTTGTCCATATGATGTGAAAGATAGTTAGGTGAGGGTTTTGATTTACTCTCGAATCACCTAAAAATAAAAAAATAAACAAATCCTAATGTAAATACAGGGTGTGTCATAAGTCAGATGTCAGTTTTTCCGTAGCGTGTTGCTTTTTTTATCTAAAAACAGTTTTAAAATGTGTAAAATGCGACACTGGACCTTGCGTCATCGCGGATTCTAATATAAAAATTTTGAAATAATAGTTTGCATGTGTGTCATGTGGGTTACCGTAATTTGGGTCTCCATAATGAAAAATACTATCTATTGCAATTGATAATGGGGGGCAAAATTGATGGCAAAAGAAGTCTGGTCCGCCGTAAATCGTTTTGGTTCAGAAACCTACGGCAATGGTACGGAACCAGCATAACGTCGCATTTTCTGAAAGGAGCAGATAAGGATAGCAATAAACCAACGTTCGTAGAGGACACGACACTTGAAGAAAAAGAAGAAGAAGAAGATGTGGGTCAGTAAGTAAAGCCCATGCTGACCAGGCAAAACCTGAACTGTAATTATATTAAAAAATTAAGTTTACTTTAAAATTTGCATAATGGCCTATTGCATTACCATGACTAGGTAAAAGACATAGTGAAAGTCCACAAATGAGATGGGGAGATGACATAAAAAAGATTGGCGGACTTTATTCGAAGCAAATGGCGCAAAATAGACGACAGTGGATTGAAATGGGGGAGGTCTACGTCTAAAGTTGAATCACTTGGGGCTAAAGAAGACGAAAGAAGTATTGCAATAAAAATCATGTTTCCGAAAAATTAGTAATGAGGTGACATTTAGTTGTAACTTCAAGTATTATAATCAAAATTAAATTAAAAACATATCTCAATCTTGTATTTGTTAAAACATTTTTTTTGTAAATTTTTAAATAAGGATCATTTTCTTTTCAAAATCCTTAAACAGTCCCATGGATAACTAAAAAATTTTTTTTTGGTGATTTCGGATGATCTACGAATAACATTATTCGCACACACCAACAAAAATCGATGAGTGGTGAGTAAATTTATTGATAAACTTAAAATATCTGTAAGATTAGTACTAATCATAGCTGATATTAGTCAATTTATTTGCTTAAATCAAATTGGACTTTGTAATTACATCCAATTTTCGATAAAAGTTGCTACACATTTAAAGATCTTGAGTATTTAAGACGATCTGAAGATCTCATGAAATTAACTCAAAACGTATTGAGACACGACAATGAGTAGTTTTCCTTTTTTTTCGTTTAATTTCCCACAAATAAGTGAAAAAAAAACAAATAAATGTATACCTAAATAATAAAAATGTACCTGATATTTAAACGGAGGCGATGACCCCGGCGATTTGATGGTAAAAAGATGTATTCTTTCGGCGGCATTAAAATGCCAGAAATTTTAGCGACTAATTTATAGCCGCGGTGATTAAAGGCCCACAATATATCTAGAGAGGTCGTTCACAAATCGGGACAATTTCCAGAAATATTTTATGTTTGATGTGAAATATTTAAGTGACTTATTAAGTAAGATTTTTTTGTATTACCTTAAGAAAGATTAAAATAAATAGTGAAGATTTTTTTTTAGTTATAAATTAACGTACACAAGATTAAATATCGTAACAGTGGTTTCAGAAGTGGGATTTTTGTGATACAAGATTTATAGTGATTCTGTCACTAGGTTGGAATGAAAAATTCCATACAAGTGGAATATATCAAGAGCTAGCGATAGCGAGCGCGAGGAACCACGAATATCGAATTTTTTTATTTTAACCCTTTAACAGACAATATTTTCTCTACGATCAAAGAATTTAAGTAAAAAATACTTTAAAGAATTTAAGTTATTTATTGAAACATATATGTATTAATTGGTATTATTATTAATATTTATTGTGTTCGAACAGTTATTAAAATAAAATACCGGTGCATTTAAAATATTTTCTGTAAAGTTTTTTAAAACAGATTGATTGGATGAGGCAGATGTAGTGTTCGTGTAAATTGCAGGTTAAGGAGATGTTTTCTGGCAAATAAGATTTACTTATGAAAGAAATTAATTGGTTTGCTATATTTATTTTGTTTTGCTTGGAATTTTTTATGCAGCCTTTTGCTACTTGAGTAGACTTCCTACCTCCATGCTTTTTTTAAAGCACCTGCATTTACTAATGTAGTGGCTGAGGTTCGACAAAAACAGTGCCCAATATAATCTTGTGGATTATTTAAATTAAGATGTGGCAATTTGTTTTGGTATATCACCCAGCTTATTTATTCCGATTACTTGTTTTGTACATTTATTTTTTTAAAAATTTATAAAAAAAATATTAAAAGTAATGTTTGAAGGTCTTAGAGCCCAATATTTTTTATAATATTATAAAAAAATATTCGGTAATCATGAAGTCTCTTGATTTTATTTTATTTTTGTGTTAAAAAAAAAATTACAAGAAATAAAAAATTTAAAAAAAATATATAATACACAGATAGGACATATAACCAAAATAAGATGAAACAATCAAATATTTTTTTTTTGTCAAATATTTGGAATGTCAAAACGCTCAATAATAAGGAACAAGAAATCGTGCAAGAACCAAAAAATCATAAAATAGACATCGCTGCACTGCAGGAAACAAAGAAAACAGAAAAAGGTCAAAAAGCATATGGAGAATATATTGTAATATACAGCGGTATTGATAAGAGCGAGGAAGATAAGAAAGGTGCGGCTGTAGCCTTACATAAAAAATATATCAACCAAGTGGAGAACTGTCAGTACATATCGTCACGAATAATCCTGGTTAAGCTGATGACTGATTCATATTCTCTTTATTCTTAATAAGTACCAGAAGATAATAGGCAAAACAGGAATGGAAAGTGTTTTTCAATGTACTATAAAGTACCATTGAACTAATACCACCCCGAGAATCCACTATTATACTGGGAGATTTTAATGCCCGCATCGGTAATGAACCAATTCCCGGAGTAATGCAACAGTTAAATGAACCCATACTCAACGACAACGGAAAACTTATGATTAACCTTTGCTCCCTAAAGAGCCTCAGAATTAACACCTTTTTTAATCATAAAATGCAACATAAATACACGTTTCATAATACTCGCGTTCAAAAATCAGTAACTGACTACATAGTAACTAAGAGATCTATACCAGCTTCTGAAATCCTGGATGTCAGAGTGCTTAACTCGGCCGATGTTGGGAGTGACCATGGTTTACTTCTTGGTAAATCCAGGATCAAGTGTGTTTCTAAGACCAAACGTAAACACCCAGAGAAAAAAAGAGAAAGAATTAAGGTCGATTCCCTCTGGGATTCAACTATCCGAGACTTATACAAAAAACGCCTAGAAGAAAAAATTGAACTAAACCAGACTGATGATCTGAATGACGTCAATACCATTTGGAGTAAATTAAAAACAAACATCAAAACTGCAACCATGTTGGATCAGTTAGACACAAAAGCCGAGTTGTCACGGAAAATAAAACTCCATGGTTCTGCGAGGAAGTTAAGAACCAATGCAAAAGAAAAAGACAAGCCCATATCAAGTATCTAACAACGCAAACAGATGAGTCGTACAATGAATACAAAGAGATTCGGAATAAAACTGGCGTATTGGTCAGGCAAATTAAAGATAGGTAATGGGAGAATTTTTCAAAGAGATTTGAGAAAGACTTTTACGGACTTTAGAAGTAAATGTGGCGATTTATAAAGAGGCAAAAGAAAGAAACAAGTGAACTAATACCCGTTAATCATATCGGTAAGGAAACATGGACCAGCTACTTACAAGATCTATATAAAGGTGTGGAAGCAGCAAGACCACAAGCCCCGCCTGGTATCGTAATTAAAAATTCTATAACGATAAATGAGCCAGACATAAGAAAAGCAATTAATAAGCTCAAAGTCCTGGTCAAAATGACGTTACTAACGAACTCATCAAGTATGGTGGCAAAAGATTGGTTCGTGAATTAACATTTTTAACGCAAAACATATTTAAACCTTAGAAAATTCCCGATAAATAGAGAACAAGTACGACAATCCTGATTTTTAAGAAGGGCAATAAAAAGGTGCCTGGGAACTACAAAGGAAGAAATTTACTGTCGTCCACTCTAAAACTAGTCACTTAAGTGATAACGAATATAATAAACAAACGAATAACATTATGTGATCAACAACAAGGGTTTAGATCTGGACGATCATGTACGGACGCAGTGTTTGTTATTAGACAGATATCCGAAAAGTCTATAGAGTATAAAAAACCAGTATTCTTCTGTTTAATAGATCTAGAAAAGGCATTTAACCGGATATGTTTGGAAGATATAGTGCATCTTTTGTATGACTGACAAATACCGAGTAATATAATTAGTACTATTGAAGATATTTACCGAAATAATCGAATACAGGCAAAGATAGACAACGAACTCACAGAACCAATAATAGTAGAGAGGGGTATATGACAAGAAGACCCACCGAGCCCATTACTTTTCAATATTATCATGAACGAAATAATAAGACAAGTACGCAGGAAAAGAGGATATTAAATGGAAGGTCGAGAGGTAAAATACTACTACGCTGATGATGCAACTTTGATAGCGGAAAATAAAGATGATCTGCAAAAGCTTCTTTATACATTTAACACAGTTGCTAAAATGCTCGGGATGACAATATCAATATCTAAGAAGAAATGCATGACCACATCTAAAACACCTTTGAGATGTAAATTAGTGGTAGATGACAAGACAGTACATCAAAAGATGAAATTCAGATACTTGAGTATAGAAATTTCGGAGACATAGAACCAGAAGTAAAAGTCCAAGCTATCAAAGCAACAAGAACGGCTGCACAAATCAACGATACAATATTTCGTAACAAGCACCTGAAAACAGAAGTAAAAGCCCGTATTTACAAAACTGCTATTAGACCCATACTGACATAGGCGGCAGAAACATGACCCGAAACATTAAAAACAAATCAAATTATGGAAACAACAGAGATGAAAATAATTCGAAAAATAGCTGGAAAAACACTACGAGACAGGGAAAGAAGCGTGGATATCAGACAAACATGCCAGATCGAGAATATCAACGACTGGGTGCTAAGTAGAAAAATTGAGTGGAATGACCATATCACACGTATAACAGAAGAACGAATAGTAAAGATTGCCAGAAATAAATCACCTTCGGGGAGGCGAAGCACAGGAAGGCCCCGAAAACGTTGGATCTACCTCCATAAAGTAAGTTACGATGTGGAACAGGTATTTTGCCTAATTAGAAGAAAGAAGAAGAAGACATTTACTTATCTTAAAACTAAAACTTATGTTGTAAATACCATTGTAATTTAGTTAATTTTAACTGATAAAACGACTCATAAAATACGACTGGCCTGTTGGCTCTGCCAGTGCCAATAAATTAGGAAAAAAAATCTTTATCTTAATATCTTAAATTTTAATATTATAAAGTTCATTTTTACATCAAGCCCTTAAAACACCAATGATAAGGGCAACAACCTAAGCAAAAAATCTTTAATATTTTGTTCAGTAAAATCTTTGATTTTTTAGGTAGATACTTCTCAAAAGAACGTGTTAATAAAATTTTTAATTTTTTGTATTTAGAAATATCGATTTTATGTTTTACGTTTAAAGTGGCCTTAATAATAAAGTGTATTTTTCATATGGTGGATGATTTCCATTTCTTTAATTATTTACCAAAAAATGCAATCAAAACGTTTTTTGATAAGAATTCTGTTTCTTTTTGTTGTGGCCAATCTCTTAACATGGAATAATATTTTTTATATTCCTGTTTTAATTTTAAGGAAGTAGGTTTTCTGTTAGGTAGTAAGCGTAATTTATAATCTTAGGAGGAGTATTTTTTAATTTCAAATTTGATTCACTTAAATTCTCGCTCATTTTTATATAAAACTTTTAAAAAATAACTTTTAAGAACGACGCGTCGCCAATTTAATTTGAAACTGACATTATTTATTTTATTTGACATCCATGGCAATCGCAATTGTTTAAAAAAATTGACATTTTAACTTTTCCGAGCTGCCGTTCTGTCTTTTTTGACGTCAAGTGTGATGTTTACTAACGGAAATGTACAATTTAGTGAAAATTTTAATATTTGAACGCATATGTTTTTACCATTGTGCTTAATTTTTGTTTACCTGGTTGCTACTCCAAGTAGTCGATGCATTGTGGAGGGTAAAGCTGTTCTGTCAGTAAACCACGTTATTGTTTGTTGGGTTTTTTTTATATAGAGCAGCGTTTCTTAAACTGTGGGGCGCGCCCCCTAAGGGGGGCGCGTTTACATGATTGGGGGGGGCGCAGTACAGATTAAAAATAAAATGGTAATGATAAAATGCTACAGATAGATTTTTAAAAAATCTTTATTGAAATTTTACTTACTTAATGATGACAAAGAAACATTCTAAGGACTAATGGCTAACACGAGCTTGTTTTAAGGCGCACAACTTCTCTAAATTTGGTTCTATGTTAGAGATGGCCACTCTGAGTTCATTTTTTACTTGAAGTTTATTTCTGTATTTAGATTTCACGACAGCAAGTGCAGAAAATCCAGTTTCACAAAGGTAGGACGTTGGAAAAGGCAACAGAATTCTAAGCGCTTTTGCTTTTATAACGGAGTAGTCGTTCGGAAGTTCAGTCCAGAAGTTTGTTAAAGATTTGTTAACAAAGTTTGATTTTTGTAAGGGATTTGTTGAAATATCTATCAGTTGTTCTTCTTCTTGCAGTGATAGTCCGACAGGTCTATTTTCGAATGGATTTAAAACCCAGCTCCAGTCTGACAACTTGATATCTTTCTCTGCAAAGAAGTATCGCTTGAAATTCTCAGTTTAGTTTTCTAAATGGCTTCCTATGGTTTTTAGCATCACAGTTTTATGAATATCTTCCAATGGGGAATCTTGCACAAAATCGCAAAATGTGGGAAACATTTCCAAACTGTTTTCTTTCAATTTGTTATGCCATAACTGCAATTTCTTACAAAAAGCATCAATCTTTTGACTTAAATCAAATATATTTACGTCTTTTCCTTGCAGCTGAAGATTAAGTATATTAAGTTTTTCAAAAATATCTACTAAATAAGAAAGCTTCAGTAAAAATAATTTGTCGAAAAAATCTGTTGAATGCTTGTGACCTTCCTCGCTTAAAAATATCGCTATTTCCCTTATTAATTCAAAGACTCGCTTAACCGTCTTACCGCGTGACAACCATCTGGATGAGGAATAAAACAACAAAGATTGATGCTCAGCTTCCATATCTTCACACAGAACAGAGAAATTCTTGTTTTTAGTGGTCTGGTTTTTATAAAGTTAACAACTTCAATAACTACTGTCAAAATCATGTTTAGTCCAGGGCTTAGCGATTTTGATGCTAACGCTTCCCGGTGTATCATGCAGTGCGTCCAGATAATTTCTGAGGATTCCTTTTTTACTAGCGCTTGTAAACTGTTGTATTTAACAGACATGGCTTGAGCTCCATCGGTGCAAATCGCAACACAATTTTTCCATTGCAAATTCATTTTAGTAATAAAATAATTTGTAATCTTAAACAACTCGGTGGCTGTAGTTCTTCCTTCAATCTGTTTACAAAAAAATAAATCTTCACATATTTAAGAACATTGACAGAATCTAATGTAGCAAATCAAATGGGAATCATTACCAGAGTCAGTTGCTTCGTCAAGTTGTATAGCAAACAAGTTTCCAGTAAGCTCAGATTCAAGCTGCTGCTGCATATTAACTGATTTATCGTTAATTCGTCGACAGATTGTATCATTTGACAGAGGAATATTGTTAAGTTGTGAAGTAAAATTTTCACCAAACATTATTTCTACAATGTCTTTGCAAGCGGGTAAAATAAGTTGCTCTGCAATAGTGTGCGGTTTTTTGCATTTAGCTACTTTGTATGCCACTTTATATGATGCCAAGAGAGCCTTCTCATTTACTGCTAGTACTCTATGGAAGCTGGATTTTTGTTTTTTAAACAATCTGAGTTTCTCCACAAAAAAATCTCGCGGTTTATTGACATATTCTCTGTGCAGCGTTTCTAGATGCCTCTGTAATTTATTTGGTTTCATGCTATCTTCAGCCAATACTTTTAAACAGATAACACATTGTGGTTTTTCTTCGCCACCTACTTCAAGGCTAGTAAAGCCCAAATTTAGGTATGATGGGTCATATTTTCTTGTTTTAGATTTCGGACGATTTCCACCTGAACCTGTCGATGTACAAGCCCCGTCATCCTCAAGTTTTCGTTTTAAAAATTTATCTATACTACATCAACTTATACACTCACACTTTACAATAATGCTTGCTTAGTGTTAAAACACCTTCACTGAGAGACTAAGAATACCGTATGTGCGCTTCTGTATTTATAGTCGCGTTCAGACAGTTCGAGAAAGATCAGGAAGCTTGAATACGTGGCACGAACGCCGCGAACTTTCCGACAGCATCTTTGGCGCTCTCGACGAGACAATGTTGCCTATTTTAGTCCAAATTCCTAGGTCTACGGATTGGGGGGCGCAACATTTTTTAAATTAAAACAGGGGGGCGTGAATAACAAAAGTTTGAGAACCGCTGATATAGAGTTACATGCAGGTACACAACAATTTGATCTGCTAATCATTTTCACTTTTAACAAATTATTAGTCACTATTAAACAACTGTAATCCTAATACAAATGCACGCTTTCAGATAAATAAACACAAAGCAATCACATTTGCTGGTCACGTGATATTGATGCGAGTTTATTCCGCTATATAGCGTTTTGCTTAGCATTAAAACTTAATTACAAAATATTCATATCTAAACAAGTGATGGAATGAAAATACATGCAAACCCCATAAGGAACAACTGTTACAAAATGAATATTCTCACTCTAGAGTGTGAATGTTGTCATTATGTTATTAAAAATAATATCATAATAAGTATATTCCAAGTATGGTCGTGGAGAAAAGACATTAAGCATGAAATCGACGGATTCCTGTAAAACCACCAACCTTCGATGGACAGTCATCTTGGTCCATGTATCGCAGACAGTTCGAAGAAAAGGCTACTACACTTAGGTATAGTGGCCCTGACCGAACAGGTTTTGGGAATGTTACAGACAATCCCTGTTAATCATTAAAGCAAATATGGAGATTTAGTGGCAGCACTTAAGTTAAGGTTTAACGATCAACACAAAGAACAGCTTAACCGGGCGTAAATGAAAACACGGGTAGAAAAATGCGGTTAAAAGTCTGCAAGAGTTCGAGGCAGATGTTAGAAGGCTTATTCAGTTAGCATACCCATAGGCACCGGAATTTATTAATTGATGGACTTAGAGGTTTAGAGATTATTTGACTAAAGAACTTTAATTAAACTGGTTAAGCTGGAAGTGGAGGTGGCCTTCAATACTTTATTGCCGAAAGTTTAAGCAGTATCAATCGAAGAACCAAACCAAAAAAGCGATGCAGTCATTGGTGCATTCAGAAAACTTTTGAATAAGATTAAGACCATGGTATAGTCAACCAGCGAAAACAAAACTATTACCGGTGTAGAAAAACAGGACATTTCATTAATGATGCATAGTACGAATACCACCACGAACAAAGTCATGTGCGAGAACACAACCACGTTTCCACTTACCTACAAGGATCAGTTCATCAGGTGAGTTCTCATAATAATGTCAGGAAAAACAAGCCTTAGTTGAGACCAAACAGTTTATTTCTGTAAGAGTTGCTAATGTGTAACACGAAGGACATCTATCGTTGGATGAAAATAACGCTGCTAGAAGACTTATCCAATTTGAAGGTGACATTTTCGGATTAACAACACCACTACGAACTAATTTGGCACAACACAGGGTTAATACTAGCAAAGATTATTCGATTCGGCAACCACCAAGACTACTGCCATTTACAAAATAAGCAAGATTGATACCTGACAATAAATCCCATCTGAGACATGATCAAGAAAGTGATCCCAATATTTCGGACTTTCTTCGTTGAAAGAAAAGTAAAGAAGATAAATCTATCTGGAAAAACATCTCCGATTGGGCACTAACATTCAAAGCCATGTGAGCACAATGGAATTCCCTTATTGTAAAAAATAGATTGCTGAAATGAGCTTGAAAGTCGGCCGGTAGCAAGAAAACAACTTTTCACTTGGTTGTGCTTAAAACAAGGATAAACAAAGTTTTAAAGGAGATTTATGGAAGAAAATCGGGTGGTCATCTGTCATTAAAACTTAGGATAAAATAGGACAACAGTTCTATTGGGTCTAATGTCGCGACGACGTAGAAGGTTGGTATAAAAGATGCCCAGTTTGTAAAGAGAGCAAACGCCTAAAACAAAATCTGGAAGTGAAATAAAACAGTACAATGTAGAAGATTCCTTTGAAGAAATTGCCATGGACGTAGCTGGGCCATTTTCAATGATAAATAGAGGCAACAAATACATACTGCTTGATATAGACTACTTTAGTAAGTGAATTGAAGCTTATGCCGTGCCTAACCAAAAAGCATCTACAGTTGCAAGAGTTTTGGTAGACAACATGTTCTCACGATTCGGAATACCTATGGAGCTACATTCCAATCAGGACAAGAATTTCAAATCAAACCTATTTAAGAAAGTTTGCGAATTAATGGGAATCAGCAGAAATAGGGCTATTCCACTACATACACAGCCAGATTGCATAGTTAAAAGGTTCGATCGGACTATGGAAAAACATCTTTCCAAAATAGTAAAAGAGCACCAGAAAGACTGGGTTTGTCGTCTTTCATTATTCTTAATGGCCTATAGAGCAGCTGTTCATGATTCTACAAAACTCACTCTAGCCAGCAAAGTCTTCGGAAAAAAATCGGTCATTTGGTGCTTGGGTCAACAAGTGTCAAAGAGAAAGAAGTTAAAGATTATGCAAATAAGTTAAAGGATAGCTTTTTTAAAATTCATGTAAGATGTATCTTTTCAGCGGCATTAAAATGCCCGATATTTAAGCGAACGATTTAAAGCCGTGGCGTAGGTGGTAATTAAAGGCCTGCGATATATCTAAAAAGGTTGTTCACATATCAGGACAATTTCCAGAAATATTTAATGGATATATTTAATGATCACAAGCCGCGAAAGAGTAAGTTAAAATTTAATTAGTAAGTAATATTGTTATAAAAAGATTGTTTAAAAAAGTACATATTTTGTGAAATATCTAAGTAATTTATTAAGTTACATTTTATTGTTTTTCCCGATAAAAAGATTAGAATAAATGGTTTAGTTTTTGTTCTAAGTGTTATAAATTATTGAACCCAAAATAAAAAATCTTAACAATATTATAAATATAATAAAATTTTATGTTATTTTAATTTCTTAGGCAAACAGGGATGGAACCATTTGCAAAAGTGTAATTAAAATTTTTTTAGCAGACCTTACACGAGAACCAACACCGACCGATAAAACCTGGTCAACATCATACTTGGTGCATTAATTTTTTAGGCACACATATTTTTTTATGTTGGGAAATCTTTAACCTACATTTTAAATCCAAAAATTAAGAATCCTTAATAACCCAACTTGTTATAAACAACTCCTTTGCGCTCTGTTAACATGGGTTCGGCACAGGCTAGGGGTAGGCATACACATATTTTCTAAAAACCTCCGTTGCCCACTACTATGCCACGTTATTTTTATTGCAATTCGCTAATATTTAAATTTTAATGCATAATTTTTTTTTAACAATTAATGAAGGTATCTGAGTTTAGGATTTGCCTAGCGATACTTACCGACCCACATGCAAACTATTATTTCTGATTTTTTTATTAAAATCCGCGATGACGAAAGGTCGAGTGTCGCTTGCTGAAAACATGACCATCATTATGTTTGTGCTTTGTTTGCATTTATAATAGCGAAGCTTATTGCTTCTTGTTGTCTTGCAATATTTTATGCAATCACCTACTAAATCCTAAGAAAATACCTCCAACTGTCAAAGAAGTGGGAACATAAATCACCATAATCATTTCATTACCCTGACCAAGATGGAACTTCAAGTGAGCTGACTGGCCCAAGTTTTCCTCTGACCTTGATAAGTGCCTAGGGTAGATACCGCCCACCAGCGGAAACTACGGAAGATTTATTGGCGCAGTTATAAGCACCGCTAAAAAGCACCAAAAGGTACCGCAAAGAATATGTTGCTGGATGGTCTCAAAATAGTGAGGCTCTACATCAAAACTTCCTTGAAACCGGTGACCAGGAAATAGCGGATGAACAAGTCCATAGCCTGCATGCTGCACGCCAACAAAAGTGGACTGAAACTGTCGAAAGCCTTAACTTTCAAACATCGAGCAGGCAGGCATGGTCACTGTTGAGGAAGCTGGGAGGCGGAGCACCAAAGCATCGACAAACAATAGGCGTAAGCCCAAAGCCTTACACATAGTAGCAACATCCAGAGCACCAAAGGACAGAGAACACACTTTCTCGTGTTTGTATAAAAAAATTTAAAAAAAAACGCTTCCCTTTCCTGTGATGTCAAAAATGTCAGTGTCAAATTAATAAACATATTTTGTGGGTAGTTAAATCAAATATATAGTTTTTGTTTAAAAAATACTATTTATCTTTTTATTTTTAATACATTACAATTTGGCGACAAGAGTGAAGTACATACATACATACATACATATAGTTACGCCTTTTTCCCGTAGGGGTAGGCAGAGACCACTTTCTTTCACTTGCTACAGTTCTCACACATATCTTTTACTTCCTTTACTTTCATCAATGCTTTCTTTAAACAACGTTAATCTGATCGAGATATGTTCGCTGAGGTCGCATTGGCTATCTCTCTATCGCCAGATTTAACAAATTCTTCGTAGAGTCTATTGCTTTTTTCGTCCAGCCCTAGATATACTCCCTTCAAAAGTCTTTTGGTATTTGTTTCTTACCCATAGCAATGACTTCTCCAGCGAATCGACAGTAGTTCTCAGGGGTTGCTGGGATTCACCTGACACATTTGTCCAGGTCTTTAGTTAATGATGCCTATTTAACCTAACCAAAATTCCATCAAGGGCAAGAAGAGGATTTTATGATGGATATTTGATTGTCCAACTCTAGCAGAATCGGCCGATGTTAGCTGTTTGGGAAATCTGCCATTTCTTTTTTGAAGATATTAAGAAGCCTGTTAGATTTATCGGAGAAGACAAAGCATAGATGACGATTATATTCTCGTCTCCATCTGGCAACGTAGAAGGATTTTCTGTTCTTAGCATTAAATATTAGGTGAGCGTTTGCAGTCTCTGCTCACTGTAAAAGTATAATCTCAATGGTGTCATTTGATGCATATTCCCAATGTGTGTTATGGCTATTAAAGTCTCCGGTATATACCGCTGGGTGAGGTGAAGTGGTTATGGAATTGTTTTGCCACTGAGTTTTTAGTGGTTTGTATATGTTTAGGACCTTGATTCCCCCCCTGTCAATTATTATTTGATGGATGTCATTGACCACGTTTGCAGAAATTAACTGGACATTCTCTATGTCTGATCTAGCATAGGTTACTATGCCGTGGGCATGATGGTAGGTGGCCCCAATGATGGTAAAGCCGTGAATTACTCCTCGTTTTCATACCTTGATTATTAAATATCCTACAAGACAATTGCCAAAGATCCGAGAAAAGTTCAAGATATTCTTAACTTAAGTCTGTCACAGTTCCAGTCCCTAAGCTTGTTTACTGCACGGTTCCAGTCATTAAGCCGGTTGTTGTTCATAGTCCTTAGAGGGTCACGTTCGCAAAATAGTACCTTAAGTATATCAGTATATTTATCCAGATCTTTTACTTCTGCTACTTTTATCAGCACTTTTATTCATGCTCGTCGGTTGTTGGTACTCTTAACCTGGCCTTTCCTCAAAACAATGTCGATCTGATTAAGATAGGTTCGCCTAGGTCGACCTTTACCAATTTGCCCACTCACACCTGTTTTATAATTATGTTTTGTCAATATTTTTTAATTCATCCTACCTACGTGTCTAAACTATCTAAGCATTTTTTTATTCATCTTTGTAACCACATCTTCTTTTACACCACAGTGTTTCCTTATCTCACTATTTTTCACTTTATCAATCAGAATTACTCTGGCTATATTTCTTAGACTTCTTATCTCCGCAGGCAGTCGTGACTTTTTTGATACGTTCTGGCTGCTTATAAAGTTAAACAGGGCCCCATTTATTTGTTTTTCTGCCAACACCCTTCGTTTAATGTCACAGTCATATTTTTTGTCTCTCGTAAACTTTAGACTCAAGTATACAAACTCTCACTTGTTCCACTTCTTGATTCTACTATCTTTTTCGATACGAATCCAGTTCCTTATCTACCGCTGCTATCAAAGCATAGGGTACGAAAAGTTCACGGATAAAAGTCGGATTTATTCTTTTACTTTATTAAAGAAAACACGTTATTTCCCGAATACCAACCAATCTTTCGTTAAAATATACGAGTAAAATACATACTTGTCAAAAAAGGTTATCTATTGAATAGATCTGTAAACTTTTTGATGCTATCGTATCCTTATCAACTTTTCTTAATTTAATACGCAAGTGTCGAATCCATAAGCAACCTAATAATGGCGAAAATTTGTCAGAAATAACATAAAAATAAGTGGATATTTTTTTAATTATTGAACATTGACTCTTAACATTTTGTTTGATGCAAATGTTTTTTTTGTATAATTCATTTTATGGTTTAATTTTTTAATAGATAAACAGAGCAGAAGAATAAAATCTGCTCTGAAATCAAACTATAATGTTTGTGGAAATTGTCAATTCGTAGATAGCGTCATAGTCAAATATAACGTGAGATACTTTTTTTTCCCATCCCTACAAAGTCTGCATAATGGGTTTTCCAAAAGATGCCCATGTTATTTAGATGCTTTCTCGGACAACAGTGCCCTGTAACGAGCCTTGATATTAGCTTGAGCTTTTACTTGTCCAGCTCCAATGTCTGAGTGGTAAGTGCAAGATTTGGTAGCCCCATCATATTCTTGCTCTGCCTTACGCTATTGGTTTCTAGCCAGCTTTTTTAGCCTGCTTTTTCGTTGCCTTAAATACCATTGTGTCCTGGCAATTACCCCAGTTTAACTGGGTTGTGGTTTGCAAGGTTTCCCAGATACATTTATATATACCAGCATCATAGTCTTTGCTCTTCATTGAACCATCTATGAAGTACTTGAGTTTTTTATAGCACAGGCCAGTCTTTGCACCGTTAAAAGTGCATTATTCGTCCCACTTTGTTAACATTTTTTTCACTATACCACAGAAACAAAGGTGATGGCGGGTTTTAGAACAATTTGTAAAACCACCATGTGATTGCCTCTTTTGACCCACACGATTAACCGAAGACAAGCTAGCAGTTGTACATTCCAGGTTAATTTGCTGCCCAGGTATCGCACCTTGCTTACATACTATAGCTGTTTTTTAATGATAGTGGGAGGCTTAGGACTGTACAGATTCCTCTTTGTTAGTGGTACAATTTTTGTCCCAGAGCGATTAATGGTAGGATTAATTTTCGTACTTCATGTTTTAAGCATTCCCAGGGCGATTTGTAGCAGCTCGGAGACGGCTATAAGAATTACATACTTCAGCTCATACAAGCCATGATTATTGAGTTTCACCAACAAGACATTGACTACCAGGTTTTATAGAAGGAGTGACTTCCCTTGCGCTGTTGACTTTTTTGTAGGAGGTTATTATTGTCTTCTGGAAGTTACTAGGTACGTTTTTCAGCTCAAGCTATCGTCTTACTTTAATTTCCAGTATTTTTTTAGAGACCTTTTTGTAACAACCTGCCCAGTCCTTTTTCTAAAGGTTCCGGTAAGTAATTACTTTTCTTTTTAAACCAGCTCTGTTATCATGTATTTGTGATTTAAATAACTAATTTTATCTCAGACAAACCAGCGCTGCACCTTTATTTTCGTTAAAGTAGTTGCAATGGTAATATCACGTTCAGCCTACAGTGATGAATCAATCTTATTATTTTTTCTAGGGGGGTAAATCTAGTAAGTTCCACGATAAATTTAAACCAAGCTTGGGTTTAGCTTCCTTTTATATACCTCATACGAGGATAGTTCACGAATTGTAATTTCTAAGATAGAAGCAAACACATGAAAGGAATGAAACTAATTTATTTTTTAACATGGTCACCTGTAACGTTTATACACTTGGTATATCGGTGTT
Organism: Agelastica alni; assembly: GCA_950111635.1. Lineage (NCBI taxonomy): Eukaryota > Metazoa > Arthropoda > Insecta > Coleoptera > Chrysomelidae > Agelastica > Agelastica alni. The sequence goes on from OX467712.1 coordinate 65,342,173, forward strand.
AAAGTGTTTTAAACCCTTTTAAATAAAATCCTATAGTTCCTGCCATCTTTGCCGAGAGCTTTCGAAAGACAATTTTATCTAGTCAAAATATGGTTTTTATCTTTAACTTGCGCAGGACATCTAAGGACATATCGAAAATCTCCAAATAATGAAGGGTCTGTTTGCCTTTTCTTTGTTTTAAATCCATTTTCCTAAATTTCAGGTGGTTCAACTTTTTAATGAGTTCTTTTAATTCCTTGGCTTTAATAAACTGGGTCGGTGATAAATCCAGCTAAATTTGACACTTGTGCCTGCCCTTATTTGCCTGTTGTCTTAGTGCAGCTTTTTGGAGCTTTTAATGGTGGGTTTCTACCATATTACCATGCCCTTTAAATCATTACTTTTTGCTATTGGTGTCGGTTTAGAAGTAACGGCAGACGAACAAATGCAAATGGAGGTATCTACTACAGACCCTCCTAGCAACCAAATCTCGCAAGAAGCTAGGGGGGTATTCTTAAAATCCCCCACTCCCGAGAAAACGGACCTTACAACAGGGGGCGAGGCTATGCGAACGGCCAGCATAAACCTGGACAAGACAGTCAAACTTGCCGGCGCGACGAGAAAACGTCTTAGCCGACTGATCAATAGCGGGGTACCTTACAAAACCACCTTAAATTAAATTTTAAAAGAGCGGGATAAGAAAAGGAGCGGGGATCATTTCCCCCCAGCTCTCACCAGCAAGAGAATACGCTCGGATGGTAGCACTTCAGAAGCGGCGGCGAAAAAGCCACGCACTATGGAGGATCCAAACGAGCAAAAACGCTCTTTTGCAGCTGTAGCTCAGGGAATCAAGGTGGGCATAATCCACCTAAAACACCTAAATTCTCAGCTGTCAAACGAACAGCTACGGCTGCTACAGCGATCCATCATGGACACTGTAGACAAACTATCGGACGATGGTCCACAAGTGCGATTCCAGAGCTGCACTATTCGACCTGGAGTCATCCTTCTGTCCTGTACGGATGCTAAGACGGTCCAGTGGATGGAGGAAGTGATATGCTCCCTTAAACCCTGGGAAAACGCCCAGCTAAAGTTGGTTTAGAAGGAAGACATACCGAAACCCCACATCTGTGTGGCTTTCATCCCAGACGATAAGGAACCACCCAGACTGACGGGAGAACAGGTAACCAACCGTCTGCGGAAGATTAACCGTACCCTGCATACCCAGGAGTGGACCATTCTACACAGGGAAAATGCAGGACTTGGTCAAATGTGGACGTTCTCAATGGTTGAGGTATCCATTAAAGATTTGGAGCGGCTAAATTTCCGCCCATACTTTGGCTTTGGACAGGTGCAATTCCAGTCCAAGAAAGCCAAGAAAGATCCAACATCGGTGAAAATTCCGGAGTCTTCGGGGTTAACCGTTAGAACCAAAAAGGTAGGTAAATCTACCTCGGCGGCGACAGCGGGACTGAAAAGGCCGGCCAAAACCAGCAAAAAAGCCGGAAAATGGAAAAAAAAAACCTTCATGGTAAAGCGCCGACAAAACGGCCTACACCAGAAAACAATGCGGGGAAGAAAAGTAAACTTCCCCACACTACTTTTAAGTAGAAATGGCTAACCACATACAATTTCTCCAGGCGAACTTCCAACATGCTAGAGCGGCTTCATATGTCCTCAGCAGGAGGTTTGCCAAGGAGCAACTCGATGTGGCACTAATCCAGGAACCCTGGACTTCCAATACAGGCAGAATAAGCATGCATACTCATCAGGAAAAACATTAACTATTTTATGTTAACAGAGTTTTGCACCCCTGATGTGGTTGCAGCTTGGCTTTCGATCTCAGGAGAAGACAGTAGTGTAGATGTAGTCGTCTGCTCTGCTTACTTCCCTGGAGACCGAAAAGAACACACTCCTCCAGCAGCAGTGCGAGATCTTGTCGCCTTCTGCAAGAGGAACAACAGGCAACTGATCATTGGATGCGATGCAAATTCCCACCATCTGGATTGGGGCAGCAGCGACATTAATGAAAGAGGTGAGTACTTATATAATTATATAATAGGGAAAGGGCTAGCAGTGAACAACGTAGGTTTGGAACCAACCTTCGTAAACAGAATTCGCGGAGAAGTTCTAGACATAACTATTAGTACACAGTTTATAAGTACCAAAATAGTTAACTGGCAGGTATCTACCGAGCCCTCATGCTCAGATCATAGACACATACGATTTGACATGAGAAGATAGTGATTTCGAGATCCAAAATGCACAGATTGAAAAGGGTACTGTGAATCTCTCCAACAGCACTTAGGTAACGGTAATAGCACTATACAAAATGGAGCCGAAAAAGATGCGGCGAATGAGCATATCGCATCCGCCCTTCAAACAGCCTATAAGAAAAACTACCCATTAAAGGAGAAGACGGACCATAGAGGTACACCCTGGTGGAGCAGAAGCTTAGACAAGCAAAGAAAAGAAGTTCGACGTCAATTCAATCGAGCTAAAGAAACAGGTTGCTGGGAAATCTATCGCACAGCTCTAACATTTTATAACAAAGAAATAAAAAAGCCAAAAGAGAATCCTGGAGGAGGTTTTGTCAGAGTATATCAGATCTATCTGCCAGCACAAGAATTCACAAGGCTCTCGCCAAAAATCCGACGCAGATTAGATCGATAAAACGACCAAATGGCTCTATTACGGACTCTGGTAGGCAAACGTTAGAGACTTTCTTGCAGACCCACTTTTCCGGCAGTCTGCTTCTGAGAAACCAGAAGCAAATTCTACTCTTACTGGGATCGACATCACGACCCAAAAGGAAGGACTGGAGAAATGTTTTAAAAGTGGTCACCCCAACATCGGTACAATGGGCGGTAAACTATTTCTCCCCGTTCAAGGGAAAGATGGTGTTTTCCCTGCCCTTATTTAGAAGGAAAGGGAAATTTTACTACCTCTTTTGGTTAAACTATTCAGAGCATGTTTTGCGTGGAGTTATATTCCGCTGGGCTGGTCAACGGCAAGAGTTGTATACATTTGTAAAACGGGTACGGTGAACCATTTCCTACCTAAATCCTTTCGACCGATCAGCCTTACCTCATTCTTAATGAAAACTCTGGAAAGAATTATTGATAGACATATAAGTAAGTGGAATCTTAGGAAACATCCCTTAAACCCCCATAAATTTGCCTACCACACAGGCAAATCTACGGATTTAGCTCTAAACAATCTAATAGGAAAGATCGGCCATTCCCTTAAACATAAGGAAATTGCGCTGGAAGTTTTTCTAGATATAGAAGAAGCGTTTAATAACGCATTACCACAGTCACTCTATACATCAATTAGGGATAGAGGGATAGACAGTAAAATCTGTAACTGGATCAAAAACATCATTAAGAACAAATATATATCACCACTGCATAAAGAGTTGGTTAGGTTCAGGACGGCGAAGGGGTGTCCACAAGGCGGGGTACTTTCCCCCCTAATGTGGTCACTCTTAGTCGACTCTCTGCTGAGCGAGCTTTTCATGCAGGGAGTAGATTTTTAATGCTATGCGGATGATCTGGTTATATTAGTTGGAGGGAAATTTGAAGCGACGATCTCAAACGTCCTCTAAGAAGCCCTTAACACAGTATACATATAGTGCGAGAGGGAGCAGATGTCTGTCAACCCCTGGAAAACTGTAATTATTCCTTTTACAAAAAGGAAAAAGCTAGATAAGCTTCGGCAGCCTGTCCTATACGGAGAGAGCATTTCTTTTGCGATGGAAGTGAAATACCTGGGTGTAGTTCTGGATAAAATACTCACCTGGAACGCCCACTTGAAAAAAACAATAAACAAAGCCAGGTTTTCTCTCTGGAATCTCAGAAGAGTATGTGGCAAATCTTGGGCAATGAACCCCAAACAGATTTACTGGATTTATTAAACAATAATAATATATATGGTCACGTATGGCTCAGTAGTCTGGTGGACCAAAGGGTTACAACAGACAGCTAGAGCAAAGCTTGCTGGCCTTCAGCGGCTGGCATGCCTGGCCATAACTGGGGCTATGTCCAGCACACCAACGGCAGCGATGGAACACCTCCTACATCTTCCTCCCCTAGATATTATCTTAGAGAAGGAGGCCAGGATAGTCTCCTACAGATTCCTGTCTTTGGAAAAGCAAATTAATGGAGAGCAACTCGGGGATCACTCCGTGATACTGAGTGGAACAAAAAACCACCAAATTTACAGGATGGTTCCTGACTTGCTAGCCACAAAAATACACGTAAAAAAGTCGTTTAAAGTTCTCTTTTCGAAGTGAGACGAATGGGTGAGGGGACAATTATTTTTTCCAGAGACTGAATACGTAAATACACAGATAACTCAAAAACCCCAGATGGAGTTGGGGCCGGTGTTTTCAGCAAGAAACCAAAGATCTTTTAGGCTGAAGTATTCGCTATCGAATTGTGTGCAAGAGAGTTGATTAACAGACCTCTAGCAAACAAAAACATAAGTATAATATCAGACAGCCAGGCAGCTTTAAAAGCACTGAGCTCCAACAAGATAAATTCTAAACTTGTATGGAATTGCATCGAATCCTTAGAGTACCTTGGTGCGAACAACAGGGTGACCCTACTGTGGGCACCTGGGCACCAGGGGGTGGAAGGAAACGAAAAAGCCGACACCCTTGCAAAACAGGGGGCCAAATCTGCGTTCACTGGACCAGAACTGGTTTTTGGAGTGACCATAAGTGCCGCCAAAACAATTATTTTGGACTGGGCGGAGAGGCAAATACTCACATACTGGTCCGACATACCAGCTTTAACCAACTCGATGGCGTTTCTACCTAAACCCTCGAGAAACACAACTAAGCAGATCCTAGAATGGAGCAGAAATGACCTGCGTATTCTAACAGGACTGCTTACAGGACACTGTAGTCTAAGATACCACCTCAGAAAGATAGGTCTGAACCAACAAACGGACTGTCGGTTCTGCTGCGTGAAAGACGAAACTGCTGAACACATACTAAGTTCATGCCCCGGCCTGGGAATAATAAGGTTCAACATATTTGGATACACCAACCTAGAACTCACCCTTTACAACCATGAACTTCGTGAGAAGAGCTGGATTTTGCGGTGAACTGTGACCTCTAGGGGTGAGGCTCAATAGACCTACTAATGGTCGCGGTGGAGGGGCGATAACGCCCCAATCACATGATACCTAACCTAACCTAACCTAGAAGTAACGGGCTTAGGCAGTGTTCTTTTTTAACCAATTTTTTTTCCGCTGGACTAGGATTAATTGGGCCGGGGGTTGGTTTCGCCCTATTTCCCGATGCTCCCGTCACTGAGTGTACCTGCAGGTTTAATGGTTTGATCACCAATACCACTTTATTAACTTTCGTTCCTATTTTTTTGATAAGTTTCCAAGCCTCTCTATCTAATGTTTTGACAAGCTTGCTTTTAACAGCTTGCCTTGCTTTGCCAGGTTTATGCTGCCAATCATGTCCGAAGCTTGTTGCAAAAGGAATCTGCTAGTGGTTAAGCGTCTAAACCACTCTTCACAGTGAAAATTTCTTCTTCCCTGTCGTCCATTAAGCCATGTCCTTAAAGCTACATCAGCATTTATGGCACCCCCAAAAAAAAACTAGTTTAGAATTTTGTACACATTTATTACAAATTTGCGTCCCAAACCAAATTTTTTTTACCGTTTCCGTTTTCCAGGAAAAGGGCGTGGGCTAGCTTTAAATTCATGCTGCACTACACATTCTGTTTTTTTTTAAATATAATGATCGGACGGGTGCCAGAATTTCTTACACATTTGTTACAGATCATTAAAGTGTATTTAATTCCAAAATATTAATCCCAAGGGGTTAAGTGCACACAAATATTAAATAATCCTTAAAAATATACATCAAAACGTAAAAAGTAACAAAATTTTCCACAAAAGTTCTTATGAATCTATTGCAAAAAATCGTGGAAATTTCATAATGTTGTTTCTCGAGGGGTTGAACACCCCCAAATTTTCAAGGGGTTAAACACTTTTTAACATCTCAAATTTTTATTCAGTAAACATTTGTATCATGACAAAGACTGTTCGCGGAATTTTCCACGGACAAGTATAAATATTTTTCCAGTTAGGATTTTTTAAGAAAAAACCCTCATAGATTTTTAATTTACAGGGCCGTTACTTGATAAAGATCCATAATAAATATACAGGAGACGATTCTATTTTCACAAATTTTTTGTTCTACACACAACATGTTTCTCAAAAATGGGACACAAACGTGTCGTTATTGAGTTTTAGATTTATTACTGTATATATACTGGACTATTTTGATAAAAAAATAATAAATTTGGAAAGTGGGATCAATGTGCCAGCAATACATATTTTTAGTAGAAGAAATTTTTTACATTGTCTCACAACCAACTATGACGGGTTTCTAGGCGCGCATGGCCTATTTCGACTATGAAAATGAAAATTTTAATGAATAAGATGCGTTTAAACATTTTTTAAAAATACAATGAAAATAAAAACGTGACATTGACAGTTATTTTTCTTGTTTTATATTTATTCAGTATCCCACAAGATTTCATCACATGCTTCTAGGTGCGTTTGGACAATTTTAACTATTTGAATTTAGAATTCGACAAGTGAAATGTGTTAATACCTTTTTATAAGGTATTATGAGCAAAAAAAGCAACATTAATAGTTTTTTATAATTTTTAAATTTATTAAGTAGGCCGTTATTGCTATTGCTAGCAGTTGCCTTATTTTGGCTTGGCTATCTCCTGTGTTGGTGATGAGGGAGCCAAGATAAATAAATTTATCCACTATTTCGAAAGCGGCTACCTGTCAGATATCCGGAGAGTTGTTCGTTTTCCGGTCTACTATCATAATTTTGGTTTTACTGATATTTAGTTTTAAGCCGTAGTCTTTGCTTATATTTCACAGTCTTGTCATTATCATTTCCAGCTCGAGTTGATCTGTCGCCAATATAAGAGTATCATCGGCATATCTCAGATTACTTATTCGCCTTCCTCTTACTGCAATCCCCACATACCATTCATCGAGTACTTTGCGCATGACGTACTCACTATATATGTTAAATAGTATTAGTGACAAGATACACCCTTGTCTAACTCCTGCTCTAACGTTAAATTTGTTTAAGTAAGTTTGGTCTATTCTGACCCTTGCTGTGCTGTGTTCATAGAGGTTTCGTATCAGTTGTATTAGGTTGCCTGGTGTGCCCATTTCCTCTAAGATCTGCCAGAGAGCACTTGAAGAAGTCGAACGCTTTGGAAAAGTCGACAAAGCACATAAACATTGTGACGTTATATTCACGCGCTTTTTCGATGATCTGGCAAATATTCAGTATTTGTTCGATGGTGCCTTTTCTTGGGACAAATCCACTTTGTTCGTCCGATATTTGGGGAAGAAGAAAAGGTTTCAGTCTCTCGTTTATTATGGTGAGCATAATTTTACTTGCGTGGGATATTAATGCAACTGTTCTATAAATGTTGCATTCTGTAGGATTACCTTTCTTTAATAGTGGGATGAATATTGACTCGCGCCATTCTGAAGGCCATTTCCAGGTGTTCCATACTGCTTCGCACAATGAGTGTATTACGTCTACTACTTTTTCTCCCATGGAATTGATGATTTCTGATGTTATATTACCGTGCCAGGAGCTTTCCGGTTATTTAGTTTTTTAATCGCCTTTACCACTTCTGATCTTAGAATGTTTGGCTCCTTTTCTAGACAGTAGGTTGGTGTACACCTTGGTATCGGAAAACAGTTTCTGGCAGTACTGTCTCCAGACTTCCGTTATAATTTTTTTCCTTTCATTCTTTATTACTTGTGTCCGTGGTTTGAATTCTTTGGCTAAATATCGGATTTTATCGAATAAATTATGGGACTCATTGTGTTTAGTATGGTGTTCAGCCTCTGCATATATACAATCTGGTTATTTTTATTATATATGCACGCTCGTTTAATTTGATGATTTAGTTGTTTTATATGCTGGTTCTTTTGTTCCATATTTCCGTTTAACATCTTTAAAATTCTTCTCTGGTCTATAAGTTAAATGGTAGCATTTGACATCTAGTGTTTTCGCCTGATTCCTGCTTGCACTGGAGTACTTCTAAGTACAGCTTCTGTGATCAATGTTTTAATATCTTCCCAGGATTGGTCCATGTTCTCGGAAATATTTGGTTTTCTAGATGTATTTAGGAGCTCCTGAAATTCTTTTATCTTCGGTGTTATCATTCTGTTGTTGGGTGTCAGCCTAGTTGTTCTATACAGTTTAATTGTTAGGTTGGCAAGAAGAAGTTTATGGTCAGATCCACAGTCAGAGCCAGGTTTTGCTTTAGCGTTTCTAATAGAAGTTCTCCATCGAGTTCTAATAAGTAAATAATTGATTTGATTCTTTTTTAAGCCATTTGGGGATATTCATGTTGAGAGTCGGCGTGGGTGGTGTTTGAACATAGTGTTTGCAAAAGTCAAGCTATTAATGATGGCAAACTGCAAAAGGCGTTCTCCCCTTTTATTTCTTACCCCTAGTCCGTACTTCCCAACATTATTAAGCAGGTGATCGTCGTTGAGTGTGATACCAATTTTGGCGTTGAAATCTCTCATTACTACTAGGATGTCTTTCAGAGGAATCTGTGCTATTGTATCCTTAATCAATTAATACATTGAATCAATATCCTCGTCCGTGGCGTCTGTGGTGGGCATGTACACATAAAGTAAGTGTATCTTTGCCGGTTTAGCATTTACGGGTATTTTAATTAGTCGGTCATTTATGGCTTGGTATCCTTTTACGTATTTTGCCTGTTTCTTGTTTACTACTAGTGCGACTCCGTTTCGTTCTGCTGTGTTCTGGCCAGATATATAGATAATATGGTCAGTGGTCTCAAAATAACCCTGATCTTTCCAGTGCGTTTTTGATATTCCGCATATTTCTATATTTTCACGCATTAGTTCTCGTTCAAGAATATGTAATTTACCTATCTGTACTAGGCCTCTTACGTTCCATGTTGCTATGTTTAGTTTCTTGCGTAGCTGTAAACCATTATTTGCTCTTCCAGTAGAATTTTTTCCATGTGATGCCTGGTTGCTTACTTTCACATGCCCGGTATCATATTTCTCACCGGTTGGCCCGTACATGACATGGCTCCGGTCGCTAGCCAGATCGCATGGTACTACAAAATCGCTTTCTTGGCTTGTCAAAGTGTTTTCTTGGGAGATTATCTGGTGGTTTCCTGTTGCCTGTCTGATTCTCTGCCGTTGACCATCTTTATTGGTTCATCCGCCTTTGGGGGCGATTTCTCCCAGGACAAGAAAGTGCTCTTTTTCTTTCCGAGAAAAGAAGTTTGTTGCTTATCCAGACAACGGTTCGGTCCCCCACTACGTTAGTCACCTTACTGGTGTAACCATACTCTACCACGTGGAGGTGAGATTGGGGAGTTTCCCTTCATTGAAATAAAGACCAAGAGGCGTTTCTTTATTTCTCCAGTACTTTCAGAGTATTCCAATTATAAAAATTGAAATTCGTATAGTTTGGTGTGTTAATAAATTTTTAAAATTATAATGACAGTAAAATGCGACATTTACAGTTTTTGGTAAGTTTTGAACGTATTACAGTAGCCTACATCCTTCTGTCACATGCTTCTATGTGCCTATATACTATATCAATTATAAAAATTAAAAAATTCGTATAGAAGGTGTGTTAATAAATAATTTAATAATTATGTCAGAAAAATAGGTTGATAACAGTTTTATGTGAGTTATAAATTTATTACAGTAGCTCAAGACCTTCTATTACCTACATTCTTCTAGGTGCGCATGGAATATTTCAATTATAAAAATTAAAAATTTGTATAGAAGAATCTGTTAATAAATTTTACTGTCATTAAAAATGTATTAACACACCCTACTACACGAATTATTAATTTTTATAATTGAAATAGTCCATGGGCACCTAGAAGCATGTGACAAAAGGTTGTGGGCTACTGTAATAAATTGAAAACTCACAAAAAATCGTAAATATTGCATTTTATTTGTCATTATTATTTTAAAAATTTATTAACACACCCTAATATACGAATTTTTATAATTTATATAGTCCATGGGCACCTAGAAGCATGTAATTGAAGGTCGTGGGTGCTACTGTAATAACTTTAAAACTTACAAAAAACAGTAAATGTCGCATTGTTTTGTAATTATAAATTGTAAAAATTTATTAACACACCCTACTATACGAATTTTTATAATCAAAATAGTCCATAGCACCTAAAAGCATCTAATAGAGGGTTAAATAAATTCATCTCACAAAAAATCGTTAATGTTGCATTTTTCTGTCATTATGAATTTTAAAAATTTATTAAGACCCTACTATACGAATTTTTAATTTTTATATTTGATATAGTCCATGGGCACCTAGAAGCATGTGATAAAAGGTTGTGGGCTACTGTTATAACTTTAAAACTTACAAAAAACAGTAAATGTCGCATTGTTTTGTCATTATAAATTTTAAAAATTTATTAACACACCCTACTATACGAATTTTTAATTTTTATAATCAAAATAGTCCAAGGCACCTAGGAGCATGTAGTAGAAGGTTTAATAAATTTAAAACTCACAAAAAATCGTAAATATTGCTTTTTTCGTTCATTATAAATTTTAAAAATTTATTAACACATCCTACTATACGAATTTTGAATTTTTATAACGAAAATAGGCCAGGGTTACTAAAAAGCATGTGATAGATGGTTGTAATTTATAAAGCGAGTGTGAATGGACAAGTCGGTAGAGGTCAACCTCGGAGAACATATCTTGATCAGATCAACATTGTTCTGAGGTCAAGAGTCAACAACCGACGAACATGTATGAGAGCACTGATAAAAGTAGAGAAAGCAACAGAGTGTGTAAGAACCGTAGCAAGTGGAAAGAAGTGGTCTCTGCATACCCATATGGGAAAAAGGCGTGACTTTATGTATGTATGTATGTATAAATTTTAAAAATTTATTTTCACACCCTACTATACGAATTTTTATAATAATTTTTTATAATCGAAATAGTTCATGCGCACCTAGAAGCATGTGAAAGAAGGTTGTAGGCTACTTAATAAATTAAAAAATTATAAAAAACTATTGATGTCGCTTTTTTTGCTCATAATACTTTTTTTTTGCAGAGGTGGAAAAAATCCGTTACGGAGAAGTTATGAGTCTTTCAGCTCAAGGTCTACTGTAAGACTCCCTGACTGATGTCAGGTTTACTCACTAAAAACTCCACTTCTATTTAGGTTCGTCTGGCTATTGTCTCCGGTGATACTTAGGCCTGTTGGCCCATTGTATCTTGCCTATGTTTTATATCATTGTACCCAATCCAGTACTCTCGTACCTTGTACAAGTTCTGTACTGGGTGGGAGCAATATAGTTCTGGGTCACCGGTTGGCTGCCCAAAAATTTCCTGTCTTTTGCGGTCCAGTGCCACGCAGTAGCACAGAATGTGTTTAACTGTTTCCGGATCCCTGCTGCACAATCTGCAGGTTAGGTCCGTAGTTATTCTTAGCTGATTCCTGTTCATTGCTACTAGTTCTGCCGTCCTTTTATGACACGGTCCTTTGATGTATTCTTTCCCGTGTTTGTTTCCTAGTCTACTTTCCCAGTAATATTTTTGTTTTTCCACAATCCAGTTTTTTACAGACAATTTAATTGTACGCTTTGGTACCCCTAGCATCTGCGCTTGGTTTGGGGGAGTTTCCGAACCTCTTCTTGCAAGTTCGTCTGCACTTTCGTTACCTGCAATTCCCTGGTGTCGTGAAACCCATATCAGTTTTACGTAATTACGGTCTGCCAGTGTTCTCAGTTCTTATTTGCAGTCCCATATTAGCTTGGACGTCAATTCCTTGCTGTACAAGGCCTTAAGTGCCGCTTGACTGTCTTAAAATTGTCCAAGCACACCTAGAAGCATGTGATAAAAGCTTGTGGGATACTGTAATAAATTTAAAACAAAAAAAATAACTGTAAGTGTCACTTTTTATTATTATTGTATTTTTAAAAAATTTATAAACACATCTCATTCTCTAAATTTTTCATTTCATAGTCAAAATAGGCCATGCGCGCCCCGAAACTCGTCATAGTTGGTTGTGAGACAATGTAAAAAATTTCTTCTACCAAAAATATATCTTGATGGCACATAGATCCCAATTTCCAAATTTATTATTTTTTATTAAAATAGTTCAGTATATATACAGAAATAAATCTAAAACTCAATAACGACACGTTTGTGTCCCATTTTTGGGTATCTAATAATGCATTTCACTAATTTATCAACACATCACTCTCAAACATTTCAGTATCCATTAAAGTGAGTTACTGATGTATTATTAACCAACTTTTGTTCAGTTTCCTAATTTTGTTTCAATGCCTTTAAACAAATAGTATTTATGCTAACCGTATTTAAACATCTATGAGGGTTGTTTCTTAAAAAATCTTAACTGGACAAATATTTGTACTTGTCCGTGGAAAATTCCTTTGTCGTGACACAAATGTTTACTTAAAAAAAATTTGAGAGTTTGGATGTGTTCAAACCCTTGCAAACCAACATTATGAAATTTCCACGATTTTTTGCACCAGAACTTTTGTGGAAAATTTTGTTACTGTTTACGTTTTGATGTATATTTATAAGGATTATTCAATATTGGGGGCAGTTAACTCCTTGACATCAACATTTTCAAATTTATTACACTTTAATGTTCTGTAGTTAATGTGTAAGAAATTCTGGCACCCAGCTGATCATTATATTTAAAAAAATACAAAATGTCTGGTGCAACATGAAATTAAAGTTAGCCCACGCCCCTTTCCTGGAAAACGGAAACTGTAAAAAATTTGGGACGCAAATTTGTAATAAGTGTGTACAAAATTCTAAACTAGTTTTTTTTGGAGCGTGCCATAAATTCTGTTTTAGCTTTAAGTAAATCATTAAGCCCTTAATGGAAAGGTTTTAGTGGTTACCTTCTACCCCTGAAGGTTTTTACCATTTAACTTCGGGCTCTCTCCTACCAGTGGGTTTGCTGTCATACAGCTACCCTATGCAGGGTTTTTCATTAACATGACCAGGTCCTTTCTAGAGGTTTGGCTTCCATCTCCCGTTTGGGTCCGACTTAAATCATTTGGCAGATTAGCTAAGTACTCTTTCTATAGGTTAAACTTCCGTTACACTCAGGTTGGGTGCTGCTGTTTGCAACTTTTTTTCGGAGGTGTGACCTTGGTTTTTACCTTGCTCGGAGCATGCTGTCACCATTGTATTAAAAATATGCTATTAAATGTTTTTTTAATCGATAAAGAACAAGAATTAAAACTGTGCTACTTAACCATTTTTCTTTAAAATAATTATATAACTTATAACTTTAGTATATTAGTAGATTTCCACTAGAATAGTTTAAACAGGCAACTCTGTTTCTTAATTATAAAGTTTCTAATCTTTATATTAAATAAACAAGACAAGAATTAATGCTGTGCTACTTACACGTTTTTTCTAAAATAATTATAGTAACTTTAGTATATCAGTAGATTTTCACTAGGGTTGCTCAAACAGGCAACTCTGTTTTTTAATTATTAAGTTTCTAATAAATGGGGCCATGCATAGCTTTATAAACAGCCAGAAAGTGTCAAAAGAGGCACGTCTGGCTGTGTATAGAGGTGTGTTGGTTCCTACACTTATGTATGGTAGTGAATGTTGGGTTTGGCAGAAGAAGCATAAAAATAGGATTATTGCTGCGGAGATGAGTAGTTTAAGAAGTATAGCTGGTTGACTCGGTTGGATAAAGTAAAGAATACTGAAATAAGAGAACGCTGTGGTGTAAAAGAAGATGTGGTTACAAAAATAGATAAAGGAATGCTAATATGGTTTGAAAACTTAAAAAGGATGGATAAAGGAAGATTGATAAAACAAATTTATAAGGCAAGTGTAAAAGGACAAGTCGGTAGAAGTCGACCTCGGCGAACATATCTCGAACAGATAAACATTGTTTTAAAGAAAGGTCAGGTCAAGAGTATTAATAACCGAGGAGCATGTATGAGAGCACTAATAAAGATAAAGGAAGCAAAAGATGTGTGAAGAACCGTAGCAAGTGAAAAGAAGTGATCTCTGCTTACCCCTACGGGAATAAGGCGTGACTTATTTATGTATGTATGTAAGTTTCTAATCTTATAAGATAAAAATATAGCTTTTGCCAGCGTGTGTTTTTAATGTCGGAAATTATACAAAATTCATCAAAAACCACAACATACCTAATATATAACATCTTTCATCATCACTTACTAATGGACAAAATAAAGTTCTGTTATTTTCACAATTAGGCAGCCACTCGAGTTGGTTTCTTTTATCAGATTTAAGCATACCACCTTGATATGTTCTTAAACTATTACACACGTCGTTTATACTTCCATAAATAATAGACAAGTCTAAAAATGCAGTAACTTCGGATATCTAAAACAACAATAAAATAAATAAATAAATATATATATATATATATATATATATATATATATATATATATATATATATATATATATATATATATATATATATATATATATATATATATATATATATTTATAGCCTACATAAAATTTATACTGTTATTTTTTATTGTGTTAATTCAATTTTGCTACTTAGGAGAAGCAAAGGGTCAATAACTGGATCTTAATTAGATACTTTGTTAATAATCCAAAAGCTTTAGCCTCATTCGAAGCAAGTGTTACATTAAACTTCATATATTTTTTTATATATATAAAGAACCTCAAAACGTAATTTTTCTTTGTGGGGTTGCAGTCAATTATGAAAATCTCAAAAGAAGAATAAATGAAACTCTTTAGTATACTGTCAAGCTTTCAGAAATGTTTATTTCCTTCTTTAGGACCAAACTAAAATTTCAATTGCAACGAATCCGTAAATTATAAAATTATTAGGAATAGAAAGTACTTACTATCGTGAGTTATTTTAGAAGCTAATCGCTTCATAACAATGGACTGATTTTAACACATTTTTAAAAAAATTAAAATTAAAACTTAACCCTTTTGGACCGAAAACAGCATGGTCAAAGGATGTGACTATAACAATTTTAAAGGTTAAGCACGTGACACGTGTTGACATTTGAACTGACTTAAGTTAAGGTCCATGAAGTTAACAAGTCTGCCATTTGTGGTATAAAACAACATCTGGTAGAAATGTTGGTCTTATGGTTACAATAAAATGGCAAAATTGGAAAATAAACAGGTTGGTATGTCTGAAGGACCATTATTATTAAAAAATGAAAATTGAGAAAAATATGTAGAAAGTGACTAGAGACAAAAATTACTAATATTAAAATACGATACTTATTTAAAAATATGAAAAATTAAAGTTTAAAAAAACAAAAAATATATAGTTAGTTAGATGAAACTAATATGTCTAATGGATTAGTGTTGAACTTAACATTATGTAATTTAAGGATGTAAGTGTAAATCGAGCTAAGATTACTGATTTCTTGTGGTTTGTTCTATAAACGACAAGTTACAGTCATTACGAGCTATCTTGTAAACATCACCTGATTTTTCCAAATGTTTCAATGGGGTTTTCGTTTTGAGAAAAGTTCAGTTTTCATATTCTTTGTTCAACTCTCAGTTACGATAAATTAACGTTTCATATATATATATATATATATATATATATATATATATATATATATATATATATATATATATATAACGTTAAAGAGATATATTTCTTTACATCTCTCCAATTTTGGAGGAAAACACCATTGTGTTTTCTTATGTTAATCTGAATCACTTTTTTAAATTTCTATTGTAGATCTTGGAATCATTTTTGTGATGTGAAATACATTTAATTCTGATTTCTTGTGTCCTGTATTTATCTTGTAAATTAAGTCCGATATTTTCTCCGTTATTTTAAAGGGTCCTATTTTTAATTCACCTTATTTTTTTCTGCTGAGTTTATTTCCATTTTCTACATAGACGAACTCTCCTACCTGAAATTCATATGGTTTTCTGTTTTTATCAAATACCGTTTTGTTATAGTTATGGTTTTTTATTGTATTATGCGCTGCCATTCTTTTGTCATTTATTAGACTGTACATTTGTTGTTTATTTTTTAGTTCATTTGGTATTATTGAAACATCTGTGCCATTTAGTAGGTAGTTTGGTGCAAAGGTTGTTACTGAGTGTTCAGTATTGTTATACTTCTTTACACATTCTTGTGCTATTGTTGCCCATGCTCTTTTCTCTTCTTTTTCATTTATTTTACATTTTATTTTATTCACCAATGTTTGATTTAATCTCTCATTTAGTCCATTTGAAAATGACGCGTTGGTCGCTGTGAATATTATTGTTATTTGTTGTTCATCTAAAAACTTTTTAAATTCTTTGAGTTTATGCCTGGGTATTGATCCGTTAAAAGCATATTGATTTTGCTTTTTTCCGGTATTTTTTATATTAATTTGATTAAATCACTTTCAGTTTAAGGTTTTAAGCACAGGGTATATGCATATTTTGTAAAATGGTCTACTAGTAAGTGTAGATATTTTTTTGTTGATCTTGATCCACCAAAACCACCTATAGTATCTATGAAGATTATGTCAAACGTTTTTGTTTGCTGGGCCTAAAAGCGACATTCGTCCCAAATTTTCTTGACCTCTAGATTTATTTTTTATATATATCTCACAGTTTTTGCATAAATGTCTTATATTTTTTATGAGGTTTTTTGCTGTGTATTTTAAGTTTATTGTTTTTTTATAAGTTTTAGGCTTTGTTCCTCTGAAAGTATGATTTTTTAATTTTTTTTATTACGTTTGAAGAAAATATTATTATTAAATTTTTTGATTTTTATTTGGTCTTCTTGAATCTCTGTTAATTTGATTATGTTTACAAAATTTAATTCATCTGATGACTTGACATCTGGTTCTAAGACAAGATTTCTGCTAAGGCAATCCGCCTCGTCGTTTGTTTTCCCAGGATTATATATTACTTTTAGGTCAAATTTTGCTAAGTAGTATGTCAGATCTCCAAATTCTTCATCTGTTTTGGATTTAATGTTCAAATTTTCTAGTGGCTTATGATCCGTATAAACTTTAAAAGGCATTCCTATTAACCGATATTTCCAGTAGCTTACCGCTTCTTTTATTGCAAAGCATTTCAGATATATGGACCTTTTTTTATTTTGAGCTTCGTTAAGTTTTTTTTGAAAAATTGGTTTTATTGATCCATTTTCCCGAATATGCTTTAGTATTGCTTCTATACCTTCTAGCGATGCATCTGTATATATTATAGTTGGTAAGTCTGGATCAAAGATTGCTAATATTGGCTCTGAACATAGTAATGACTTTATAGTTTCGAATGCTGTTTAACACTCGTCTGACCATATAAATTATTTCCCTTTTCGCTTCAGACTGTGTAATGGCTCTGGAAGTTTATTTTACCTAGAAATGATTTGATATTCTTGCAGGTTCTCGGAACTGGAAACTCTCGTATTGATTGCAAATTATTTTTAATTGGTTTTATTATGTTGTCTTAAATTATATGTCCTGAATATTTAGCCATGTTATCAGCAAATTTATATTTCGTAAATTTTAATCTGAAGCCCTCTTTTTAAATGGCATCCAGGAGTTTATTGAGGTGCAGCATGCGCCCCTCAAAAGTTTTCAAAATTATGAAGATGTCATCTATGTAATTTACAGCAAATTCTGTTAAATTGTATTTCCTTAAAATGTTGCTTGATGTTCTTTGGAATATAGCTGATGCGGTTTTTAATCCATATGGTAGGCATGTCTATTCAAGATGCCTTTTCTCCGTCACAAACGCTGTTTTACTCGGTCTTCAATCCTTAGAGGGATCGACCAGAAAGCAGAATTTATATCCAATGTCAATAAATATTTGCAGTTTTTAGCTTTTGCTGTCAGATCATCTATGCGAGGGAAGAGCTGCTGCCGTGGCACCACAATCTTGTGTAGTTCTCTAAAGTCCATACATAATCTTGTTTTTTCATTCTCATCTCTTTTAAATGCTAGCGTAACTGTGGCGGCATATGGACTATAGGATTCTTCTACTAACTTTGCGTCTAGCAATTTTGTTATTTGTTTTTCTATTTCTGCCTTGTCCTTCATGGTACATCTATATGGCCTCTTACTACAATACTTGTCTACTATTAAATCTATTCGTGCTTCATAATTTTTCACTGTACCAACATTGTACTTATCTTTGACAAATGATGATTTATATGTATCTACTAGTTTATTCACTTTGTCTTTTTGTTCTATTGTTAAGTGATTTATTTCAATTACAAAGTTGTTCGTATCTATATGTTCATTAAAGTTAATCTGAATTTTTTTGTATTATTTTCTTTTTCTTTGTCATATGTATGACTATTTTGTGCTTGATTTTCTTTGAATTGTAAAATTTCAAGGTTTTCATCTTGCCTTAGTTTAAAATTTTTTATCATATCTACGTCTATTAGGAAATCATATTAAAAATTATTGTTGCATCTGTTATAATGATTAAGTGTAAAATTCCTGGCATTTTATTATTCCAATTTAGTTTTTGTTATCATTTAATTTTAAAACCAAATTTAACATTCTTAAATCTTTAATTTCGTAATAAATGATTATTCTAAAAAAATTCGGAATTATCCTACTAGTTTCCTAATTTTAGAAATCGTAGGTCTTTGGTAAAGAGATATTAAAACTTTAGTTTTACTTTATTTTCAGATTTTTGTTTCAAAATAATGTTCTTTTTTAGCCACAGTAAAAAAAGATATTGACATGAAAATCCTTACGTAAGTGATTTAACCAATAGATCGTTTTAACAGAAAGTATCCGGATTTTGGGTACTTTCCTCTACCTATTAATCTCTTTCCTGTTAAGTTAGTTGTACACACCGTCTCTGACAGTTTCATACTGATTGGTAACGTCGCAAACACATGTCAATGAAGTGAGGACAATTTAAATAAAAGTGTTGGGATTATTTACTTAATTATATATCGCAAATATTTATTAAGTTTTGTGCTGGTCGTTTGGATACTGTACACCTCAACGTTTTGTATTGACATTTCTGTTTCACAAATACTTTTTCATATTAAGTTAGTTTTTTTTTAACACAAACTGTGTATCAAACTTAACCATTAATATTAACCATTAAAATAAATATAATTTGGATCCGGTCCTGACCGTTATTGGGTTATCACCAGAAATCATTCAGCTCTCAGTAAATAGCAAATCGTGCAAGAATAAAACTTAATTAAAACAAATCAAAGTAATTATCTACTTAAGTTAGTGTTACCAAATGGTAATCTAACGAGAAATATATGCCATCTGATATCAGCTTTAATTGATATACAAACAGCAAATCTCCAAAAAGCTGTAATAATCACAGACTCTCTGAGTGCCCCAAACACCTTAAAACATATTTACACCGATAACCCTAAAGCACTTCGAATAAAGACTCATCTATATCAACTACAGGATATATCGGATGTCAGCTTCCTATGGGTTCCTTCTCACCAAGGAATAAACGGTAACGAAGAAGCTGACAAATACGCAAAGGAAGACAACGTCGGAAATAGTGCTCATAGAGTTAACAGTACTATTATAAGTGACGTAAAATAATTCATCAAAACAATAATCGTTTCACAGTGGCAATCGGAGTGGCATGGATCAGTTAGACATTTAAAGCAGATAAAAGAAAGTGTGAAACAGTGGCCAAGACTATGCAGTAAGCGTTCCAAACAGGTCGTAATAACTAGACTTAGACTAGGACACACTAAAATTACCCATGAATTCTTACTAAGCAAATCAGACAAACCTAGATATATACATTGTAATTGCAAACTTTCTGTAAAACATTTACTATTAGAATGTATATTATACATATTACTAAGACAACAGTACAATTTTCCAGATAACATTCAAATTATTTTAGGGAAGGATTGCAATGTAGATAATATCTATAATTATTTGTTGAATACCTCTTTGCTAAAAAAGCTGTAAATCAATTAATCCATTAGTTATCAAAACCACCGCTAATAACCAATATGGTTGATGCGGTAAGTCATAAAAAAATATAATTTGCTAATTTAAAATGATGAAAAACATTTTTAACCAATGCATTCAGGGACATTAATTTTAAAAACCAACAATATATACATTAAGATAACTGGAAACTTTTACAAAGTCTTTGTTTACTTGGTACTTTTTTACTAAAACAATAATTTGGGATACGACCTCACATTTTTTTAACTATGTATACAAATTAAGACCATAAGACCCACTAATATATCGACAGTACTTTCATTTCCTTAACAAAATACACTTGCAGATACCTACTTATGTTTGACAAAAATTCTTTTATTCTTTTAAATATGTAAAATAAATATAAAGAAAAAATTATTTACGTAATGTAATTTTCTCACCTGAGCAGTGTACGGTAAATCCAAAGAACATTCCAAATTTAAATTGGTTTGAGTACGTAGCAATGATATAAAAGAAGTATTCACTTGCGAATACTGAAAATCGTCATCTGGAATATTTATATTGGCGCAACCTTCACGATCATGATCGTATTTTCCCAAATTTTCATTACAAGATAATAATTTGGCTGTAATTGGTAAAAAAAAATTTAAAAATTATTTCCTAAAAATTTGAAAAAAAAATTTGTTTTATTTTACCGTAGATTTTTTATGATTAAAATATAAATACATGAAAATAATATTAATATATATTTAAATATTATTATGTGTATTTTTGGATATTTTAACTTTATATTTTAGCTTGAAATATATGTAGTAGTTTGTGACATCCTGTAAAATTATCGACGCTATGATATTTACGCGAAACAAAAGAGTTCAAGGGGAGGTTTCCTCTAAATATTTAATATACATTTAAACACAATCTACTTAAAAGCATTATCAAAAGTCTTGATAACTATGTTGCATCTTTACAGTGTTGCCTCGATTTAAATAAAATATTTAACTTGTGGATACAAAGCCTATTCATCATCATAAGCCAGTTTGCGTCCTCTGTTGAACATAGGCCTCCCCTAACTGGAACCATGTCCTCCTGGTATTGGCTTTCTGCATCCAATCTCTACCAGCAGTACTCTTAATGTCATCCACCCATCTCATGGGTGGTCTTCCTTGTGGACTTCTATCTATTATCCTTAAGTCGTGCTATATGGCCTGTCCATTTCCATTTTAATCTTGATATTATTTCGATTACATCTGACACCTTTGTTTTTTGCCATATTCATTCAGTTTTCTTTCCGTCTGTCAATCGTATTCCCAACATACTTCTTTCCATGGCTCTTTGTGCAGTCCGAAACTTAGATGTTGATTTGGAGGTAGTGCCATTGTCTTTGTCCCGTACGGAAACACCGGTAGTACGCACTGATCGAAGACTTCTGTTTTCATATACATAAGAATTGGTTTGCTCTTAAGGGTATTATTAAGTTTACCAAACGCTACATATGCCATTGCTATTCGGCGGCTTATCTCAGCTGTCTGGTTATCTTTACCCAACATAATCTTGTGACCCAGGTAAATGTAGTGTTCTACCTTCTCCACCAGCAACTGCTTGTTTTCTGTTGTAATATTGGTAATTATTTTGGTTTTCTTAATGTTCAATCGCATCCCTAGTTTGGCTGATTCTTCTCTTAGGCTCTTCAGCATAGTGGTCAGCTCTTCCAGGCTTTCCGCAATAAGTACCACATCATCTGCAAATCTCAGATGGTTGAGTCGTTCACCATCTACATTAATTCCCTTATATGTTCAAGTAAATCGCTTAAAGATATTCTCCAGTGCTATAGTAAAAAGCTTCGGAGAGATAGTATCCCCTTGTGTAACACCCCGTTTGACTTTTATTTTCTCGGATGTTTCGTGCATTTTAAGTATTGATGTTGTTTTCAGATAGATGTTTTTTATTAATTATGTGTATTGTTCATCGATTCTGCAATTTTTCACTGTACCTATAACTGCCCACATTTTGATGCTGTCAAAGGCCTTCTCGAAGTCTATAAACGCAAGTGCTAGGGGGTTCTGTACTCGTTGCATTTTTCAATAGTTATTTTGAGGGTTTGCAGATGATCATTTGTGCTGAACTCAGACCTAAATCCAGCTTGTTCTATTGGCTGGTATAAATCTAATTTGACTCTAATCGATTTACAATAACTCGGGTGAATAATTTGTAGATATGTAAAAGTAGACTAACCGGTCTGTAGTTATCTAAACTCTCTATATCACCTTTCTTATGTAGTAGAATTATGACTGCATTATTCCAATCCTTTGGAATGTTGCCAGATACTAGACACTTGCTAAAGAGATCTGCTAATGTACTCCACAAGATTTTATCCCATGTTTTGAACATTTTAGGTATGATGTTATCCTCACCCGGAGATTTTTTATTTTCAATTTTTGATAGGGCGTATTTGATTTCCTCTTGTGTTATATCTATGATTTCCTTTGATCCTACGTTAGCGCCCCTGGGCCGTTCGGGGTACATTGCAGATGTTTCCGGTTCCGCTTCTCTTGATTGGTAAAGCTTTTGATAGTATTTTTCAGCTTTGTTTATGATTTCTTGTCTGTTTGTCGTGACTTGAACATCCATATTTTTTAGTTTGACTACTTTTTTTTACCGGTTCCAATCTGTTGTCTTACAATTCTTCGGGTGCCATTTTTTTAACAGTTTTCCCGATGTGATATTCGTTGTAGTGCTGTATGTCTTGTCTGGCTTGTCTAAGTATTTATTTTTGGAGATCTTTATATTTTGGTGTATGTGTTTCGCCCTTTCTCGCTATTTCTCTTCTCTGGTCTAAAAGGGCTTTAGTTTGCGTGGAAAGCTTTCTCTCTTGAGGCTCTGATTTATTTGGCCTAATATTTGCAACTGCAGTGGTGGTCGCTGTTGTAATAAGCTCGTTTTTTTCTTTAATCGGCATATTGTTAATATTTTGTTTACCGATCTCAGTTTTTACGAGATCGATGTGAGTTTCCTCGTTTTCTCTGATCACCCTTGCATCGATATTGTCATTTGACCTTTTCGTTACCATATTCCTTCTTTCTTTTATGACGTATTTTTCTTTTTTAGCTCTCACCAGCCTATGGTCACTACCAGTAGTGAAGTTGTTCAGTACTGTCACATCTTTAACGATCTCTTTCCTACTTGTGATTACAATATCTATTTCGTTCTTAGTTTTGCCGCCTGGTTGATCCATGTCCATTTTCTCTCCTCGCTCTTTTGGAAAAAAGTATTCATGGCATATAAGCGGTGGTCATTTAAAAAGGTTAGGAGCATAACCCCCTTTCGTTCCTTGTGCCCGTTCCACATTTTCCAATAGCAAGTTCGTAGGGTTCCTGTTTCTTTTCTAATTTGGCAGTGAAGTCGCATATCACGCAAGGATATGTTGGAGCGTTGGTATTCATACACTTGTCTACGTCTTCATAAAAATTGTTTACTTCGTGGTCATGAGTTGGAGCATAGGTTTGGATGATTTTTAAGGTTTTCATGTTGTTAATTTCAATTGTCAGATATGCTACCCTTTCGGAGGTACTTCTAGTATCTAGTATGAATAGTTTCAGCTATTTTTTATGATGAATCCCACTCCACCGTACGGTTGCAGCCGCCCACTCTGGGTCAGACGCTACTGAGAACTTCTCTTCTCTTTTTTTTGCCAATAATCTTGACCTGGCCTTTCCTTAAACCAATTTTAATCTGGCACGATTTTTACAAATTTTGGATTGTGCGGGTTCTGTGATATTGCCAATGATACGGTGATATTTACGTTGTTAACAGATATTTATTTTTTCCGTAAAAATAATGAACTATGTTATTTTAAATGAATCATCTTAGGTACATATTTTTCTATTTTTAAAATCTCTAAAAAATACTGAAAATGTTCTCTAATCCTAAATTTTGGAGTTATAGGTAGAAATACGTTATTGCCACCTTTAAGTTAAAATAATAGCTGCATGAAGGTGCCTATTATTACAACAATGTCAACTTTGACTTTTCAATTATTTATTAAAAGCGATAATGGTTCGTTTATCTGAAAAAGAAATAATTGAGATTTTAATTACATTAGGATATGTCAGTGGGCGAAGAAGTCAACAAAAAACTTGTATTATCTTAATTAACTTATGCCCTAACCGAAATCCCATAACAAGATTTATGTAAATTGGTAAACATTTTTAACGAAACTGGTGTACCCAAAAAACAGGTAGTACAAAAACTGCAACAAATGAAGACAAATCTTTAGATGTATGTGTCATGTTAAAAGAAGATCAGCTAAGTAGTAGCCAAATATTTAGGGAACTTAATCTTTCACAAAGATTTGTAGATAATGAGAATTCTCTTTTCCTACGCGAGAAAAATGTTTACTTTAACTACAATATATTTAGTGTACTGAAATAATCACAATTTGCTGTTTTATTTAACACAAAATATAAAAATATGTCTTTCTTCAAACAACACACAAGTTACTACGAGGACTACAAACATTGAATCTTACTTCAATGTCGTGGAAAAATAGGAACGAATAAAGCTTGGAACAAAGAAATGACTCATCATTCTTGACGGTCGGAGGAATACTACTTGAACGACCATCGTTCTCGACAATCAGAGATTACTAAATGACCATCACTCTAGACGATCGGAGAAATAATTACCATTGCGTTGAATTGAGCCGAGAAAATTTGCTACTGCGCCGACTCGAGACTGCGCATTGCAAACAAAGGGAAAAAAAAGGCGTCGTAAAGGATTAAAACTGGAAAAAATATTATTTACAAGGGAAGAGTTGCGATCTGTGATCATAATATATTCCTGCCCCGTTAAAATCTCGGATAACAAGTTATTGAGAGGACAGGAAAAATGAATCAAACGCAAAATGAAAAAGAAAATTAAAGCTAACAAAAACAAAGTAAGTAAAAGGCACAGAGACGTGTCACATTTGCTGAATTGCACTTGGCAACGGACAGACCTTAGTGATAGACCTGACAAAAACACCTTCCTTGGTGCGGAGTTTAACGGCACGGACTTTTTGATCAGCGCTAAGAACAATTTTTACAATTCGGGGTAATGGCCACTTTAGTGGAGTAACATCATTTTTTTTTTAAATAGTACTAACTTATTAATTTCCAAATTCTTGGAGTGAGACAGCTATTTTGGCCAATTTTGCAAACGGTTGAAATATTCAACAGTCCATCTTTTCCAAAAGGACTATTGTATCTAGGAACACTCTGCCAGAATATAAGTTTATTTTCGGGCAGGTGGGTAGTATATAACTCAGGGTAGGATGTTAAGCTACGACCTATTAGGAAGTGGCCAGGAGTCAGGACTTTTAAGTCCATAGGATCACTTGATATAGAACACAACGGTCTAGAATTTAGGATGGCTTCAATTTGAGCCAGTACAGTACTCAACTCTTCGAACATAAGTTGAAAATTTCCAATAATGCGATAAAGGTACCGCTAAGCTCCCTTCACTGCAGCTTTCCACAGACCTCCTCAATGAGGACTGCGAGGTGGTATGAACTTCCATTCTAAACCAGTTTCAGACACGGAAAATTTGCGCAATTCTCGCAGGTGGTTTTTAGCACCTACGTAATTTGTAGCATTGTCAGTTTAGATTACAGCAGGAATTCCTCTACGGAATTTAACACGTTTTAAAGTTAATGAAAACGCTCCAGTGGAAAAGGAGACTAACTCCAAGTGCACAGCTTTAGTAGACATACACACGAAAACAGCCATGTAACATTTGATAATCGGAGCCTTTCTAAGACGTGAGGGTCTTATGAAGAAGGGTCCACCGTAGTCTACTTCTACTTTTTCAAAAGGTCTAGAAAAAGTGACTCGGTCTGGAGGTAAATCGGACATAATTTGTGGACCGGCTACGGCTAGAAAACGAAAACAATTCATACAATTATGAATTACTCTTTTACTTCCCTGATTTTATTTTGGGGCCAAAATTTTAAGCAAACGTTAGCAAGGACAATTTGGGCACCAGCGTGACCAAATTGGACGTGCTCTCTCAAAGGAGACCTTGCTTATTAAGGAAGGGATTGAGGGCTAACATACCCTTGTCAGAAATTGGTTTGGAGGATATTAATTCGAAAATATCTTTAGAAAAGTATTGGGAATGTTAGTTGCGATGGAACAGTTCTGAGGCAGAATTTATTCCGTATATGGATAAAGGACCGGACAATTTAGTACACTTGTTTCTAGAGTTGAACAAAAAACGGGAAACATATGCTACTGTTTGTAGCAGTTTGTTAGAGGATAAAATTTTTTTAAATATTTAATTTCAAAATTTGTGTTAAACTTCAGTACGTGTTACTAGCACTCATAGCTTGTTTGTTTTTTGCTCAGGTACAACACTTGGAGGGGGTTTCAAAGTGAATTTGGACAAATCCAGAGTTGCGATTTTTATCACAACACAAGGTAAGATTAGTTCAAGAGTGATGATTTTGATAGACGTAAAGAGTGGATATTTGTCTACTATAAAGTTTAAAACTTCTTACATATCCCAAACATTTGTTTGTTGTAATTTTTGTTTACCCTAATTTGGGTTTCATGTTAAGACCAGATCGAATTCCGACAATTTTTCTGAAGACCAGTGCTCAAGAGCTCACCTCAGTTCTCTGTAGACTCTTTAAGCTAATATACAGCAAAGGAGTATTTCAGTCCATGTGGAAAAACGCTAAAGTCCAACACATTCCAAAAAAATGCAAATTATCGCCCCATTGCACTGCTCTTATATCCAAAGTTATGAAAAAAGCGATTAACATAGAACTTATCAAATATCTGGAGAAATTTGGGATAATTCATGACAGATGATATGGATTTTGACAACTTCGGTCTACTGGAGATTTGCTGGCTTGTCACTCAGCTCTGGACAAACACCATTGAGAAGTTTGGTTAATTCTGTGCAATAGCCTTGGATATATCTAAAACCCAACCAAGTTGCGCCAATGGCTCCTGAGTTTCATGCAAGATCGCTCCTTACATGTGGCAGTTGACGGTATTTCTTCTTATGCATTAAAAACCAATGCCGGGGTCACCCAGGATATCATCCTCTTCCCCATCCCATTTCTTTTACACATCAACGACTTCTTTAAAACCACCACGAACCCCATTTACAGTTTCGCAGACGACAGCACACTTGTCTTAACTTTCACATCCTATCGATTACTTTCGGTGAATGATACAAATATAATCAGACAGGAACAGGTTCCATCAATAGAGATCTTAAAGCAATCGTCGAGTGGGAAACCAACAATTTTGTTTAGTTCAACGCCCAGAAAACACAAAGCGCCACGTTTTCCAAGAAAGTGAATTCCTCAAATCATTCCATCACAATGTCCGGAAATACCGGAAATATCAAGTCCCTCCATCTCGATTTTTGGAGTCACGGTGTCTAACAGTATGTCATGGCATGACCATGCTGCTAACATTGCTAAGTCAGCAAGCTAGAGGCTAGTTTTTCTGTGGAAAGCTAGAAAGTTTTTTACTCTTGATCAACTGTTGACGACGTACAAGGCTCAAATCCGATCTCTACTGGAGTATTGCTCGCACATTAGGGTTCAGCACCAAGGCATTCTCTTCGTCTTCTAGATTTCATTTAGAAAAGGGCTATTTGGTTAATAAACAGCTCAACTCTCACAGATACCCTTCACCCATTGGAACAAAGAAGAAGAGTTGCAGACCAGAAATTACTTTACAGATATTTCCATGGCAGATGCTTCAGAGAAATAAAAACTCTTATACCACCACTGGACACCTCTCGGTAGTTTTGTGGCGATTATAAAATAAAGTAGTCGGGATAGTTATCTATTTCTTGATATTTTTTTATCTGTTAGTTATATTTTATATGTGTCATAGTAAGTCATTGTATTTTTATCAATAAATGTTTTATTTAAAATAGGATATTAACCTTTATTTTCTATAGTTACAGACTTGTACTGACTAAAACCTCCCCTTTTGAACATTTTCGCTTTTCGAAACATAGTAAGCATTACTTTAGGAAGAGACCATTTTTAAATTGTAAAACGTTAAACCATTTTCAAACCAACCTGATCCTTTTTTTTTTCATCGACAATTAGTCTTAACAGTTTAACCGTTCTCGACCAGTTCTTTTTCTCCAACATAAATTTAACCTAACGTTTATAGTTCGTTGGCGCTTTCAAAAAATTCCTGTTTTTTGAGAAATAATTAAATTAAAACAGATATTTTTGTAAATTGTGCAAAGGCAAGTTTCGCTTTACATTGAAAAAAAGAAAAGGACTGTTAAAGTTATATAACAATTTGAAAGTGGTGAATACAATTGGTAAAGTGTGTTAAAAGGTATAAAAAGTTTGTTTTTATTAAAATATTTGCTTAAATTTCTTTTAATTACAATAAATGTATTTCTCTAAACAATATTTAAAATTTTTATATGGTCTGCCAACTTAAATTTTTTTTTAATTAATTTTTAACTTGGTTATTTCTACTATACATTTACTTTTAGTATAAATTTTATTTAATTTAATTTGCTGGAGTTTCTTCAAAGTGCGTTTAATATAATTCTCCAAAAGATTTTTAGAATTTTATGTTTTCTGTCAGTTTAAATTTTTTTGACATATATTTAAATTTAATTATAGTTGTATAAACTGCAGCCAAAATTACGTCGATCAGGTCGCCACTCATCACGTCTTGTTCCCCATAAGGGCAAAAAGTTGTCTGTGGATAGTCTTTGTAGGGGGATTAATGTTCTTTGTGAAACCAATACATATGGTCCTTGTACAGCCTACTGGCCAGGAGTTCTGGAAGCTAGCAGAGGTTTTTGGGGCATTAACGTGATTTTTACTGCTAGAATGAATGAATGTGCGACTGACTTTAAATCTGTAAGCCCAAGACTCCTCTGGTGAGGCTAAAGGTTGGTCTTACTCGTATCTTTTTGCTATTGGTTTATGCCCCACAAGATGCGCAGTGGAACCAATCTTTAAAACCCCAAAAAGAGAAGCAGGAGTTTTAGTATAGTGTGGTAGATATTCTAAATAAGTGTAACCAAAATAAAAAAAAATATTTATGTTAGGTGATTTTAATAGCTAGGTAGAAGTAAAGTGTGATGGATATGACCTGGGAATGTACGGTGATGGCAGAGTGAAAGAAAACGAAAAAAGTATTCTTTAATTATGTGGTAACAAGTACAATGTAACCATTAAAAAAACCACTTATACACAAGACAAGAAGGATTCCAGAGAAGTATTATTTATTTTGTCATTGTGGATAAAAGATTAAGAAAAAACTAATGAACACTTGGGCATACCGCGGTGCAGGCATTGACACAGACCACTTCTTAGTAATGAGCCGGATAAAATGACTCTTTAAGCGGTGGTGGCATCGTGTGCAGGAATCAAGTAGTGTACTAGAGTGTATAAAAGTTGAGATTTTGCAGAAAGGTGTTAAAGAGGAGTTCTTAAGTAAAATAATGAAGTGAGTGGTTTAAGTCAGAAAATTTTATTTACACAATTTGCCAAAAAAATTTAACTGTAAGGGTAAATATAATTTTAAAAATCTATTTCTCGTAAGTAGATTAATATTTATAATTGTTTTATTTACTTGTTTATAAATAGAAAATTTTTTTCAGCTAAAAATAAATTGTTTACTGTAACACAAGTAAATACGATAAAAAAGCTGCAAATGCCTATTGATAACGAAATCGCATTTTTTAAATAATTTAATGCATCCATCTTGCAATTATTGGATTGTGACTCACTTTTAATTAATATTATTTAGTATTTGTAATGAAATTATTTAAACTTTTTAAACGTTGTTTATAATTGTAGAAAATTAATATACTTACTTAAATAAGTATAACTAAGATCATGGGCCACTACTTGACCATAAGCTAAAGCACTCACTGAATATTTTGGATCCGGATGAGTTTTATCAGAAAAAATAACAGTAGATAAGTATCGAGCATTTGGTAGTGGTTTACCATTGACGCAATTTGCAATGGAATTGTCTAAAAGATAGAAAATTACAAATATTAATTAACACAAGACTTACTAATTACTGAATTCTTTACTGCATACATTTAAATTTTAACTATTAAACCCTAAATAATAATTTTTCTATTTTAATTTCTTTATTGTAAGTAAAAAAAGAGACTTACTGTTTCCATATTTGGCAGGTACCATTCTATCATACACAGAAAATTTGGTACCCCAATTGGGATTATTTTTATTATTATACAATCCATCGATACTTCTGTAACTAATGGATTTATTGTGATTAAAATTTTTTAATCCACATTCTAAACTTGTCTGAGCACTTGTAACAAAAAATAAAATTAAAAGTACATCAAACATTGCTTATTATCTTTACAAATTTTATATTGGAGAACATACAGTTTTTTTAATGGTAATTACGAACGAAGGTTTATTTAACTTATTCTAATAAAAACGCATACTTTTTTGAATATTTAATAGATCATGCAATTATTTTAAATTTAAGTGTTGAGTAGTGATAAATAAAAACTTTAAATGTAAGCAAAATTATATTTTAACTCGTACTTTAATTAGTACCTACAATCACAAGTCAAAAAAAATATTAATAATAAAATAAACAATAAGTATTTAAAAAACTAAATATAACACGTAATTAATTTATAACGAGACATTTAACTTAAACTACTTCATATACAATAGAACATTATTTTTTAATGAATATTTGGTTTAATTCTAATGGGTGCATTTATTTATATTTTAATTTGTATTTGCAGTAAAAAGTATGTGCATTTAAATACCAAAATATAAAAATAACATTTATGGGGAAAAAAATTATTTAAGAGAGTGCGTTGTTTGTATTTAAATTGAGGACGAAAAAATTAATTTTTTTTGCGTCAAACATATTATATCATACATTATTAAAACCATAGTAATAGCATGCAGCTAGGTAAGATAGATTTATTTTTATTTTATATGGTTGAGGGTGTGGTCGTGGAACATTTCCCCGCATAGGCAATTAGACTTTGAGTCCATTTTGCCGTACCTCCCTTTATTCTCTCTCCATGAGCGTCGTGCTTTCTATGTAGAGACCTAATGCGCTCATGGGGATCTTTACAACCTCCTCCGGTCCACAAAAGTGTACTTCGAAGGAGTCTCCAGATATCCCAAGTATTGTCACCTGCGTCTGGCCAGGAGCCCAAGCTTCTGCCTACATTTACTAACTAGAGTGGATCTGTTTTCTGGCGTGTCAAGCGCCAGTAACGCTGCCTGACTATTCAAGCAAATACAAATATTTTTGATTACATAGCCTCTGTTTGGATTTTCCTTGACACAGACCAAAATGGCCATAATTTCTGCCGGTATTACTAATTTCCCACCCCCAGGTGCTTGACTGAGTTTACTGGTACAATCTTTTTTCCGTTAAAGAGTGGATTTCCTCACTTATTCAGTTTCTTCCTGCCTGTGAAAATCACTAGTTTTGTCTTGTCAGGATTGACTGCCAGACCCGTGCTTTTACACCATTTTTTCGCTATACGCAGTGCTACTTTTGCGCGGTTACTGACCGTGCCAGCGTCCTTCACCAACGTTAGTACCGCAATATCATCTGCATAACCTTGCTTACAAAACCCTTGGTGGTTTAGGGAAATTATCAGACTGACCACGACCAGACACCAAAGAAACGGTGATACTACACCTCCTTGTGGACAACCTCGATCCACGACAGTCCTCAGGTCCTCCCCTTCCCTTTCCACTTGAATAAGCCGACCTGGGAGCATGTTATTTATCCATCTCCTAAAAGATGCTACGATTCCATGCCTGTCTGCCGCTCTATCGATAGCTTGTATGGGAGTCCTATTAAAGGCCCCCTCGATATCCATAAAAATACGTACCGCTATTTCATTCCTGGATGCGGCTCCTTCCAACTTGTTCACCAGATTATGTAGTGCGCATCCACCATATTTCCTGACTGGTAGGAAAATTGCACTTAATGCAGTTGGCTGCCGACCAGCATTTATTAAAGAAATTTATAAACTAATACCAGGAAGGAAAGTACAGGTCATTTAATTGGGAGTGTAGTGCTGAAAAACATTATTTATTTATAAAATTCTGCATCTTATTTATCTATAATTTTGTCAATTTTTATACATTAATTATTTAGTAAATGCAAAATAAAGAGAAGAAAAAATAAAGGGCATACGATTAAGCTACATACAAACATCATATATTATTATAATTAGACAAAAATTTACTCAAAATCATCTATATCATCAATCATATCCATAACATCTATTTTTTTAAGATTCTACATCTTCCTCCTTATTTTTATGATTTTGAACGGTTGAAGCTATAATATAAAGTAGTGCGATAAATATTTTGGTTAAATTTTGAGCTGTTATACCAAGATATTTTAAAAGAAAAACTGAAAAGGAAGAGATTAAAAAAAGAATAAGTAATTTCGCGATAAGGAAAACATGTTATGAATTTAAGACATTAAAAGTAAGTGTGATAGACTTTTTTGCCGCGATGACACTTGTCACACAAATTTATTTTGAAAATACATAAAATTTGTAACAAAATGGTTTCCAAAAAATTAATTTTCATAGAAATGCAATTTACTTATGATTATTAAAAAAATAAAAAATAAAAAATAAACCTGGCAGGAAAAACTCTAGCACACCAGAGTAGTTAAACAACAGCGTCTCAAGCCCACTTGTTGCCATTGTTTACATACGGCATTGTTGACATACGGCATGTTACCATTGTTGACATATGACATTGTTGACATATAACAATGTTACCATTGTTTACATACGGCATTGTTGACATTGCCGGCCCCATTAAAAGTCCGTCGATGGGGCCGACAATGTTTGGTGTGACGTAAGCGTTAAAAAAAAAACTTGGTTTCTCGGAGATTTAAACCTGAACACTTTGACTTACTAAAAAGATAGCTATACCATTTAGATAACTCGCATATTAATTTTATCGTGCAAGATTGGATATACAAATATATATTTGTGACATCATTTTTTGTTAAAATTAACCTTGAACTACCAGATAATAAAAATGAATGAAAATATGTTGATTTAACGTGACATGCGTCATTTCCGCTGCCTTCTAATAGAACCATTTTTGCGACTCAGCAGTTCTAGAAGTTTCCAGAAATTGCTTATCTAAAAGAATGTCACACTCGTATTTTCCTTTGTATAACTTTATTATAAAATAAGCTTAGCTGCAGCATTTGAAATTAAAGAAATTTAGTCCGAAACTTCCATAGAAAATTAGTTGATGTCGCGCTCGCTGTCGGCTGCGATATAATATAGATGGGTATATATACGGGGGCACATGAACATTTTCAGCGCTGTTAATCATAGTTTCTGAGGCAGTGAAAAAATATCATTGATAGATATCTGAGTTTTCGAACAATGCAGGTGTATACGAGTAAAATATACAGGGTGCATTAAAACATTTATTCTATGTCATATTATAAAGTATGATAGAATAATAATGACAAATGACGTATTAACAAAGCTATAAGAACGTGAACTATAGTAATTTAATCATCAGTATCACAATGACTTCAGACGAGTACAGAAGGAAACTAAAAGAATTCGGTGAGCATGTCCGTCAGTTGAGCAGAGATATAACTTTCTACAAAGAAAAAACTAGAGTATTGAAGCATTTGGAGAATCTGAGTTTGTGGAGTAAAGTTTTCAGTTGCCAGAGTAAAAGACCTTCACCAGAAGTACCTGTGTCAAAAATAGATAACAACTCTAAAAATGTCACGACTATCATTAATCATTCTGACAGCCGTTTTAAATTATGTATTCTATACAAACGTACCCACTGATATCAAAATTCTAAAGATATGCTTCAATGATGCAAGAAAAAACTGCACTCAATCGTCATGGGCAATAATGAAACATGAAGTAGTAAATGATGGACGACTACCGGTGTTTTACAAGGAGATACCAGAAGAAAATAACTAATTCTACAAAATAAAATTCCTATTCAATGATGGAACTCAAGAGGAAAGAGAATGGCAAGCTACACTTTTCAAGGAGACAACAGATGTCAACATAAAAAATGATAAAATTATTTCAATACTATATTTGATATTAGCAACTATAATCATTTCAATAATTAATTTTTTCATAAAAACTATGAAAAAGTATAAATCATCTTGTAGTTCATGAGAAAATAAACAATTCAACAGATATACGAGGTGTTTTAATAAAACTCAATAATAAGAATAATAGTATATTTATTGAAAAAACAAAAATTTACAATATTTTTCTACTTGGTTAATACAACATATGTAAACCATTGATGTAATTTATCAACATTTCGTTGGGTGCATATGAATTTTCCATTGACGTGGTTAGGACAATACGTAATGGTGGGTTGGAAGTTTTCCGTAGTCAATGATGAGTCATCATATAGCGTCACATCGTAAATGGTTGGATACACTGCAAGCTCAGCACACTTTGTTTTTAAAAAGTCAGCTTTCTGATTTCCTCTTACATAAATGCACTCAACTGAATATAGTAGATATTTCTCCAAAATGGCATTCATTTCACTATAGTCAATATCTCCAGACTGATACGATATTCCATGAACAAATTTTTCCAAGTATTATGTAATTTTTTTATCTTTTCCGCTTACATCAGCATAAAGTGTTGAAGGCTTGAACAAAAAGTTGGATCTTTGACGACCAATCTGAATTGTCAATTCTTTTGGATGGAAGACGCCATCGAGCGTGAAACCTTGAATGTCAACGAATGCGATTCTCATGATGTTTAGCGTTAAAATGGCGGGCACGAACGGTAGTCGACCACTTATATTATGCTTTTCATAACCTCCGTCAGAGGAAAGTACTCTAGCAGACAACCATGCACGATGATGCAATAGGCCTAAGTATCAGCAGGAAATCCTTTAGCAGACTCAATCTCTAGCTTTATATCCACTGTCGATGATTTCATGCTATCTTTCTGCTTCGAGCAATCAATCACGAATAATGCATGATCTTTGAATGCTGAGTATTCCAAAATTGGATGAATTTGTGTGGAATGTGTATAGCTCGAGTAGAAACTGGTATAGTTGTAGTAGGCAGTGACATAATCGTTTCTATCGAAATCCAACTGCATTCTTTCGTTTGGCCAATATTCTCCATTCAATGATAGTCTGATGCTAGATATGTTAATGTTATCAAAGGTAGTGACATCACTGTCGAGTTTATTGCATATATTCTTCTGGAAACAAACGATAACGTAACGTGGACGTTCCACTGCGGCGCTGGTTTTAACTGCCCAAATTTGATTCTTTGCACTTTTTGTTAGCGCAGGTAATTGCTGAGATTCCATTTTCTAAATGGAATCATTATTGGTGTATCATTCTTGATGGGTTACATCAATTGTAATTTGATTTCATCGTTGGGAAATATATGCTTGACCTTCAGTACCATACTATCTATCAAAACTTTGACTTTAGTAGAGTAGTTACACCAGTATTGTTAATTTCCTTGACAATTACGCTATCTTTATAGTCACGTGCTTGAACTAGACGAATTGTTTGTCTTTTGTAGACAATCAAACTGTAGTCATTGAATATGTTGAAAATGTACTTGAGGGGTATCAACAAACTGAACGACTTATCCACAGCATTCAGGAACGGTTTTTCGAGGTACGTCCATCCAGCCGTCGCCAAATGTTTAGAGTCCTCAGGTTTACAGCAAAGGAATCCTCGTACAGTACTTACAATTCCAGAATCTCTGATCACTTCTATCTTTCTGGCACTATGCACATCAGTGCACGAATCGAAAAGAAACGCTCCACAATTGGGAGCCAATGACACGTTACCATCTCCTTCAATATCTAACTTTCCTTTGATTTCCAACAAAGATTCATGCATCGCGAAAAATGCATCTGCTTGATTCACATTAATCTCCACCATATCATTATTATCGAATGATTTCACGTACGGGATGTAGGATCGATACTCTTCCTTCCGGATAGTTTCATCATATTGAGGTCGACGGTAAATATCGAAAATTGGGTTCATCCTCATTTGATTGAACGATGCTGCAGATGTTGTCGGCGATTGCTCAGAATGAACGTACTTGCGTTTAAACATCTCTAACTTTAAATCCAACAGATTGGAGAAAAATAATATTTTCTGGAGAGAGCTGGTCACGTCCCTTGAAAGACCTCGATGATACTGATAGGTTTGAAGTCCCCTTTTATGCTGAATTACCAAACCCATTCAACGTTCTTTCAAGTCCAAGTGCAAAGTACTTTTCTCTCCTCGGAAATTCACAGGTCTGAGATCTTGATCCAACACTCTTACACTGATGTTGTTGATCTCTGCCAAGTTACTTCTAACAGGCAAATAGATGGGGGTACTTGATTGCGAATCCAGGATCGACTATAATGGATAAGATCAATATAGTATGGGCCGGTATGTTCCTGTAGAAGGCTCCTTCGGTAATGTTGCAATCGAAATGTAAGCAAGATACTTTAAGAATATTCACTGGTCGATCTGATGAGTGCACTATACCAGGCTCCAAGATTATTTTCGAAAACCCTAATAATTCTTCAAAACTATTATTGTTTTCGAAACTGATGGCGTGCAATCGACTATAGATTTCACACTCTAAGGTGTTGTTGTTTGGTTTCAATAAGAAATCTGTATTATTCAAATGCTCTTGAATATATCTTTTAATGTTTTTAATTTCATAACAACCTGTTGGCAGCTTGATTTCCTTTAATATTAAACGATTATTATTTTCGTAGTAGTAAAATTTTTCACCGTCGATGTTTGGTATGGAATGGTAAGTGTGAAATCCTAGTACAGCTATGTAATAACTCTTCCTGGAATGTAGTATGATCGGTATGGAAGGGGTGAAAGAGAACTCGTTGGTATTACTAGTCAGCGTAAGCAGCTGAGACATGACTGATGACATTACAAGTGGTACAGAAATATATATAAGAAAACCATCATCGACCCTATATTATTTATTAATAGATTACGGCCCTTCTACATTTCAAAAAATAATTACAACCGTAACAATCGTACTGTGAACTGACAGGTCCATCTACATGTGTTTGGGCATCTGGCCCATTATAATGAATATTACATTGTAAACGAATTCTCAAATCGAAATAACACTGATAATCGTTTGGTAATTTTTGCCTAACTTAAATAACTTTGTCGTCCAATTTGGTGTGCACCCTTTTTCGAAAATACGTTTAGACTTGGATATTCGCACGATATTATCAACTTTGAGCTTACGTGGACCAGCAATTTTCAAATGACTATATCTCTGACGTAAAATCTCTTTCTCGTTAGACTTGTTTACTTCAGAAGGTTTTAATCTAGTCCTACTGTGCTTGGTGTCAGTATATTGTTTGGTAATTTTTGACAATACATCAATCCATCTGTATTTTCCTTTCAGACTGAAATACTTGTAGAGTTTTTTTTGAGTGTTTTTATCACCCGTTCAGCAATGGCAGCCTTTTTGACAGTGAATGTATTATAGTGGTTTAAATTATATTTTTTCATCAAGTTCTGAAATTTAATATTGAAAAATTCTGTTCCTTGATCTGATTGCAGATTTTTTGGTACGATTAGCTTGGTGTAGTATATCCGCAAAAGATTTAGTGATCTCTTCACCCGTCTTAGTTTTAAGTGGGCGTGTCCATAGGTTTTTAGAAAAACAGTCGATAACTATCAAAATCATTTTAAAACCTTTATTTTGATGTGCATAAGGTCTCATTTCGGCCAAGTCAATTTGCCATAAATCATCTAAGCCCTTGATGATAGTTCGTCGTCTAGGGTCAGTCTTGCGGGCTGATGCAAGAAGCTCATCAACGAGTTAAATCTTGTCTGTTGAAGCCGTACTATCAAAGGGTATTTTTACTATTAAGTCTATTTATTGATCCATTGATATTTTTCAAGGCATTGATCATTTGATTTTGTAGTGCATCAATGCGGTTTGTAGAACTGTTTGCGTGACTACTGATTTTTTCATTAAGTTTCGTATTAAGCTTATCAATTTTAACTTTACCTACTTTTCCATCGAGTACCCCTCGCACTTGTTTAGTATATTTATCAATGGCCAACTTGAAATCAAATTTAATTTTTGAAATCACATCATCTACATACTTTTTCGTTGACATATGTTCACCGGCCGTTGGAGGGTCCCTCGAAATAAATTCTTCAAATTTATTTATTTTGTTGTCAATCAAATTCAATGCATCAGTTAAATTCTTCATCATAATATTATGTGATACAAATTGTTTTCTCAAATGAGTCAATTCATAATATAATTCATAATATTCTTAAAGTATCTTGCTTACATTTCGATTGCAACATTACCGAATGAGCCTTCTACAGGAACAGACCGGCCCATACTATATTGATCTTAACCATTATAGTCGATCCTGGATTCGCAATCAACGAACGTCCCAATACCCCCATCTATTTGCCTGTTAGAAGTAACTTGGCAGAGATCACCAACATCAGTGTTGGAGTGTTGGATCAAGATCTCAGACCTGTGAATTTCCGAGGAGAGAAAAGTACTTTGCACTTGGACTTGAAAGAACGTTGAATGGGTTTGGTAATTCAGCATAAAAGGGGACTTCAAACCTATCAGTATCATTGAGGTCTTCCAAGGGACGTGACCAGCTCTCAACAGAAAATATTATTTTTCTCCAATCTGTTCAGTTTGTTGATACCCCCCAAGTACATTTTCAACGTATTCAATGACTACAGTTTGATTGTCTACAGAAGACAAACAATTCGTCTAGTTCGAGCACGTGACTATAAAGATAGCGTAATTGTCAAGGAAATTAACAATACTGGTGTAATTACTACTACTGAAGTCAAAGTTTTGATAGATAGTATGGTACTGAAGGTCAAGCATATATTTCCAACGATAAAATCAAATTACAATTAATGCAACCCATCAAGAATGATACACCAATAATGATTCCATTTAGAAAATGAAGTCTCAGCAATTACCTGCGCTCACAAAAAGTGCAAAGAATGAAATTTGGGCAGTTAAAACCAGCGCCGCAGTGGAACTTCCACGTTACGTTATCGTTTGTTTCCAGAAGAATATACGCAATAAACTCGACAGTGATGTCACTACCTTTGATAACATTAACATATCTAGCATCAGACTATCATTGAATGGAGAATATTGGCCAAACGAAAGAATGCAGTTGGATTTTGATAGAAACGATTATGTCACTGCCTACTACAACTTATCCAGTTTCTACTCGAGCTATACACATTCCACACAAGTTCATCCAATTTTGGAATACTCAGCATTCAAAGATCATGCATTATTCGTGATTGATTGCTCAAAGCAGAAAGATAGCATGAAATTATCGACAGTGGATATAAAGCTGGAGATTGAGTCTGCTAAAGGATTTCCTGCTGATACTTAGGCCTATTGCATCATCGTGTATGGTTGTCTGCTAGAGTACTTTCCTCTGACGAAGGTTATGAAAAGCATAATATAAGTGGTCGACTACCGTTCGTGCTCGCCATTTCAACGCTGTACATCATGAGAATCGCATTCGTTGACATTCAAGGTTTCACGCTCCATGGCGTCTTCCATCCAAAAGAATTGACAATTCAGATTGGTCGTCAAATATCCAAAATTTTGTTCAAGCCTTTAACACTTTATGCTGATGTGAGCGGAAAAGATAAAAAAATTACATAATACTTGGAAAAATTTGTTCATGGAATATCATATCAGTCTGGAGATATTGACTATAGTGAAATGAATGCCATTTTGGAGAAATATCTACTATATTCAGTTGAGTGCATTTATGTAAGAGGAAATCAGAAAGCTGACTTTTTGAAAAAAAGTGTGCTGATCTTGCAGTGTATCCAACCATTTACGATGTGACGCTATATGATGACTCATCATTGACTACGGAAAACTTCCAACCCACCATTACGTATTGTCCTAACCACGTCAATGGAAAATTCATATGCACCCAACGAAATGTTGATAAATTACATCAATGGTTTACATATGTTGTATTAACCAAGTAGAAAAATATTGTAAATTTTTGTTTTTTCAATAAATATACTATTATTCTTATTATTGAGTTTTATTAAAACACCTCGTATATCTGTTGAATTGTTTATTTTCTCATGAACTACAAGATGATCTATACTTTTTCATAGTTTTTTTTCATAGTTTTTATATCGCAGCGGCCAGCGAGCGCGACATCAACTAATTTTCTATGGACGTTTCGGACTAAATTTCTTTAATTTCAAATGCTGCAGCTAAGCTTATTTTATAATAAAGTTATACAAAGGAAAATACGAGTGTGACATTCTTTTAGATAAGCAATTTCTGGAAACTTCTAGAACTGCTGAGTCGCAAAAATGGTTCTATTAGAAGGCAGCGGAAATGACGCATGTCACGTTAAATCAACATATTTTTATTTATTTTTATTATAAGGTAGTTCAAGGTTAATTTTAACAAAAAATGATGTCACAAATATATATTTGTATATTCAATCTTGCACGATAAAATTAATATGCGAGTTATCTGAATGGTATAGCTATCTGTTTAGTAAGTCAAAGGGTTCAGGTTCGAATCTCCGAGAAACCAAGTTTTTTTCAACGCTTACGTCACACCAAACATTGTCGGCCCCATCGACGGACTTTTGATGGGGCCGACAATGTCAACAATGCCGTATGTAAACAATGGCAACAATGTCATATGTCAACAATGTCATTCCCCACACTCCTTCTCCCGCCACTTCCTCTGCTCCTTCTCCTGTCACTTCCCCCACTTCGTCCCCCACTCCAAGTGGGCTTGAAACGCTGTTGTTTAACTACTCACTACCTATGATTAGATACTATTTATTTCTTTGCTTAATTTCAAATTCCATATGAGTGCACTTTTAGTGTCACCAGCTCCCCGCCCATTATAAATAAACATCAATTAAAAACATTATATTTTGTTCGTTTTTTAATTTTCATTAACAATTTTGCAGTTTAATCACAAAATGAATGCATATGTATTTATATTTCAAGTAAGAAAATTTATACATACATACATATAGTCACGCCTTTTTCCCGTAGTGGTAGGCAGAGACCACTTCCTTCCACTCGCTACGGTTCTTACACACATCTTTTGCTTCCTCTACTTTCATCTGTGCTCTCATACATGCTCTTCGATTGTTGGTACTTTTGAAAATATTTTATTTAAAAAAATTGAAATTGCATATTTAAACGAGGCTTTTAGTTTTGATCAATTTTGTTTATAACAATTTTTGAGATTCTTAAAAATAAAGGTAATTTACTTTTGGGAAAAATTTATATTTTTTGACAAACCTCGTATACGACTAAATAAATTTATTATCTGATAATTGTATTTTGGAGTTTGAAACATGCAGAACTTTTTATGATAATAACTTTTTTTTCCTAAAATTAATAATAAAAAAGTTTTACATATGGTTCCAACTTACGGAGACATACTATATGTTTAATGAAAATAAGCCATACGCTAAACAAAATAAATAAATCTTAAATTGGTAACAAAATATATAACACGGTTTAATACAAAACGTCTAGTAAACATCTTTAATTTTATAGTTGTCATTCAGAATAAAAAAATGTCATTTTGCAAGTTTTGATTTAACATCACAACTCATAACGTTTTATATGACAGCCGCCACAAGTATGATGTCGAGGTCATGATTGGTCAAAAAGACTTCTTGAATATGTTGGATTAGTCCTTTGGCATTACTTGAGCTGTTTTAAAGATCCCAATTTTTAAAAAAATTTGTATTATAAAGAAAAAAGAAATCATCATTTTTGTACAATAAAACTACATAAATTTGATTCTAAAGAAGTTCAACATACATACAAGTACATACATAAAGGGGTGTCACTAAAAGTTTTGATTTAAAGTGATGGTAGATACTGTTATGTTCAAAATCTGGAATTACGAAGCTGTAGGTTGTGGATGACGCTGAGTTTAAATATAACTTCAGATATTTTATTATCTTTGTTAAAACATAACACTACCTACTTAATTATTTCAACATTAGTAAAGGGTAAGCCTTGGCTGTCAAAGATTTTATAGTTAAAACGTTTATTTTTTATGTTGTTTTAAGAGTTTTTTTTACCAGTTTGTATTTCAAAATAAATAATGGCAAATGTAGGATTTACTAATGATAATTTTTTAAATTTTAATATTATTTACGGCGAGTGTAAAATAATTGGAAAACCGACTTGTCGTGTTTTTGCAGAAAGAAATCCAAATCGACCAAATGCAACTGGTGATATTGTAAGAAGACTGCTGTCAGTTTGGTCAATTTAAGACAAAAATTAATAGAAATAAACCACAAGTGGACAGTGACCTAAACGAAATTAATGTTTTGGGTTATTTTACGGCCTCTCCAAATACCCCATTATAGATTGTGAGAGAGATCTTACTTTGTCGACGAAAACAATTCCTGGCATTTTAAAAAAACACAAATGTAAACCATTTTCATACCATTTGGTGCTTACAATTAGGTGGTCTTTCTCGAAGGGTAAAATTCTGTGAATGGTTTTTAATGAAGACTCAGGAGGATGAAAACTTATAAAGTTATATGGTGTAATGAAGCAAAGTTTAGCAAAAATGGATTATTAAATCGACATAACTCCCATTTTTTGTCTAATGAAAATCCACTTGTTAGTAAAGACCGTTACTTCCAAGATAGTTGGAGTTTTAATAATTTTTGTGCAATAAAAAAAGATAAAATTTTAGCATTAAAATTTTTTAATGAAAATTTAAATGGTAAAAGATATTACCACATTTTAGAAGAAGCCATACGACCAGCGTTACATACTTTAAGAAATAGAGAGGCGGCTTCAGCTTGGTATCAGCAACATGGAGCACCTCCATAACCTCGGGCCTGTTGCTCAGCATCTTAACGACATGTTTGATGATAGATGGATTGTCAATCAGGGTCCGTTTAGTTGGCCAGCTTGCTCTCCTTTAGATTTTTGTATTTGGGGTTACATTAAAAATCAATTATTTTCCAAACCTGTTACGACAAAGAAAGATATGATGCAGAGAGTATTACTTGATTTTAATTTTCTAACTTAAAAATAATTTAATAAAAAGGATTCATAAATGTTTGGAAGTATATGGTGCTAATTTTGAACACTTATTTTAAAACTTTATTTGTTTAATATTACATTTAGTTATTTTTGTTGGTAAGTTATTTAATTAAATTAATACAAAATACCTAGTCAACGTTTTTTATGATATCCACAATTAATGTTCCTTTTATGCTATTGGTTACTTTTCAAAATTAATAACTTATAAAAAAATATCGCCTTAAATAATGAAAATCATGGCCTACCCTTTATTAATGTTGAAATAATTAAGTGTTGTTATGTTTTAACTAAGATAATGAAATATATCAAAAGTGAATGGGTTAAGGTATAGGAAATACCGATACCAAACGAATTGGTTTACAAAAAAAACAGCGGAAAATGTAATAAAAGTAAGCAATTCATAAATGATTTAGATTGTGCATGTTGGCGGCTAAGTTTAACACCCGGTATGAAATATCAATGAGTTGGGAATATGGAGTTAACGGGCAAGCGCTTAATATTTATTGGTTATAATTTTACGTCACTAGCTTTGTTATTAATGAAGATATCGTATTCAATGTGGACTAGAATTTCAAAATTTTGAAAAAAATCGAAATATCTCGAAAATACTTCATTTTTGGTATATGACATTGTGCACAAATTTTATCTAATTTTATCCAATTCTAAAATAAAATAAAAATGATTTGGTTTTATTTAAAATAACAAAGTTTACGGAAGTGTCACAATCAGGTTAACATTATATTTAAACTCAGCGTTATCCAAAACCTACAGCTTCGTAATTTCAGATTTTTACCATAATTGTATCCGCCATTACTTTTCTCGTCACACCCAGTATAGTCACGCCTTTTTCCAGCAGGGGTAGGCAGAGACCACTTCCTTTCACTTGTTGTTACACATATTTTTTGCTTCTCCTACTTACATTAGTGCTCTTATACTTACTCGTAGATTGTTGTTACACTTGACCTGACCTTTTTTCAAAACAATATCTATTTAATCGAGATATCTTTACCAAGGTCGACCTCTACCGACTTGCTTATTCACACTTTTCTTATAAATCTGTTTTGTTAATCCTCCTTACCTATCCAAAAACTCTAAACATTCCTTTATTTATATTTATAAGCACATCTTATTTTACACCATAGCGTTCCCTTTTTTACTATTCTTTACTTTATTCGAGTCACTCGGCTATATTTCAGACTACTCATCTCCGCAGCATTAATCTTATTTTTATGCTTTTTTTGCTAAAATGCAACATTTACCACCATACATAAATGTAAGGACCAGCACTCTTCTATGCATAGCCAGACGTGCCTTTTTTGACACGTTATGGCTGCTCATTTATTTGTTTCCCTGCCAACACCCTTCGCTCAATGTCACAATTATACTTTTTGTCTCTTGTAAACTTTAAACCCAAGTATACAAACTCATTTATTTGTTTCACTCTTTCTCCTTTAATCAGCACCTCGCAGTTTGTTATG
Source organism: Agelastica alni (assembly GCA_950111635.1). Classification (NCBI taxonomy): domain Eukaryota; kingdom Metazoa; phylum Arthropoda; class Insecta; order Coleoptera; family Chrysomelidae; genus Agelastica; species Agelastica alni. The sequence goes on from OX467712.1 coordinate 65,386,772, forward strand.
CTTTCTACTCTTTTAAAACCATTACTTCCGTCTTGCTTATATTAACTCTTATTCTCTTGATTTTAAAGGCATCATGCATTAAATTAACCTCTCCTGCAACTCCTCTTCAGATTACGCTGAACAATGTCCCAGGAAAAGTTCATTGGACAGCGGTAAAGAGAACGAAGAAGTAGTCAGAAGGAAATAGTAGGATACTTTGATTCAAACTGTGAAGAAGACTAGGATGATCGAAAATTTTAAGCCGGTTATGCCTTTAAACTTCACAAATTTTTAATCTTATAAATTAGCAAGTAACAACCTACAGCGTTGAAATAATACACCATTTATTTTTTTATGTTATCATGGCAATTTTTGCAGTTATTCTAAAAACTTGATTGTTGTTAATTTTATATTGTGATATTTTTATATAGAAAAGAACCCTGCTGTGGGTACCTGGGCACTAGTGGGTGAAGGTAAAAGAAAAAGCCGACACCCTTGCAAAACAGGGGGCCGATTCTGCGTTCACTGGACCAGAACCGGTCTTTGAAGTCACTACAAGTTCTGCAAAACAATTATTTTGGACTGGGCAAAGCGAAAAATACTCACGTACTGATCCGATATACCAGGGTTAACACACTCGAAGGCGTTCTTACCTAAACCCTCGAGAAACAAAACTAAGCAGATCCTAGAATGGAGCAGAAACGACCTGCGAATTCTAACATAACTGCTTACAGGACACTGTCGTCTAAGATACCACCACGAAGGATAGGTCTGAATCAACAAACGGACTGTCGCTTTTGCTGCGTGAAAGACGAAACTGCTGAACATATTCTCTGTTAATTCCCAGGCCTGGTAAGAATATGGTTCAATATATTTGGTTATTTCAACCTAAAACCTACCGATTTCAAGAAAATATTACCCCATACAACCATTAACTTCATAAGAAGGGCTTGATTGTGCGGTGATCTGTAAATTTTAGTGGTGAGCCACAATAGACCTACTAAAGGTCGCAGTGGCGGGGCGACCCACTCCCACTCACATGATACCCAACGCAACCTAGATTGAAAAGATAATTTTCTGTTTTTACTTGTTTACCGGTTGGTCCTTTATTTTATATTTATTATAACTCATGAAAAACACTTGGATAACATTTAATAAATGGGTAGACTCAAGATGGTAGTACTTAATGAGGTAAAAAAAAGTTAACTAAAGAAAAGGAATTGAAAACACAAAGAAAAAAATTAAAAACCTGTATAAATGTATAGGTTAATTGTAACAGCTTTGATGTCAAGGGTTTTGTCTGTTTTGTTTTGTACAAAAGTTTTAGGCTTATATAAAAATACGACTTTAAATTGTACTTAGCAAAATTTATAAAACTGTGTTAAAGACCAATAACCGATTATACTTTGTTAAAATTTTCCGAATCCTTAAAAATAAGCTTAAAAATTTGATTAAGAAAATTTAAACAAGTCAATGTATTATAACAAAAGTTCTGGAAATTTATAATAACACGATAACCGTTAATTTAACTAAACGGAACCACTGACGTAATAAATAATTGGATTAGAGAGATAAATAAAGGCAACTACTTATCAATTTTGAATAAATTAATGCAAAAAATTAAATTAACGTATTGTCACTTCCGGTAAATCCATATCATTTATGATTTTTGTATATGTCAAGGAATACCCCCGTGTGGGGTTGCTAGCCCTCCATCGGGAGCCTCCCCAGGTGGCGGATAGGGGAACGCCTCCCAGATATGGGTGGTACCGGGGAAATGAAATACCCGGGGCTGACTAAAACTAGCATGAAGCAGGGCAGCAGCTGCTTCATTCCTGGAGCGAAGCTACTGAAGATTTGCGTCCTTAAAGGTTCGTTACCAAATACTTACAAGCGACCATTTCATATTATGATCAAATCGATTGTAAGGCTGCGATGAGGAAGGCAACGAGAAACCACCTCATTAAATTCCCCAGGATAATCATCAGCATGACTGGAAAAAAAAGTGCCAAGTTCCTCAGTCCCCGGCAGGTCTTAAATGACCAGAGGGTGCTAAGAATCACCGGGCCAGTCATGAGGAAGATTGCTACGTGGAACGTTAAAAGCATGTATCAGGCGGGTAAAATACACAATGTTATCAAGGAGATGAAACGACTTAACATAGAGATACTAGGAATTAGTGAAATGAGATGGCGCAAATCGGGACAATGTGAAATAAATGAACATCAAGTATTCTACTCGGGTAGCGATAACAACCAACACTACAATGGCGTGTGCATCATAATGAACAAGGAAACCAGCAAGTCAGTAATGTCGTTTGTTCCGGTATCGGACAGGGTGCTTTTTATAAAACTACACTCGCAGCCATTTGACATCAACATCATCCAGGTTTACGCACCAACATGTGATCGCCCCGATGAGGAAATAGAAGACTTCTACAAACAAATTACAGATACCCTGAAGCTGGCGAAAAAATCAGAAGTGACTTTTATCATGGGCGATTTTAATGCCAAAGTAGGAAGTACACCACGAGAGGATATTATCGGTAGATACGGATTGGGAACAGCAAACGATAGAGGAGACCGGCTAGTTCAGTTCTGCCAGGAACAAGATTTCATTGTGTCAAACACCTTTTTCAAACTTCCAACAAGAAGGCTCTATACGTGGACATCTAGCGCCCATACCCCTGAAAAAATTATTCGTAATCAAATAGACTTCATACTTATTAAAAAGCGATACAGAAACTGCATAAAGTATGCAAAAACATATCCAGGTGCAGACATAAACTCAGACCATAATTCAGTTGTTGCAGCAGCAAGACTTACACTCAAAAGATGATTGCAAAGACCCAGACATAATAAGCCAGATGTTTCAAGGCTAAAGGACATAAATATAATGAGTAAACTGAAACATGAACCGAATTCCAGACTTGATGCGATACCCATAACGGAGGCAGCCGAGACTGATGAATTGTGGTCCAATATAAAAAATACCATCACAGAAAGTACCACCAAAATACTTAAACCTCAACAAAACCACAAGAAGAAACCATGGATGTCAGAGGAAATCCTTGATCTTATGGAAAAAAGACGGACACTCAAAGGCAAGAGCAACGAATACCGGGCGCAAAACCGCATAATCAAAAACAAGATAAGAGAAGCAAAAGAGAAATGGTTTTACGAGCAATGCCAAGAGATAGAAGCAATGGAAGCAAAACACGATACCTTTAACATGCACAAGAAGATAAAAGAGGCAGCAAGTATCTGCAGAAATAGAAACGCGACGACTTTACAGAACACACAGGGCAGGCTGATACTGGATACTTCAGAAAAACTGACGGAATGGTGCGACTACATCGAGCACCTATTTCACGATACCCGGCCAGAACTTCAGAAAGAATTCTTTAATCAAGGCCAAGGCTTGGACATAACGAAGGCAGAAGTTCAGTATGCGCTGTCAATTTCAAAAAATGGGAAAGCTAGTGGTCCTGATGACGTCTATATAGAAGTTCTAAAAATACTGCAAAACGAAGAATCACTGAACACGCTGGTAAAGCTATTCAATCTTATTTACCGAAACAGCAGTATACCTTCTGATTGGTTAAAATCTACTTTTGTCCCGCTCCCCAAAAACGCGAAGGCCAAGAACTGCGGTGATTATCGTCTTATTAGCCTGATGAGCCATGTGCTTAAACTCTTCTTGAAAATAATACACAAAAGAATATATGCGAAGTGCGAGACAATGATGGGGGACTCTCAGTTTGGTTTTCGCAATGGCTTTGGAACAAGGGAGGCACTATTTAGCATACAGGTTCTTATCCAAAGGTGCCGGGACATGTCGGTGACCGTTTACGCATGTTTCATCGATTACGAAAAAGCCTTTGATAAAGTAAAGCACGAAAAACTACTCAAAATTCTTAAAGAAATAGGACTGGAACAACGAGACCTTAGAATAATAGCCAACATTTACTGGAACCAAAGTGCTCAAATAAGAATCGATAACACCGCGTTCGACGAGATCAAAAGAGAGGCGTTCGTCAAGGATGTATTTTATTACCACTGATATTTAATTTGTATTCCGACAGGATATTTCAAGAGGCGTTGGATGAATGTGACGAGGGGATATCTGTCAATGGGATTAATATCAACAATCTGAGGTATGCGGATGACACGGTTCTTGTTGCCGACTCACTGGAAGGACTGCAGGAGCTGGTAAGCCGCGTGACGGCTGCAAGCTCAGAGGCCGGACTTAGCCTGAACGTGAGAAAGACAAAGTGGCTAGCAGTTAGCAAATCAAACAACGTGGACGGACACCTGACAATTAACGGTCAACGAATTGAGCGAGTAGAAACTTTTAAATATCTTGGGTGTCAACTAAATGAGAAGTGGGACAGCATGCAGGAGATTCGTGCCAGAATAGAACAAGCTCGTGCTTCGTTCCTGAAAATGCGTAAAGTACTTTGCAGCAGAAATTTAAGCTTGCCTCTGCGCGTCCGAGTGCTTCGCTGTTACGTGTTTAGCATACTGTTTTATGGAATGGAAGCTTGGACTTTGACAGATGCGATGTGCAAAAAATTGGAGGCCTTTGAAATGTGGACGTACAGAAGGCTATTAAGAATCTCCTGGGTAGAAAGAGTGCGTAACACCGAGGTACTTCAACGCCTCGACAAGCAGCTGGAAGTTCTGTTTACACTAAAAAAGCGCAAACTGGAGTATTTTGGTCACATCTTAAGAAATGACAAGTATCGACTTTTAAAGCTTATTATAGAAGGGAAGATCGAAGGACGAAGAGGCCCGGGTAGAAGAAAGATATCCTGGCTAAAAAACTTAAGACAATGGTATGGAGTGAGCACTACCACATTGTTCCGCCGAGCTGTAGACAAGGTTCAGATAGCGCTGATGATTGCCAACGTCCGAGGAGGACAGGGCACCTAAAGAAGAAGAAGAAGGAATAAAATATAATATATACACATAGCCTGACTTGTTACTACTCTGCGCTGATGAACAAAATAAAACAGGGTGAGACATTGATTTTCTAGCTAAGAACACATATGCATAGACATTCTAAATAACGATGACATTTTACAAAATAGAACTGTTAAACGTTGAAACAGGTAGTGTTAAAAACCTCTTTTTTTAAAACGTTTTAAAAAACATAATTTTATTACATTATTAAAGTATTAAGCTAATCAGCCATCTGAGGCTTTCCTGAGTGGCCAGAGTCATGGTCATTACTGCATTGATTGTTGATTTGTTTATTTTTTCTATCGCAAAAAAAATTACTCTTTGCTATGGATAAGGCAGTCTTGGTTTGTTTTTTAGTAGGGTTTAAAGATTTTAAAGCCCATACTTTTAGGATTTGTATTTTATAAAACTATACTTTATTATTCTTTTTATTATCCAGTTATAGACAAAATTTTTTTTTATTAATTTTGGCCAAATTGTGCAAATAAAAAAACAAAGTAAGAATAACAAAAAAAAATTATTTTTAAAATTTATTGCTGATAAAGCTATTATTGTTTATTTATAGGAATAAAAACTAAATAACATTAAAATTAATGTCCATTAAAATATTAACAATTACAGCTCTTTCCATAGCTTTAAGTTCGGACCAAGAAGATAGTTGCAATCCCGAAGTGGATTTCTAAAAAAAGAATGTTTTGCTATTATACAAATTACAACAAAAATTTTTTTATTAAAATTATTTATTAAAAATAAAAAATATTGCAGGAATAGGTTTAAACATAAAATATTATTGACAGACCCTTCACCTTGACGTCTTTAAATCTTTTATGAACACCAATTATTAATATCGGTATGCAATAGCTGTACATTATGAAAAAGCAAAAAAAACATAATTTTTTGACAAAAGTCATACGTAAAGGATTCCCTTTTTAATATTGTATTATTAGTATTTATATTAAACCTCTCCCCTACTAATTAAAGAGAACTTTTACCACTGTAAACAGCAAAATTTAAGCGTTTAACATTGTTGTATTAAATTATAACAGGTTTTGATTTTTAACTTGTAAAATAATTTTTGTTTTATGTACGAAAATTTTTTGACATGTTATAAAAAAAATATTTTTCAGATACTTACAGTGCTGATAACTGAAAAAAACCTTTTTTTTGCATGTGTGTTATATTATTTCCATTATCACAAAGCAACTTGGATACTGTAGCTTTTTTTATTTCTCGTAATTGACTACGTGTAAATCCACTATTTTTATTTTCATACCAAAAACGATCCGCTTTTCTTGTATTGTAAAATTGTCTATATATAATGCACAGAAATGTTGGTCCTGCTAAAGTCCCGAACAAATTTTTCTCCATGGCTCCTCCTACTAATAATTCTACATCATCAGGGTCATTGTAAAACATTAATAACTTATCTATATTCTAAAAATAATAAAACACACAAACTTAATTTTTAAAGAACAATATTTGATTCGTAAATTAACTAAATTAAATTTACACACATACATATAGTCTTTTTTTCTTTTCCTTTTGTTTCGCCTTTTTCCCGTAGGGGTAGGAAAAGACCACATTTTTTTATTTGCTACGTTTCTTACACATGATTTTTGCTTCTTTTACTTTTATTAGCGCCATTATCCTGGCTCGTCGGTTGACACTTGACCTGGTATTTCTTAAAACGATTTCGATCTGATTAAGATACATTCGCCTGTGTCGACCTCTACAGACTTGTCCATCCACACTTGCCTTAAAAATCTGTTTTGTTAATATTTTTTTATCCATTTTCTCTACGAGTCCAAACAATCCTAGTATTTCTTTATTTATCTTTCTTACCACATTTTCTTTTTTATCCACAGCGATCCCTTATTTCACTATTCCTCACTTAATCTATCAGAGTCAATACTTCTTAGACTAAAATCTCCACTGCGTTAATTATAATTTTATGCTTCTTCTGCCAAACTTAACACTTACTACCATACACAAGTGTAGCAAGCAGCACTCCCTTATGCACAGCCAGTAGTGTATTTTTGACACGTTCTGGCTGCCTATAAAGTTATGCAGGGCTTTATTAATTTGTTTTCCCGCACTCTCACTATCACAGTCACACTTTTCGTTTCTCGTAAACTTTGAACGCAAGTTTACAAACTCATATACTTGTTCAACTCTTTCTTCTTTATTTTACTAATAAAAAAATCCTTTTTTAAAATTTCGGTGTCTTTGTTTAGTCATTTGGATATAGTCCAGAAGCTTAGAAAATTATGAAGACGTATTAAAAGTAGAAACATTAAAGTTGACAGATTTTAAAAATAAAAAATTTTTTTTTGGTAGATAAAAGTTCAACATTTCAGCGATCGGGTAAACATAGCACGTACATGCTTGTAGTACTTTTGTGAATAAAAAACCTAACATTTAAATATTCCTGAGTAAACTATAACAATTATATAGATACTATTCTACTTAAATATTACATAAAATAATTAACAAAAATGATTGGTTACCCCAAAATTGCATTCTCACACCCAAAGTCGTAGATATACCATAGAAGCATTTGAAAAAATTAATTGATATTAAATTTTAAACAAAAAAATATATCTGAAAATATGAACAATAATAAATTTAATAAAGCTATATATGATTATTGATAAATTAAAAAAATAAAATTAAAGAAAAATACAAATACCTTATTTGGTTAAAAAAAAATTAACAAACTTGGTTTTATTTTAAATTGCCAGTTAAATTAACTTACATCCTGAGTCATTACATCCAAGAATTGTTTAAAATTCTTTGCTTTTTTAAGACCACAAAATTCCCTCATGTCGTTGTAAGATGGTAAACCATGATCCCTTGATCTTTGCACATCTGTTGCTTTTGTATCTTCTCCAAACCTTAAGCTCTTAATAAACATTCCTCTTGTGAACTAGAACAAAACTTTGTTATTTTAAATTTAACAGCTTTCTTTAAATTATAAAATTGCTAGTAGTGTCGCTTATATCATTTGTTAAAAACAGGCCATAAAAAATATTAAATTAAGATATTACCGATATATGTTAAAATTAATTACAAATATAAAATACATCCATACTTTATATTTTTAACAACTAATTATTAAAAAAAAATATTGGAATTTTTAATTTCAACTTAAAATAAACAAAAAAAGTTAAAACAATCCATGGTAACGTAAAATCTGGTCTTTTTTCTAATTTAAAAATTAATGAACGTCCACGTCACATCCATTTTTGAGCGTTTTTTAATATATTATTAAAAAGCACAAAAAAGGGTTATTTTGCCCATGTGTGTCATTGCTATTTTGTAAAATACTATTTCCATGACAACCTACTACTTACGTTCAATAATCCTATTAATATTTGTACAAATAAACATGCAAATGTTGCGAAGAATACTGATGACATTTTCTGGCTAGTGTCATTTTTAAAGTCACCTATGCTCTAATAATCACACTAGCAAACCACTTGCCCCCCTAACTTATTACAGTTTCCAATCATCAGTTGACAAGTTGCTGGGTAGCCAAAGCAGTAGGAATAATAAAAGTCCGTTCCGCTGTGCAATATAATATTGTTACGGATTGTGGTCAGCGAGTGTCCCTGAAAAAAATATTTGACCACGACGTAGCGAATCGCTCACAAAAAACCCTATGATTCATGGCTTTTCGGTAGCAATAAACGCCCTACATATTAGCAGATGATTTATAGCCGCAGGCGGCAATTGGCCCTGCGATGGTAATTAGAATATTTGCGAAGATTAAGGAAAAGTAACTTTTGTTCTAGAAATATTGTTTCATACCTACTTAGGGAACGCTGTGTCGCAAAAAATAAGTTAAAAAGTAAAGTTTAGTTTTGTAAACATAGAGACATAGAGCAAATATCTAAGTGATTTTTAAATAAGTGTTTATTGTATTACATTATAAAAGATTGGAATAAATTGTTTAGTTTTTAAACTGACTGTTTAAATTAACGAACCCAAGACCAAATAACGTAACAATATTATGCTCATAATGTAGCAGTTCAATTGAACTTGGGATGATTTAAGGGGCATTTTTCTATATCGTTTGTAAAAAATATTCTGTGCAATATTGTGCGTTTTGAAATAAATTTTTTTTATAATATTAAATTATAATAAACAATTAATAATGTAACATAAATGTTAAAAATATGATACCAAACTTACATCAGAATCGTAGTATATATCAGACGGCATTTGTGACTGTAAAGCTAGACCCCTGATTAAACTGTCAAAAACATCAGCTTTTTCTAATAAAACTGGACGCTCAATGTAATCTTTTAATGCAATATCGTTGTACCGGTATCTCTTGGAACTAAAAAGACTAAAACCAAAAAAAATATTAGTATTTTTTTTCGGGTGTTTCCAAAAATGCTAACAATTTTAGATGCAAACAAAGTACCCCACCATGTGTTCTGATTGGTCTAATTATCTGTAATTTATTTTCCCAAAAATATAATTTGATGTTTTAAATCTGCTATGGAATGGAACAAGCTTCCAAAATCAGTTTTTCCGAAGAACTATGACCTGCAACTTTTTAAAAAGCGGGTCCACAATCATCTCCTTTCTATAATTCCTTTCCCTTCTAATAGTCACAGTGCGGGCCGTTCTCGGTCCACACGATGTGTCTACCCTTTTTGCAACTATTTTCAGTAAAAAATAATTGTATATTTAGTACGTTTTGGAAATCTTGCAAAATATTTGCATAGTTGTTTATGCAAGTTTTTAACGTAAATGAAAGGATTCTTAAAGTGTTACTAAATATAGGAACTGAAAATCTCAACCTTATATTAGTATATGCTCCGGACATAAAGGTAAAGCAAAAGTAAATAAAAAAAAAATTCTACGAAAATCCGGAGAGTGAATTGGGAAGCATACCGGAAAAGAAAAAAGTGCTTGTAATGGGGGATCTGAATGCCAGGATTGAAAACAATTTACTATCTGAAATAAAACACCAATTTAACGAAGAACACATTAATAAGAACGAAAAAGCGCTAATAGACCTATGCGCACGCCACAACATGATAATAAATAACACCTTTTTTAAACATAAATCCCAGCACAAAATAGAACACCAGAGGTTAAAACTCAACTATAGATTATGTAATATCAAACAGCCAACCCAAACACCCAACTCAAATATTAGACGTAACAAACCTGATCTCAGCCAATATAGGATCCGACGACTCCTTAGTCTTGTGTAAGCTGTGAATATACATACAAAAGAAGAAATTACCACGCAACACAACTAAAGAAAAACTAAACATAGGAGCCATTAGAGACCCAACAACAAAAGCACTATACCAATCTTGCTTAAATCAAAAAATCGAAGCAAACTCCATTACGGGAAAAGACAATCCACAAGGGTGCGGAAAAGAGATAAAAACTAATATCACCAACGCAGCTATCGAAGCTCTAGGTCTAAGGAAAGTAGGAGTTAATATGGCTTCCTGTAACAAACAATGGTATACAACGAAAGTAGAAGCTCTAGCCAAGAAGAAACGTCAAGCGTACCTAAGATATAGGAGTAATCAAACACCGAAAGGAAAGAACCAGTACATTTAAACAAGAAACAGAAACCATTACCATAAAATAAAACTTCTACGTTAGGTTTACCTCCGAAATAGAGTACGACCTATATATATGCTTAAAATAAGAAAACTCAAAATTGTGGAAAATACTTCTTTTTCTTAGTCTAACATCGAGAACGACGTGTAGTGATCACAAGTTAATGTCAGGTGTTATTACTCAGAACTCTTCTTACAGTCTCTCGCCATCTCCCACGGTTAGCAGCAGTTCTAATGGCTTTCACTAGTGGACGCTCGGTTACTTTTGATACAATGTCTGTCCATCTAGATGGGGAGCGTCCGCGTTTCCTTTTGCCAAGTGGTTTGCCCTGGACAATCAGTCTCTTAATGTTGTCGTGACGAGTTATATGTCCGAAGAAGTTCAGTATTCGCGCTGATGTCCAGCTACTGAGACGGTTTGATGGTCCAATCTCGTTTAGCACTGACACATTGGTGCGATGTGCCGTCCACGGTATTCTTAGCATTCTTCGCCATACCCACATTTCAAAGGCGTCGACTCGCCGCTTGTCGACTGCCTTCATAACCCATGTTTTGGAAGCGTACCAGAAAATGAAAAACACTGGGGCATGGACCAGTGATTCTTTGGTATTGATGGATATATATGGATCTTTACAAATTTTATGTAATTGGCTTATTGTTGTTCGGCCAAGTTGAATACGACAGCGAATTTCCATCTCGCAGCTGCCGTAGGAGTGGATAAGGGCACCCAGATAAACAAACTGATCTGCCACTTCACATTTGGCAATGTGATGTGGTCTGTTTGCTATCTTATCCGATCTATCAACTATCAATACTATATATAATATCAATAGATTTGAAATAGTTGATTTTTAGACCATACTCTTTTGATGTTCTCTTGAGTCATTGTATCAATTCTATAAGTTCTTCTGCTGAGTTAGCGATTAGAAGAGTGTCGTCAGCATATCTAAGATATATAAATTTTTCCCATTTATTGCAAAGCCTCCTTTCCACTCATCAAGCATCTCTCTCATTAAACATTCCGTATATATATTAAACAAGAGAAGTGATAAAATACACCCTTGTCTAACTCCCCTTTTGATATCTGCTGTTCTGGAAATACGATTGTCAATTTTGACGACTTTGTTAACATAAATTTTTTATAAGATTTACGAGATGAGTAGATACTCCCGCAACGCACAAGATCTCCCACAAGTTTGACCATTTTACATTTTTGAACGCTTTTTCGTAGTCGACAAAACACATATACATGGGTGCATAGTATTCCCTGGCTTTCTCCATAAGTATTCGGACGTTTAGTATTTATTCTCGTGTACCTCGCCCTTTGACGAATCCTGACTGTTCAGGTGCTATTTGGTGATCGATAAAGTGGACCAACCGAGATCGAAGAACATACAGCATTATTTTGATCGCATGTAAGATCAGGGAAACCAGACGATAATTGTTACAGTCCATCGTTGATCCCTTCTTATAAATGGGTATTATAGTGGTTACAGACCATTCGTCTGGCCACACTCCGTTGTTCAAATTTGCTGGCATAACAGATGTAGGTATGTTTCTCTCCCTAAGGGCCTTCCAGATCTCCGCAGGGATCGAATCTATTCCGGTGGACTTTTCTTTCTTAAGTGCTCTGATTGCTGCGACTAATTCACTCAAAAGGATATTTGGTTCATTTTCCGGGCTTATTTGTTCAAGAGATTAGTAATCATCATTATAGAGTGATGTACAGTAGTCTTTCCAGACGTCGAGCACATCGTTGATATTAGTTATTAGGGTGCCGTTCTTATCTTTAATGGAATATACACCAACACTACAAATTGATCAACTCCAATGAAAAACTTACTTTGAACAACTGTACACAGATATACCCAAAGAGGCAAACAGAAACAAGATTGAAGAAGAAGGTGAAGAAGCTGGAAAATCTCCAGAAATAACCGAAAGAATGACGATAAAACAAATAAAGAAGAATAAAAACAGGAAAGCACCCGGACTAGATAAGATACCAAACGAGTTATTGAAATATGGGGGACACCAGCTAATAACAAAACCATCTTCATTTCTAATTTTTTCCGTTGCAAGGTAGTATTTTTACCTCTGGCTGTTCTTATTAACTTTTAAAAGATTTTAGTGTTGTCAGATAACATTTCATTAAATTCATCTTTATCATTATCAGTCTTTCTTGTCACACTCTCTTTTGCCACATCTTTTAACCTTTTATACTTATTTCTTGACTTGTTTATATCCTCAATTTTTGCCTTTTGAGTTTTTTAATTGGCTTTTGTGGCCAGCCGCCAATCTAATCAAGCTTTTTTCTTTTTCTTTCGTAGGTAACGAATTTATTGTACATAATAAGAGAGGTAGGTAAGTAGTAACTAGTAATCCAAACAAATTTCACTAATTAACCTAGCTATTAAGCTCTAATTTGTCTTGTTGATTCATTTTTGTGTTTTTATGTTTACTAGCCCAAACCAATACTGCAACCATTAAATTTCTAGAAAAGTAATTAGTAATTCTGGGTTATCAATGTGAATGAATGAATGAATGAGTAAATAGGAGTTGTGAAAGAGGTCTAATTTTTTCATAGGAACTTCAGCTTTGTCTGCTTTTTGTACATTTCCAACTCCTTAGTTTAGTCACATTTCTTCAATTCTCCTGTTAAGGAGTAGAAGCTTATGTACTGCTATTACCACAGGTGGATCACTCCCTTGGTCTTATATACAACCCAAGTAGTGCCTCCATTGGACGGTAGCTTTACATTCGAAGATAATATGAGTGGCTGTTTCCTCCTACTTATTACATAATCTGCATATAGGTTCTGTATCAAACACGCCTATATTGTGCAGGTGTTTCCTCGGTACCAAGCCCTACAACTGTTCTAAGTTTTTCTCTACTTATCGAGAGCAGCGTTCCTGTCTGCTTGGGTGAGGGTTTTTTCAGCATTAGTTTGCTGTGCCTAGCTCCTTCTGACTGTGTCCACTTCAACTGATGCTGAGAGTGGATCCAGCCATTGATCGCTGCTTTAACACTGGCCTTGGGTATCCTTATTATTGGTTCTGGCCCAATAAATGGTGTTTCAGAGCTTCGACTAGCTAGTTTGTACGCTTGTTTGTTACCAGAAATACCTTTATGACCTGGCACCCACGACAAGGTAACCATGTTATGGTTAGCCAAGGTTCGTGGGTTTCCGGCATATTTCCGGACAATTTTTAAGTCTATTTTCCGTGATGCCAAAGCTTTGAGTGCCGCTTGACTACCTGATTTAATAAGGATCGTTTTTTTTATATCCTCTAGGTTATCAATGTACTGGGTCGTATAGTACCCATTGTGATTTTAATTAGTGTATGAATACTCAATAGACCGCGATAATGCCGCAACGTGTTTTAGATATAGAGGCAATAATATATAATGTACACGCTTATTTTATATTATTTACTTGTTTTCAAAATATTTACGTTTTAAAATTTTTTTCGTAAATGTAATATGTCACTTTTTAGCATTGCAGTAGTAAGTAAATGCGAAGCTTTTATTTTAAATCGCTACTATATTTGTTTATAATTACTCGGTACATTCCGATTATTAATTATAAAAATATTCGTAATCGTTAACGGAATCAAATTCGATTCGATAGTTGAGTTCCTAGGTTCGAGCATCAACGGTACACTATACAAACGTGAATTTTAATTGGATGACGTAGCGCGTAAGAGCAAAATGCAAAGCAACAATGCATCGAATGTTATATGGTTAAAGCTCGGATTATAGGCAACAAAAAGTTAAGAAAAAAGGGGCTTATATAGGCAAACATTTTTACTAAAAAAGGCAGGAATCTTAAGATGTAGGCAATATAGGCAAATGCCTTTAACTCCATAATTATTAATAATTAGTTGTTATTATAAATTTAATTATTTAATGTAAATTATCTTAAAACAAATATATTTGCTTATCAAAACTAAATAATTGTTAATTTATAATAATTAAACATTGTAACCACTTAAATTTTACTATTACTAGCTACAACTAAGTGCTTTATATTTTTTCTTTTAAAACTCTGCCTTTTAACACTTTAAATAATTTGCAAAAAGAAAATGAACGTTTTACATCGACAGATTTAATTGGAGCATGTTTAAGAGCGGATAATAAATCTAAAGCTAAATTTGTTATTCTTTGGAAAATGTCCCATTAAAAACATTAGCAATATCAGATAAAAACAAGAAACCTTTATTCTTGTCAAAAACAAATTTTATCCCTTTAGAAATTAATTGACCAATATTTTCAGGAGCTGATTTATTTTTTGACTTTTTAACATCTATTAATTTAACTGACTTACATAAATGTATCTCTTGTCTTTGTAATAAGGTAATTGTGCTAACTATTAATTTATAATTTTCATTTATATATGCGAGTTGCTGTTTCAATTTCGGATATTTTATTATATTTTTTGCTTCTCGAATTGTGACATTACTTATTCTACTGCTTCGAACTACGTTACCCACCTTGTAATTATTAGTTTATGTGGTAAAGGGACACCGAGAGGTCTTTCTTTGAATATCTGCACCTTCAACGGAGCCTCTAAGAAAACTTTTTTTATAAAATTTATTAAATCATTCACCAACGAAAACCAGTTTCTTATTCTTTCTGCAATTTTATTTATCCTGTTGGCGACACAAGTGCAATAAATTAAGTTGGGATAAAAAATCTTTAACAGCAGCTTTTAACATAAATGCCGCAGCATCTGAAAGCATTAGAAGTATTTTATTGACTGGTATAGCATTGGGTAAGAAGAGTTTTGTTAAACTATCTTGTATAAATCTACTTAATTGTTTGTTTTTTTCTAATTCTTTAACGTAAACTAAATAAGGTTAACTTTGAAAGTTTTTGTTTAAAATTCCAATCATCAAATTAGCTTTATATCTGCCGCATACATCTGTCGTTTTATTCACGATAATATACAAGAAATTGCACTCTAACTCCCGTTTAATTTTTAAAATAGATTTCACACAGCATTTGTTCATATTTTGTTTTTTTTACGAAGGTACTCTCTTCCGGTAAAAATATATTAAAATGTTTTTCAAAAATAACTTAAAACAGAAATCAAATTTAAATGTGTCCTCCTTCCTTTTTTTGATTTGCTTAAACTATCCCGCAGAGGTGTTTAAACTAACTTAAAGGAATTTAATTTTTCCAGATTCCGTTTGTGAAGTGAAGTTCCATAATGCTGGTCAATAAAGTACTTTTAAGTACTTGAAATCCGAGAATTTAAATAAATAATAATAAGTAAGAGAAAACAAATAAAATTTAAGGTAAACTCGGTTAAGTGTGACCGCATTTCCGATAAGTTGTCTTTTGTTGAGTATATCCAACTATGAATGATTTTTTTTTACAAAAATGCTTTGATATTTAACATTAGCGGATATTTCAGATCCATTTTGTCATATGAAAAAAAAGGTCAATTTTTTTTTAAAACAATGTTTGTAGGTCACACTTTCCCATCGAGTTGGGGGAAGTGTGACTCTGGTATCGTTAAATATTGCCATTGAAATCAGGGGTAAAGTGTGAAAATTTCAACAATATGTTAAACAATGGTTTTTAAATATCTGAAATATCTTTATTCTCAAAGAAATTATAAACTTTCAAACATTAAAAATGAAAAGTCGCAAAATTTACTTTAAAATATGAGGTATCTATTTTGCCTTTAAATGGTTTCGGTAAAAGTCTCATGGTGTCCTCATCAACCACAGTGTCACGATCTTCTATTTTTGGCAACGTGAAAGTATTGTGGGTATATTTTAAGAAGTTAACTTGCCATCCTTCTTCATTCTCGTTCCCAATCTGCCCAACAAAATACTGGATTTTATTAAAGCATATTCTACTATAACCCATCGCCCTGTTGTAATTTATGATTCCTGTTCACCAATCTCATCATCTTAAAACATTTTAGGGTCTATATCAGCGTCTGAATGTTGTTGGCAGGTAAACGAATGAATGGGACACTGCATAGCTTTATCAACAGTCAGAAAGTGTCAAAAAAGGCACGTCTGTCTGTGCATAGAGGTGTGTTGGTTTCTACACTTATGTATGGTAGTAAATGTTGGGTTTGACAGAAGAAGCATGAAAATAGAGTTAATGATGCGGAGATGAGTAGTCTAAAAAGTATCGCCGGAGTGACTCGGTTGGATAAAGTAAAGAATGGTGAGATAAGAGAAAGATGTGGTGTAAAAAAATGTGGTTACAAAGATAGATAAAGAAATGCTTAGATGGTTTGGACAAGTAGAAATGATGGATAAATGGAGATTAACGAAACAAATTTATGAGGCGAGTGTGAATGGACAAGTTGGTAGAGGTCTACCTCGGCAAACATATCTCCATCAAAATTGTTTTAAAGAAAGGCTAGGTCAAGAGTACCAACAACCGACGAGCATGTATAAGAGCATTGATAAAAGTAAAGGAAGCAAAAGATGTGTGTTAAAACCGTAGAAAGTAAAAGGGAAGTGGTCTCTGTCTACCCCTACGGTCCCAATGCAGGAAGTAAATTCTTTTCGAAATATTTAAAAAAAAATATTATTTGCTTTCGTCCAGCCAATCGGACTAGCCGCATAGGCTTTTCCAGGAAAAAAATTCTGTTCAACGGACAACCAGGATATCCACACATTTTTTTCTTTAAATATAATGAGAGGTGGAGCTTTGATACCTGATGCAAAAACGGCTGACAAGACAGTAGTATTTTTCATACCTGGTCCAGATGTTTTCCTTGAACTCGGCTTTTCTCTTGCTCCAACTAATTTTGTTTTATGAGGATCATATGACAAAGATGTTTCATCAAGGTTCCATACCAATTCTGGTCTGTTGAATATGTCAAGGTTCCTTAAAGTTTCATTCAGTAAATTGAAATATTACTTAATGATAAAGGGATCCGTCATTATTTTCCTGGAATACTCTACTGCTTGAGGTTTTTTGATGCTTAGGTGATGTCTTTTCTTTAAATTAAAAAACCATTTAATTTTCGAAATATTGTCTTTGAAAGTAGTTTTTATTTTATTTTTAACAACGAAATCTGCAACGGTATTCAAAAGTTCATTACAAGATAATCCGAATCCCCATCGCTTCATTGTGTTTGGACCTTTAGCCAATCTTTTCTCATCTTTTATTGGAATTGCCGGGGCCCTTTCTTGAGTTATACTTTTCAGTCCGCGGGTACCAGTCACATGATAAAATAATGTTGTTTTGGGAATATTGTAAAATGCAAATTTTTAATATTGCAGAGTATACTATAATCACTTATCTTTATAACAATAATGATTAAAAACTCAGAATTACCGTGAATTTAACACTTAACAGGATTGCAATGGAAATGACGTCCTAACTTAGTCAGCAGGTGGATTAATAGGAACTTTACATTCCTAACAAATATTTGTATAATTCTTGGTATTGCAGAGTTATTTATGTAGCCACGCCTGGAAGAGTTCCTTAGAATACCTTCTATGATATGGCTATCAGGTAGGCTCCATCGTTGTCGTTTTACAATAAATGTTCACACTTACGCTAAAATAACACATACCCGAGTTCATCCTACCAATTTGCCACACGGTTTACAAAATGGTTCACCTTCTTCTGGAGAAAGTTCCAGATATGGTCGGATCCTTAACTTAGAAGTCAGCTTTTCAAACAAACTCACAAAACCTCTAAAACTTTGTTAAATGTGTGCTATTTACTTTTCGGCATACTCTCACATTCACAAAGTACAATTCGGAATACATGTTCTGGTAGATATCTGGATTTAAAATTTTTCTCCATGATTTTTTTTATATTTTGAATAAGTCTTTCCCAACTCCCACCCGTGTGGCGCCAGGGGAAGATTAAAGAAAAACTTGATTTTTCTCATAAGAATAAAATCAATTTTTTTTTTTCATTTTTCGGAATTTCTTTGTAATTTCCTTTTTTAGAACTTCTCAAGCAGGAACCATTATCACAATATATTTCGTTTGAGAAGCCACTTTGACAACCAAATTGCCGAAGTAAATGGATATAGGGATTGGTAGTCAGATCATGGGCTAATTCCAAATGTACCGCACGTGTAGTCATGCATGTGTAAATAGCTTCATACCTTTTTACCGGCTTTTCTTCACTGTGACTTACAGTGTTTTTATAAAGGCTCTGATTGTCGATTAAATTAGGCATTTCGTTAATTGTCCCATTTCTGAAATCTTTGGAGCCGCACGTCGAATTTGGCAGTGTTGGTAACTATTCCAAATGTTTTCACGGTTTGTCTCAACTTCAAAATCCAGAATTTTTGTCGTATGTTATTGATCACAATTTTCTGTCCATGGTGATGCACATCTTTTTGATATTTTATTATTTTTTTTTGTAATTCTGTAATGTGGATCCAATATGATGGGTTTCTTTGTTTGTAAATTCAATGTTAATTTTTCCAATCTCCCATAAAGCCTTAAAATTTCATCTTCCTCAGAAAAAATGCAATTTAATGTTCGAAGTCGACTATTCAAAGGAAAAGGTTTATTTTTCTTTGGTGCAATTACATTTTTTATAAAAAATTCCTCCTTTATTTTTCTGAAGAGAAGGCTTTGGTGATTTTTTTAACTAAGAGTTCGCCCGCTTTAGTACACCGTTTGTTAAAAATATTAAAAACTTTAATACGTAAGATGTGACCAGAAGCAATCTTTGCCATTTTGAAAACATTTTCACATCCGATGTTGACAAGACTAGTTTTTGCGGAATAATAAGGACATTTTTAGATTTTTCTTTCAAAATATCTGGGCTTATCTTATTTTCAGTTCCAACCTCTTTTGGTCATTCTTCTGGGAACTTTCGCAGGAAATTAGGGCCGTTTATCCATCTCTAACTGTTTTAACAGATTTTTTTTTCTGGCATCATCAGCTGTTTTTTTTTAAATTGACGTGTTTCCACTCTGCTATATTAGTAATGTCTTGAATTTTTGAGCAATGAATACTTTAAATCGTCGTGTATCCAATGCAGAACTGTTTTTGAATCATGCCAATAAAAAACAAAAGATATTTTTTAATCCATAGTTTTTTGGAGTGAATTTTTTAAACGAGCTACCATTAAGGCTTCTTGCAATTTCAATTTGGCAATAGATAGGGGTTGTAACTCTTGTCTTGGCAGTAACCAAAATAGTTTAAATAAACTGCTACTCTTAGATTCATATAAAGGCAATTACTGCATAGCTGGTCTCAGATGCAGCACAAAACACATGCAGTTGATTTTACTCCATGGCAATTCAGTGAAAAATATTGCCTTGAAATCTGAAATATTTAAAAAAAATTCAAATCTAAAAACCATGTTTGCCATTAATCATTGAGACTGTCGTTGATTTTATCGTCCCATCCAATTTGGCTTCTTCTTATATTTTACAAGAGAACCTTACCTTAAACAATGAAATTCGCTAGAAATCCTTATGGGTTGAAGATTGACATAACGATTTTAAAAATGTCTTTTCTTGTCGGTCTTCCGTGGTTTTTTAAAATATCACGATCAAATTTATAAAACTTTGTGGGAAAACTTAATGTGTCATCTAAAGGATTCCAATATACACAAAATATTCTTTCTACCATGCCACTATTATTGCTATCCAATTTCTTATGTCCTTTTGCTACTGAATTCACGTCTATGCCCTAAAGAATTCTGTTATCATTGGCAATCCAGTTGCATATAACAAAACCACCTTTTTGATGAACATTAATCACGTCCCGAATTAATTTATTTTCCTCTTCCAATGTGTCCGCATTTTCCAAATAATCGTCCGTAAAATGATGCAGCTTCTGCAGACTTAGAAAAAGCTTCTGACTTTCTATTTTTCGCCTCTTGTACGAGACAAGGAACACATTTTTAACCAAAGAATACTACCATGATTTCGTAGATGTTAGGTTTCACGTTTTTATCCATTCCCCTTCATAGTATTCTTTATGAGTAACAATTTTTTTTTCTGAATCCCATTTGAAGGAACAATGTAAAGGCATATTTTTTTATTTTAAAGTTCAGAAGTATGGTTTGTAGGAAGTTTCAAAGATCTTGTCCGGTTAAAAGACAATAATTTAGACTAATACCATTACTTTTTGCCGATGCATCGAAAACGATTTTTAATTTTTTTGGCTTATTTGGATTGATGACGCCTAAGTGTGATATATACTAAATTATATTGGATTATTTTTCAGTTTAATTTTTTAAAAGTCGTCTTATATACTTCTTTTCTTCCATTTTTTTTTAATTTTTAACTGTACATTTCAGCATATTTCTTGTCTTTATCCATTTTTCTCTTGACACAGTTTTCCTAAGGCATTTATCTTTTTTTTCTGGAAACACCAAATCTTCTCTTTTCATAGCTTTCTTCCACTATTTTTATCGCAGTGTTCAAAATTATATGAGCTCTATTGTTATAAGGTAGCGGGGCTAGTTACTGGGAATTTTCTATCTTTTTTAGACTCCATTGTTCTTTGACTAGTAGTGAAAAACGTCCAGGCCATCCTTTTTTCGTAAAATATCAAGAGCTTAAATATGACAGACTGAATTAAAAGTTTTTGCACTTTATTTTAAATCATTATTGATGTATGGATGATGTATGTACTTTTCGAAAATTTCACATATATTGTTTGGTGGGGTAAAAATAATTTTGTTGTTAAAACATGACGTAACTAAAAGTATGAACAGTTATTTTTTCCGTTGATTGTGAAACTCACTATTCTAGCAATATTCTTATGATGGTAACATCTTCATTTGTCCATTGCAAACACAGTGATTGCTTTAAACCAGTCAAATCTAAAAGTCGGCAAATTCTTCATTGTTGGAAGCAATAGTAGAAGCATCATTCAGCATAACGTATGTCTCGATTTCTTTACCATTGTGACGTAAAATAACTGGTAGAATTTTTATGAGTGCACTTATGCTATTAGAAACGGCAGTTTGTTTCAGTTGCGTTAATATTTTGTGGAACCAAATTGTTCTTTTCTTCAGATTAATTGTGTAAAAGGGTGTGTTGCAGTATTTTATACTCATCTATACCACATACTTTTTTTTCGACATTGTCGGATATTATGGAAAGGGACCATCGCTCATCAACAGACAAGTCGGAAAATTTCTCACATAAGCTCAATGGGTGAATATCCCTGTTGCAGAAAAAACATCTTTTGTTTAAAATTTTATCTAAAGTTGTTAAAGTGACATCTCTATTCACATTAGATTTATATTTTTGTTGCTTGACAAACTTTGAAATATTGATTACTGCTATTGCATTTGCTTTTTCGTCCAACCAGTTTAAAAATTCAATAAGTTTTATATTAAATTTCACTTTAAAAATGTGTTCTACCCACAATAGCTTGTGAAAGATCAACAATTTAATTAAAATTGTGTAAGTTATATGTAAGTTTATAATTTTAATTACATTCTAAGGAAGTATGAGTGGAGATTAAACTATACTTTTAGCGTTTTCTTTTAAACATTTATGTAAACAAAATTGATTTTTCTCATTAGAAAAACCACAAATTTTTTGTGTTTCTAAACTAATAAATAAAGTTTGGCCAGTCAAGAGGATTTCCGTCGAATATTGGTTATTCTTTCGGTAAAGATTATCTCGTCAAAATCTTCGTTATTTAAGGAAGAGTAATTTGATTTTCATCTTAAATTGTAGAAGCTAATACATTTTTGTCAAAATTGTAATTTGTTTTTTACTTTTGTATCCTTTTAGCTAAGGCATTTCTATACCTGTGTTGTTCTTTCGTAATCGAAGATGTTGGGCTTTATTGAATAATGTATTGACTCGGACTTAAAATCGGACTCGCTAAGCTCATCATTTTATCGAATTAGCTCTTTTAAAAATTATCGGATCGCCAATATCTGATAATTGAAATCTACCGATTATGCTCATTGCTTATTACTTTAATTACTTACTGTGAACATAATAACAAACAAACAGAATTTTTTTTTATTTTATTATAATTAATAAAAAAAAAAAAAAAAAACGATACAACTACGTATTCCCCCATAATTTTCTGTAATAAGATTGTAACGAACTTTTAAGTACCTAATTTTAAATGAACTTACCCTAATTTTCCAACGATTAAAGAATGGAACTGTCTGAATGCACCATGAGCGAATTCATTATAAACATGAGGCTTTTGATTTTCATCGTAGTCGTTCACATACATATAGTCGGCTATTTGATATATAATTTTATTTTTAATTAAACCTTCATACCCTACATACACCGGTAATAATTCGTAGTATGCAATGTGTTGATATTTTGCTATGTTTATACTTCTTGCAATCTTAAAATAAATATAGAAAATTCATTATCTCATATGCTATCTATGATTTAATCGTTTGGCAAGATCTCAACCGATTCCAACAAAAAAAAATATGAAACAAGATGTGAATAAAAATAAACACAATACCTACTTATTATTATTTATTATTAAATTTTAAAGATTTTTGGGTATAAACATATACTATTTCAGCAATTTTTAATGATTTGTATGTTTTTATTGCAGTAAAGCAGCATGTACACAATGCTTTCATTTTAAAACCAGCCAGTCCATAGTAGGATACCACAAATGTTTAGAGTGACTAATATTTTCAACGTACACCTTTGCGGGTCCAAGGAAAGAAAAAATTGATGAGTCATAGGCGTGTAGATATTATTATAGTATTAAAAATAATCTTCAGAATTTTAGAACGAATTAAATGTAACAAAAATTCTTTTCTTATTTTAAAGATGCCCAAGATGAAGAAAAGCGGCAATAATAATTATCGAATAAGTTTAATACGAAAAAAATGTACACATTATGTCTTTCTATTGTTGATTGTAGATTGTAGATTGTAGGGTGGGTCGTGAAGGCCATGCTGCCTCTCAAGCACTTCGACCTATCAGATCTTTTGTGCATAACTCTTAATCTATTTGAGGCTTGGGATTCTAAGACTTTGAGCCAAGTTTATCAGTTTCCCGGGGGCTAAGTTTCTGACATCGAAGTGCTTTAGGAAGGCCCCTTCCAGAAACTTTAGCCTCTTGCAGAAAAGAGCTGGGCATTCGCAACGCAAATGTTATGCAATTTCAGCGAAGTTCTCGCAGTAGCGGCAACTATCACTCTCTGTTTTGCCCATCTTTTTAGATGATACCTTAAAAGGCAATGTCTTTTTATTATTAGTGTTAGTTTTAAGTTAGGTACATTCAAATGTATAATATATTTTTTGTAAATCCCTGTTATAAACTGTAAGTCTTTTGAGATAATAGTTATAGTAATGAATAGTTAAATAGAATGACATACTTCTTTCCATTTCATATGAAAAATATGAACAGATAATAGTTTACTTCATTCCAATCTGAGTCGTCTGTCATCTTCAGAGTCATTAGTAGTGTCTACGCCTAGATCCACAACTACGGGTTCGATGGTAATTTTAATGCAATTATCAAGATTCCACATATTCTGCTCTTCTTTTCTTTTCTTTCTTTCTTTTTTTTCTTTTACTCCATGTTCGTTACATTTTATCCACGATTGTGAGGTTACTTTGTTGACGGCACTACTAAGAAGATTTTTTACGTCATTTAATTTGAAAGTAACAATGCTCTTAGCTACTCTATGTTTTATTTGAGCCCATACAATAACTATTAGATTTAACTAACAGTGGTTGGGTGACAAACAAAGTACAATTACGCCTCGTTCTCGCGCTAAGTTTAGTAATTTAATTTTCAAAATTGGTTCATTATATTTAATATTTTTCTTAGCAAGCCAATCTGCTTTGAAAACTTGTTCCAAAATGCTACATAGTGTAACTACCTCACTAACATTCTTATTTTGTTCTATGGCTTTGTCCTTTAAACACATTTCTCATTATTATTTTTTCTTCGGGTGTTAAATTGTGACGTTTTCTATTGATATTCGGTTTACTATTGCTATTCTTACTCATATTTATTATTTGTCACCAATTTTAATTAAAGCTAAATTACTGCAATTTACACTTCTAATTATATCGAAGATTAACGAAGAAATAGAAACAATGTTTATAACAAACTTTAAAACTATAAGTCTCGACGATAAGTAATGCACGTAAAAATATGCAATAAAAACTAAACGTTAAAACGCCTTTCCCCAATAATACGAGAAAAATCTGTTCTTTGCTTTACGAAACCCTTGCAGCACGTATATAAAAGTTCCTTATCGATAAAATCTAAGACAAAAACGACCTATTAAATGGCGCTATTGACAATAACGTAGCTTTAATTTGCGACGCAATTGTTGATCTCGTCTATTATCTACTGTTAAAGAAAGATATAACTACAACCAAACAGATACATTTAAGTTGAATCATACACGCTGACAACGTTTCATTTTGCATCGAACCCTTAATTGCTTAGAAGAAATGTGAAAAGTTTAAAAATAAACCAGTCAAATAAACGAAAATATTTCAACAAAATGAGACCTGTTCGGAAAGTAAATAATAAACAAATAAATTAGTTATTTAAAAATTAAATAAAATATATGAGATGGTGATTTTCTCAATTTTTATGAAACTACCTGATCGTATAGTCTTTGGAAAGTGAGTAAAAGAAGAAGGTTTTTGTAAATCAGTAAAATATTAAACAGTTTTTGTTGGAACCCACTTACTTTTTTATTTATTAATGCTGAATCTTTCTCTTTTTATCGGTATTCCTCAACAACTTTTTGGTACAGGGTAAATGTCTAATTTGATTGGTCTATAAAATCGCTGTACAATATAAGTCACTCATTACAATTGTGGGATTTAACTAAAAATAACTTTTGATTTTGCGTAAATGTAAGAAAAACAAAAAACACGTCAAATTTTAACTGGGTTTAAAAATGTTTAACGAATAACTAACTAAACAAACTATTAATTTTTAAAACAAAGAAACTAATTGACAAAAAATATCATAAAGGTGACATGTTTTCGAAAATAAGTAAATTAATCCCTAATTAGACCTATACCTATCCAACAGTGGCGTAGGTCGTTTTTGTTATAGTCTCATGTTATTTCACAAAATTTATTGTTATCAGGAAAATACATCAATATAATTAATTGTTGTTTATATTGCTGATTTGCATTTTTCTTGGGTTTTTATTTAATATATTAAAAGGTAGGGGTTGCTTTTTGACATTTAAAAAAAGGGGTGGGGATGTTAAAGGGGTTCCACTTGGAAAAAACGGAATAACATTTTTAAACCTTCTATTTGATTTAAAATTGTATGTTTTTGGTTTTTCTTACATCTACGCAAAATCAACTGGCCTTTTTTTGAAATGAAAGCACTTTATAAGCATGATATTATACTTACCTACTAAAATATCGTATAAAAATACGGCAAAAAAAACAAGTCAAACAAAATAAAACATTAAGATTTTTTGTAAGTTAATTTTTGACAGCTACTCTAAAACAGATATTTAAAAAATGGTATTTTTTTTTAAATCAAGACATGAGCGTCGCGCTGATTTATTTGTAGAAATATAGAAAGTGGGAAAAACATACCTACAGAATTAATTATTATTTAATACAAAATTAAAATAATAAATAAAAAATCTTAAAATTATTAAAACATGGGGAAAATTTTTGTCATGATTAATAATACAAACATTTAATGAAGACTTATTATAACAGTAAAATCTTATTTTAAAAGGATAATTTTTTAACTTTGTATGCTGGAAAAATCCAGACAAAAATTATAAAATAATGTATTATCATTATAAATATTCATTATTTAATATTTTTTTAACTCATTCCAATTTCAATGGGTCAAGGTTTTACAAGGCGCAGCTATAAAATTTGCTACAATAAAAAAATTTAAAAACCTCTTTCAGAAATGTTTTTTTGTATTTTTCAAATAATATATTATACAAATAATTGACTTTAAATGAACATAAAAAGCAATTGCTTTAGTGCCCTCAGTGTCATCTGTTCCTCGACCACGTTGGAACTTTAACAAGGCAAATTGGCCTGCTTTCACCATTAAGCTTAATAAATGCTCCAGAGTCAATCCTCCAACAAGCGCAAACTACGAACGATTTGCCGGCTTATTGATAAGCTCAGCCAAGAAGACCATCCCAAGAGGCTACCGAAAGGATTACATCCCTGGCTGGAGTCACACAAGTGAAACCATGACCAAGAGATAGCGGACGAGCTTTTACATAGCCTAGACGCTGTACGCAAACAAAAGTGGAGTAAAACTGTTGAGGCTATAGACTTTAAATAATCTAGCAGAAAGGGATGGTCCCTTCTGCAAAAACTGGGAAGTGGAAACGCACCGATCCGTTATAACCCTGCCGTAACGCCAAACGCCGTTGCCTCATATATCGTCTTTTTAGTTCTAGGTCACCCAGAGATCGTGAGCACAGTACCCAAGTCAAAAGGAAGTTTAGACGCCTGAAAGCCGCCACCGATTTACAATCAGAATACTCACGGCCCTTTACTCATAAGGACATTACAAAGGAAAAAATGCCCGTGACTGGATGGCTAAGCTCCTCACTAACATTCTAAATACAGGAACTATCCCACGCGTACCTATTTAGACAAACAAAGATAATAGCGATCGTGAAACCAGGTAAGCCAAATGACAAACCAGGGAGCTACCGTCCCATCGCGCTTCTAAGTGCTAGTTACAAACTATTAGAACGGTTTTTGTACAACAGAATAAGCCCAAAGATCCTGAAAGGTGTAACAGCTAAGCAGGCTGGATTTAGGCCAAAGCGAAGCTGTGCCGACCAAGTTTTGTCACTTACAACTTATATAGAGGCCGGATACCAGAAGCAGCTAAAAACATCCGTCGCATATATAGACATAACTGCAGCATATGACAGTGTCTGGAAACAAGGGCTGCTCTACAAACTTTTTCGTCAAATAACCTGTAAAACAACTGTGCGATTAATCAACAATATGCTGAGCAACAGATTGTTTCGTGTTTCCATGGGAAAGTCACTGAGCGACTGGAAGAAACTTAATAACGGCCTTCTTTAGGGCTCAGTTTTGGCTTCACTTCTGGCTTCTGGCTTCACTTGCTAATATGCCCACAACAAGATTTAGAAAATTTGGCTACGCTAATGACTGGGCAATAGCAGCCAGAAGCAAATCAATGGAAGAAATAAAGGAAACGCTAACATATGACCTGAACACCCTAGGGATATACTGCTGCAACTGAAGACTTCAACCAAGTGCAAGCAAGACGGCGGTGGCATGCTTTCACCTAAACAACCGCATGACCAACGGAGAACTCAGTGTAAACTTCGGCAACAGGCTGCTGCACCACAACCGGTATCCCAAATACCTAGAAGTAACTCTTAACAGAACTCTATCCTTCAAACAAAACCTAACTAAGACTGTCTCAAAAGTCAAGACAAGAAATAACATCATACAAAAACTATGTCGCACAACATTGGGAATCTCCGCTACCACGCTTCGCTGTTCTGCATTGGGGTTAGTTTACTCTGCGCGGAATATTGTGCTTCAGTCTGGCTAAACAGCCCACATGTTAAAATGGTCAAAGTTCAACTAAAACATACGATGCGTTTAATCTCGGGCACAATTAGTTTTACACCAAGTCACTGGCTACCGGTTCTGAGCCATATTCCTCCTCCAACAATACGAAGATAAACTGCACTTTTCAAAGAGTACAACAAGGTTTTTTAAAACTCACAATTACAAATAAACACAGATATAGACGACATAGGAAGCGCTCAAGAAACCCCCCTATCAGAATAGCCGAAAAACTGGCGATCGCTGACTTTAACCCAATAAATTATTGAAGGCATAAATGGACCCAAGTAGCCCACTTGGAACTTCACAACATGCCGTGCATAACAACTACCCCGGCCGGCTTCGAGCTACTACGTAGGATATGGACTACGCTTAAGCGAATCAGGACCAATCATGGCAGGTGTGCCGATGCCTTCTACAAGTGGAACATAATTCCATCTCCACAGTGTGACTGCGGCGCTAAAAGGCAGACGATCCGTCACATCACGGAACACTGCAACCTAAGGGCACCCGAATGACTTTCTGACGGCGACACCAGACTTAATTGAATAAAATAATAATTTGGACGTTCAACTATGAATAAGTTATATCTTTGTGTTTTTACACTGTGCTATTTGTTGTACTATTAACTTGCACGACATATTATGTGATGTGTGCCATACGATAAATAATTACCAATGTTGAATATTTTTTTGTTTTATCAATGTCTTTGCTCGTGCTTGCTTTACTTTTTCTTTTTTTATTGAAAATTTAGCAAATAACAAATTACAAACGCACAAATCGCAATCACACAACATTTTTTTTGTTTTATACAGAATGGATTTAATTTTGACAATTAATACTGTTTTAAAAATTAAACTATAATTTTATCTTCTTTTTGTACAATTTAAAAAAAATGTAATTAAAAATTAGCAAGGAAATATTTTATTTTTTGTTAAATATAGTTACCTGAAATAACTTGTTATCATTCCAGTGGGGGTTAATTTTGGCTAATTCTCTTGCAATTCTATTGTGTTCTCGAATCCAAAGAATGTGGGATATAGTAAGTTGGGGATTTTGAATAATTCTTTTATCTCCTGTAATAATTATCTTTTTGGTAACAGTAACAAAACTTAAATAAACTTTAATTTGGTATGACATATTTTAATATTCAATTTAAATAAATAAATAAATTCCTAATTTTAAAACTAAGTAAAAAGGCTATTCAATGAAAGAGTTATGTATAATTTTTTTTTTAATGAAAATAGTCGCAAAAAGGGTAGACCTATCGTGTGGGCCGCGGACGGCCTGCACTGCGACTATTAGAAGGGGAAGGGATTCTAGAAAGCAAATGATTGTGGACACGCTTTGAAAAGTTGCAGGTCATAGTTTTCTGGAAAAACTGATTTTGAAAGCTTATTTCATTCCGTAGCAGCCCTGTAAAAGAAGGATTCTTGATGAAGATTGGTCCTTGTAGTGTCAATCTTGAGAGTAAATGGGTGAGAGTGATCAGCGTGCCGAGTTCTTCGGCCGAATGTGGCCAATGGTGGTACAAGAGTTTTTATTTCTCTGGAGCATCTGCCATGGAAATATCTGTAGAGCAAAGACTGGTCTGCAACTCTTCTTCTATGTTCTAGAGGGTGAAGGGTATCTGTGAGAGTTGAGCTGTTTATCAAGCGAATGGCTCTTTTCCGAATGGAATCTAGAAGACGAAGAGAATGCCTTGGTGCTGAACTCCAAATGTGCGAGCAATATTCCAGTAGAGGTCGGATTTGAGCCTTGTACGTCGTCAACAGTTGATCAGGAGTAAAAAATTTTCTGGCTTTCCACAGAAAACCTAGCCTCTGGCTTGCCGACTTTGCGATGTTTGCAACATGGTCATGCCAAGACATATTATTGGACACCGTAACTCTCAAAATCGAGATAAAGGGACTTGGTTCAAGGGTATTTCCGGACATTGTGATGGGATGATTTGAGGAATTCAATTTCTTGGAAAACGTGGCGCTTTGTGTTTTTTGGATGTTGAACTGAACAAGATTGTTGTTTTCCCACTCAACGATTGCTTTAAGATCTCTATTGATGGAATCAACCTGTTCCTGTCTGAGTCTATTTGTATCATTCACCGAAAGTGATCGATAGGATGTGAAAGTTGAGACAAGTGTGCTATCGTCTGCGAAACTGTAAATGGGGTTCGTGGTGGTTTTCAAGAGGTCGTTGATGTGTAAAAGAAATAAAGTGGGGGACAGGATGGAACCCTGGGGGACCCTGGCATTGGTTTTAAACGCATCAGAAAAAAAACCATTAACTGCCACATGTAAGAAGCGATCTTGCATGAAGCTAAAGAGCCATTGGCGCAGTTTGGTTGGGAGACCGTAGGCAGATAATTTACTTAACAATGCCTGGTGCCAAACGCTGTCAAAGGCTTTAGATATATCCAAGGCTATTGCACGGGATTCACCAAACTTCTCAATAGTGTTTGTCCAGAGCTGAGTGACATAAGCCAGCAAATCTCCAGTAGACCGAAATTGTCGAAATCCATATTGTCTGTCATGGATTATCTCAAATTTCTCCAGATATTTGATAAGTTCTGTGTTGATCGCTTTTTCCATAACTTAGGATATAAGTGAGAGCAATGCAATAGGGCGATAATTCGCAGGAATAGTCTTCTTTCCTTTTTTCGGAATCGGTTGGACTTTAGCGTTTTTCCACATTGACGGAAATAATCCTTTGCTGTATGATAACTTGAAGAGTCTACAGAGAACTGGGGTGAGCTCTTGAGCAGGGGTCTTCAGGGCAATTGTCGGAATTCCATCTGGTCCTACTGCCTTATTAGAGTCAAAATTTCGTAGGATTTTCCTGATAGTGCGATGGCGGATAGCGACATCAGGCATTGATGCGTTTATTCTAGGTATCGTTATAATATTTATTATTTGGTATAATAATTATTTTATAAAGGTTAAAATTTTTTACCTTTTAAATAAAAATATCTGGAGGTATTTAATTTTAAGGTCAAAATCTACAACTTAATTCAGGTCTTGGAGTTGATTTAAAACAATTACCAAGTTTTGACAAAATTTATTTTACCAGCAACCCAATGTACCTAATTCTACACCAGCATTTGTAGCCCACAAAAAAAATTATATGGGAATTTCTTACACATTAATTACAATTTATTACAAAAAAACGCGATTTTTTTAAAAGCGTGAATTTCATAAAAATGGGGTGTGGTGCAATATTAGATTAATGCTACACCTCACCTTCAAATCGGAAAAAAAATTACATGAGAATTTCTTACACATTATTTACAATTTATTACAACAAAAATGGATTTATTTACAGGCGTGGATTTCTAAAAAATGGGGCGTGGTGCAATATCTAGACCAATGCTACACCACACCTTCACCTCTGGAATAATATGAGCATCTCATTAGCAACAGACATTTTTACAAATTAATTACTAACGTTTTATGTTAAAATCAACCTAAAAAATACACCCAAGTAATATATTGGTTGACAAAATAATATTCTGTCGCAGTACAAATTTCTTACACCACCCCACCCCCTAAAATATTACTTTTGGTAAAAAAAAAATTATTTATTTATTACACTGCTCAACACGGTTGAACATTATTTTATTCGGTCAAACCACGCGATTTATGTGTTTCAAATCGAGTACCAATTTCTTACACCCCCATGCACCACCCCACGCATTAAAAAATTAATTAAAGTGATAAAATAAATTATATTTAAAATATATCATCCACACCCCAATTCATTGCACTACTCAACACGGTTAAAAATTATTTTATTTGGTCAAACCATATGTGTTTCAATTCGGTTATCAATTTCTTACATAACCCCACACGATAAGAAATAACTTCTAGTAGTAAAAAAAAATCATATTTTAGATATTTTATCCCTTCCCGAATTTAATACACTGCTCAACACAGCTCAAAATCATAATTTTTTGGTCAAAACTTGCACTTTCTGAATTTGAA
Source organism: Agelastica alni (assembly GCA_950111635.1). Taxonomy (NCBI): domain Eukaryota; kingdom Metazoa; phylum Arthropoda; class Insecta; order Coleoptera; family Chrysomelidae; genus Agelastica; species Agelastica alni. The sequence goes on from OX467712.1 coordinate 65,418,782, forward strand.
AGAAAGTACGAAATTCTTACACCACCTTACACTATAAAAAATTACTTCTAGTAGTAAAATAAATAATGTTTCAAATATCTCATCCACTCCCGAATTTATTACACTGCTTAGTACGGTTGAAAATTATTTTATTTGGTCAAATCACGCGATTTATGTGTCTCAATTCAACTATCAATTTCTTACACCACCCCACACTATTAGAAATTACTTCAAGTGATAGTTTAAATTATATTTTAGAAATCTTGTCCACTCCCGAATTTATTACACTGCTCAACACAGTTGAAAATTATTTTATTTAGTCATACCACGCCATATATGTGTTTTAATTCGATCATCAATTTCTTACATCACACCACACTCTAAACAAATACTTTAAGTTATAAATTAAATCATATTTTAGATATCTCATTTACTTTAAAATTTATTACACTGCTCAACACGGTTGAAAATTATTTTATTTGGTTAAACCATGCGATTTATGTGTTTCAATTCGCTTTTTTATAGTGTGGGATTGTGTAAGAAATTGATAATCGAAATGAAGCACATAAATCGCGTGGTTTAAACAAATAAAATAATTTTGAACCGTATTGAGCAGTGTAATAAATTCGGGAGTGGATAAGATTTCTAAAATGCGAATTATTTTATCTCTAAAAGTAATTTTTTATAGTGTGGGGTGGTATAAGAAATTGATAATCAAATTCAAACAAATAAATCGCGTGGTTTGACAAAATAAAATAATTTTTTAACTGTGTTAAGCAGTGTAATAAATTTGAAAGTGGATGAGATATTTAAAATATAATTTTTTTTATTACTAAAATGTATTTGTTATAGTTTGGGGTGGTGCAAGAATTTCGTACTTCCTTTAAAACTCAGAAAGTGAGAGTTTTGTCTAAAAAATTATGATTTTGAGCTGTGTTGAGCAGTGTAATAAATTTGGTAGACAATAAGATATCTGAAATATGATTTTTTTTATTACTAGAAGTAATTTTTTATGGTGTGGGGTGGTGAAAAAGTTGGATACTTTCTTTAAAATTTGGAAAGTGCGAGTTTTGATCAAAAAATTATGATCTTGATCTGTATTAAGCAGTGTAATAAATTCTAAAGTCGATAAAATATCTGAAATATGATTTAATTTAATACTAAAAGTATTTTTATATAGTGTGGGGTGGTGTAAGAAACTAATAATCGAATTGAAACACATATCGCGTGTTTTGACTAGTTAAAATAATTTTCAACCGTATTGAGCAGGGTAATAAATTCGGGAGTGGATAAAATATCTAAAATATAATTTAATCTATTACTAGAAGTAATTTCTCATGGTGTGGGGTGGTGTGAGAAATTGATAAACGAATTGAAAAACATAAATCGTGTGGCTTGACCAAATAAAATAATTCTTAACCGTGTTGAGTAGTGTAATATATTCGAGAGTGGATATGATATTTTAAATATGATTTATTTTATCACTTTATTTTTTAATGTGTGGGGTGGTGCATGGTGGTGTAGGTTAGGTTAGGTTAGGTATCATGTGAGTGGGGCGTGGTCGCCCCTCCACCGCGACCCTTAGTAGGTCTATTGTGGCTCACCCCTAGAGGTCTCAGTTCACCGCACAATCCAGCCCTTTTCACCCAGCCCAATCACTGTCGTTTGAAAATGAGTCGTAATCAACATCCCCATCGTCATTTTTTCTACTACTTTGCGCATCACTGGGTAATGTAAAATAAAAATGCAGGTTTTGTTTATCGTGTGTTTTAAGTTCATTAAAATGTTTCATTATGTTTTTTCGGTCTTTTTCGGTCTATTGTGGCTCACCGCTAGAGGTTACAGTTCACCGCACAATCCAGCCCTTCTCACGAAGTATATGGTTGTATAGGGTGAGATTTTTTTAAAATCGGTAGGTTCTATGTTGGTGTATCCAAATATGTCGAACCTTATTCTTCCCAGGCCGGGGCATGAACATAGTATGTGTTCAGCAGTTTCATCTTTCACGCACCAGAACCGACAGTCCGTTTGTTGGTTTAGACCTATCTTTCTGAGGTGGTATCTTAGACGACAGTGTCGTGTAAGCAGTCCTGTTAGAATACGCAGGTCATTTCTGCTCCATTCTAGGATCTGATTAGTTGTGTTTTTCGAGGGTTTAGGTAGAAATGCCATCGAGTTGGTTAAATCTGGTATGTCGGACCAGTACGTGAGTATTTTCCTCTTCGCCCAGTCCGAAATAATTGTTTTGGCAGCACTTATGGTGACTCCAAAAACCGGTTCTGGTCCAGTGAACGCAGATTCGGCCCCCTGTTTTGCAAGGGTGTCAGATTTTTCGTTTTCTTTCACCCCCTGGTGCCCAAGTGCCCACAGTAGGGTCACCCTGTTGTTCGCACCAAGGTACTCTAAGGATTCGATGCAATTCCATACAAGTTTAGAATTTATCTTGTTGGAGCTCAGTGCTTTTAAAGCTGCCTAGCTGTCTAATATTATACTTATGTTTTTGTTTGCTAAAGGTCTGTTGGTCAACTCTCTTGCACACAATTCGATAGCGAATACTTCAGCCTGAAAGATTGTAGCATACCTGCCAAGACTGGTAGATATTTCAATCTTTGGTTTCCTGCTGAAAACACCGGCAACAACTCCATCTGGGATTTTTGAGCCATCTGTGTACATTACATATTCAGTCTCTGGGAAGAGGAATTGTCCGCTCACCCATTCGTCTCTCTTCGGAAAAAAGACTTTAAACGACTTTTCTACGTGTATTTTTGTGGCTAGCAAGTCAGGAACCATCCCGAGAATTTAGTGGTTTTTTGTTTCACTCAGTATCCCGGAGTGATCCCCGAGTTGCTCTCCATTAATTTGCTTTTCCAAAGACAGGAATCTGTAGGAGACTATCCTGGCCTTCCTCTCTAAGAGAATATCTAGGGAAGAATGATCTAGGAGGTGTTCCATCGCTGCCGTTGGTGTGCTGAACATAGCCCCAGTTATGGCCATGAATGCCAGCCGCTGAAGGCCAGCAAGCTTTGCTCTAGCTGTTTGATGTAACCCTTTGGTCCACCAAACTACTAAGCCATACGTGACCATAGAAATTATCATTTTTAGATAAATCCAGTAAATCTGTTTGCGGTTCATTCCCCAAGATTTGCCACATACTCTTCTGTGATTTCAGAAAGAAAACCTGGCTTTGTTTATTGTTTTTTACAAGTGGGCGTTCCAGGTAAGTCTTTTATCCAAAACTACACCTAGGTATTTTACTTCCGTCGCAAATGGAATGCTCTCTCCGTATAGGACAGGCTGCCTAAGCTTATCTAGCTTTTTTCTTTTTGTAAAAGGAATAATTACAGTTTTCCGGGGGTTGACAGTCATCTGTTCCCTCTCGCACCATCTGTAAACTGTGTTAAGGGCTTCTTGGAGGACGTTTGAGATCGTCGCTTCAAATTTCCCTCTAACTATTATCACCAGATCATCCGCATAGCACTGAAAATCTAGTCCCTGCATGAAAAGCTCGCTCAGCAGAGAGTCGACTAGTTGTGACCTCGTTAAGGGGGAAAGTACCCCACCTTGTGGACACCCCTTCGCCGCCTTGAACCTAACGGACTCTCCATGCAGTAATGATATTATATATCTGTTTTCAATCTATTTTTGATTCAGTTACAGATTTTACTGTCTATCCCTCTATCCCTAAATGATGTATAGAGTGACTGTGGTAAAGCGTTATTAAATGCTCCTATTATATCTAGAAAAGCTGCCAGTGCAATTTCCGTATGTTTAAGGGAATGGCCGATCTTTCCCATTAGATTGTTTAGAGCTAAATCCGTAGATTTGCCTGTTTGGTAGGCATATTGATGGGGGTTTAAGGGATGTTCCCTAATATTCCCCTCTCTCATATGTCTATCAATAATTTTTTCCAGAGTTTTCATTAAAAATGAGGTAAGGCTGATCGGTCGGAAGGATTTAGGTAGGGAAAGGTTCACCGTACCCGTTTAACGTATGTATACAACTCTCGCCGTTGACCAGCCTAGCGGAATATAACTCCACGCCAAACTCGCTCTAAATAGTTTAACCAAAAGAGGTAGTAAAATTTCGCTGCCCTTCTAAATAAGGGCATGGAAAATACCAGCCTTCCCTGGAGACTTGAATGGGGAGAAATAGTTCACCGCCCATTGTACCGATGTTGGGGTAACCACTTTTGAAACATTTTTACAGTCCTTCCTTTTGGGTCGTGATGTCGATCCCATTGAGAGTGAAATTTGCTCCTGGTCCCTCAGAAGCAGACTGCCGGGAAAGTGGGTCTGCAAGAGAGTCTCTAACGTTTGCCTACCAGAGTCCGTAAAAGAGCCATCTGGTCGTTTTATCGATCCAATCTCTTGCGTCGGATCTCTGGCGAGAGCCTTGTGGATTCTTGTGCTGCCAGGTAGATCTGATATACTCTTACAGAACCTCCTCCATGATTCTCTTTTGGCTTTCCTTATTTTTTTGTTATAAGTCGTTAGAGCTGTACGATAGATTTCCCAGCAACCTGTTTCTTTAGCTCGATTGAAGAGACGTCGAACTTCTTTTCTTTGCTTGTCTTAGCTTCTGCTCCACCAGGGTGTACCTCTATGGTCCCTCTTCTCTTTTAATGGGCAGTTTTCCTTATAGGCCGTTAGAAGGGCGGATGCGATATGCTCATTCGCCGCTTCTATTTCGGCTCTATTTTGTATAGTGCTATTACCGGTACCTAGGTGCTGTTGGAGGGATTCACAGTACCCTTTTCAATCTGTGCATTTTGAATCTCGAAATTGCACTATCGGACGTTGTCCTATTCTTATGTCAAATCGTATGTGTCTATGATCTGAGCATGAGGGCTTGGTAGATACCTGCCAGTTAACTATTTTGGTACTCATAAACTGTGTACTAATAGTTATGTCTAGAACTTCTCCGCGAATTCTGTTCACGAAGGTTGGTTCCGAGCTTACGTTGTTCACTGCTAGCCCTTTCCCTATTATATAATTATATAAGTACTCACCTCTTTCATTAATGTCGCTGCTGCCCCAATCCAGATGGTGGGAATTTGCGTCGCATCCAATGATCAGTTGCCTGTTGTTCCTCTGACAGAAGGCGACTAGATCTCGCACTGCTGCTGAAGGAGGGTGTTCTTTTCGGTCTCCAGGGAAGTAAGCAGGGCAGACGACTACATCTACACTACTGTTTCTTCCTGAAATCGAAAGCTGTGCTGCAACCACATCAGGGGTGCAAAACTCTGTTAACATAAAATAGTTTATGTTTTTCCTGATGAGTATGCATGCTCTTGGCTCACCACCTACAGTAAACGCTATTAACTTACCGGAGCAGTTTCCTAAGCCGCTTATTCTGCCTGTATTGGAAGTCTAGGGTTCCTGGATTAGTGCCACATCGAGTTGCTCCTTGGCGAACCTCCTGCTGAGGACATTGAAGCCGCTCTAGCATGTTGGATGTTCGCCTGGAGAAATTGGATGTGGTTAGTCATTTCTACTTTAAAGTAGTGTGGGGAGGTTTACTCTCCTTCTCCGCATTGTTTCCTGGTGTAGGCCGTTATGTTGGCGCTTTACCATAAAGGGGTTTTTCCCTTTTCTGGCTTTTTTGCTGGTTTTGGCCAGCCTCTTCAGTCCCACTGTCGCCGCCAAGGTAGATTTACCTACCTCTTTGGTTCTAACGGTTAACCCCAAGACTCCGGAATTGAATCTGTTAAATCTTTCTTTGCTTCCTTGGACCGGAATTGCACCTGTTAAAAGCCAAAGTATGGGCGGAAATTTAGCCGCTCCAAATCTTTAATGGATACCTCTTCCATTGAGAACGTTTACATTTGACCAGGTCCTGCATTTTCCCTGTGTAGAATAGTCCACTCCTGGGTATGCAGGGTACGGTTCATCTTCCGCAGACGGTTGGTTACCTGTTCTCCCGTCAGTTTGGGTAGTCCCTCATCGTCTGGGATGAAAGCCACACATATGTAGGGTTTCGGTATGTCTTCCTTTTGAACCAACTTCAGCTGGGCGTTTTCCCAGGGTTGAAGGGAGCATATCACTTCCGTCATCCACTGGACCGTCTCAGCATCCGTACAGGACAGAAGGAGGATTCCAGGTCAAATGGTGCAGCTCTGGAATCGCACTTGTGGACCATCGTCCGGTAGTTTGTCTACAGTGTCCATGATGGATCGCTGTAGCAGCCCTAGCTATTCGTTTGACAGCTGAGCATTTGGGTGTTCTAGGTGGATTATGCCCACCTTGATGCCCTGAGCTACCGCTGCAAAGGAGCGTGTAAGATATTGGTACTCGATTTAAAACACATAAATTGCGTGGTATTACTAAAAGTAATATTTTAGGGGGTGGGGTGGTGTAAGAAATTCGCACTGCAATAGAATAATATTTTGTCACCCAATATATTACTTGGGTGTATTTTTTTGGGTTGATTTTTACATAAAATGTTTGTAATTAATTTGTAAAAATGTCTGTTGCTAATGAGATGCTCTTATTATTTTAGAGGTGAAGGTGTGGTGTAGCATTAGTCTAAATATTGCACCACGCCCCATTTTTTAGAAATCCTCGCCTGTAAAAAAATCGAGTTTTGTTGTAATAAATTGTAATTAATGTGTAAGAAATTTTCATGTTATTTTTTTTTTCGATTTAAAGGTATTTTGTAGCATTAGTCTAATATTGCACCACACCCCATTTTTCAGAAATCCACGCCTGTAAAAAATTAAGTTTTGTTGTAATTAATGTGTAAGTTATTCCATGTAATTTTTTTTTGTGTGTGCTACAAATGCTAGTGCAGCATTAGGTACATAACAACCCATTTTCTAATTACATATTATTAACAAAATATTTTAAAAAACTTAAAATCAACCAAATATAAATACAAAAATTTAAAATAAATTTTATTCCAAAATACAAAAGTAGCGTTTTAAATAGACCTTTAGCTATCGTGCTGCCTGCAAAGCCTCAAATATTTGTTAGAGGCTCTGAAAATTTATGCTATCTCTCAAAACTCTTCGTTACAGCATGTTCCCTTTTAAATGTTCTATTGGATTTAAGTTCGGTCATTGGCAAACCAGGGCAATAACAATGCTATTATTAACAAAAAAGGGAAACACATTGTTTTTCCAACATATTGTTGTTTAAAATCATGCATCAGCACGAAACTTTTACTTATGGCGGTGGCATTTAAAATCACAATTTGTCGAAATATTTCATTAAGGTTGTACCTGATGGGATTTAAAAAAAATAATTGCAGCAAAACGAGATTGGTGTCCCACCTCCGATGATAATTTGGTCCCAAACTATAACTTTACCTCCTCTATTAGAATAAACTTTTGTAAATTCTGCAATTGTGATTCATTGCCAGGCACTCTTTATACTCACATCTGAGTAAGAATATATATCAAATTTTTAATCGTCTGTAAAACAAATATGACTTTATTTGACATTTTGCTAAAACACGTGTTTCCCTACCCAAGCTATAAAAGCAGCGAGATTTCCTCGTTTTAAAGATAATATTAAAGATATTTTTAATCTTATGTAAGTTTTGTGCAAACAATTTTTAATGGTTTAGGAGAAAATTTGTGTTTCATATGTTTGCAAAAGCTGCACTCAGGTGCCTTAACCGTAGGATTTTCTCTTGCAGCTTATTGCAAAAAGGTAGTTCACATGTCTTAGATTTAAAATATTTGTAATTTACTTTTTTTCTTACCAGCGGTACCAATATTTTATGAAGGTAATAAAGGCTTTTTTTACTTAAGTCAATTTTTGTACTTAAGTCATTTTTTGTGCTTAACCCAAAATAATTTTATTTTAAAGTTTTTCACTTATGTCTTTAAATTCAGATAATTATCTGCTTTTAAGAATATGACATGGCAGCTGTTGACCACTCGGCTAAATTTTGAATCATGCATACTGTTACGATATTATTTCTTTCTTAGTTTCGGTACTCTTTATACAGTAACAAAACAATTTTTATTTCAATACTTTTACAGAATAAATTTTACTTTTACCAATTACTTAGATATTCATTTAATTACAATTTTTACAACTAATTAAATTTCATAACTGGACGCGGTGTTCGAGAATTTGCCAGTCGGATCACGAAGGCCGGCATAACAAAACGGCTCATTAATATGCACCTTAATTGTGACTTTCGGCCGCCGACAAACAAACAGGGCCGGAGGAACATCAACCCTCTCTTAAATTTAATCGTCCCAAACAAAAACTTATGGAACCTCACCATTTTTGGGCTTTAACCTCTCCAAGTGGACGACTTTCATCTTGGTTCTGGGGTTGCCTTGGATTCTATAAACCACATCATTGATTCTTTTTATCACCTTATATGGCCTTTCCCAAAATGGTGTCAACTTGGGACACACACCTTTCTTTCGTTGTGGATTATACAGCCATACTCGATGTCCTTCCTTAAATCACTTCGAATTTAATATAAGGTGATAGCGAGCCTTCATTTTATTACTTTCCAACCTTAATCTCTTCTTAGTCGTTTCATGGATTTTGAATAAGCTATTCTCATCTGCATAATCTTGAGCTTCTTTTTCTTTGGCACTTGGTGACCCATACACCAAATCACAGGGCAAAAGAAGTTCCCTTTCGAAAACTATGCTGGCTGTTTAAGCTTTGCAGAATCATAAACAGCTGCTCTATAGGCCATCAAAAATAATGGAAGACGTTGATCCCAGTCTTTCTGATCTTCTTATACTACTTTGAACAAATGTTCTTTCATAGTTCGATTAAACCTTTTATTAACCATGCCGTCTAACTGTGGATGTAATGGGGTAGTCCTGGTTTTGCTGATTCTCATCAATTCGCAAAGTTTCTTAAATAAGTTCGATTAGAAATTTCTTCCTTCATCAAAATGTAGCTCCATAGGTACTTCGAACCTTGAGAACATGTTGTCTACACGGACTCTTGCAACTGTTGAGACTTCTTAGTTAGGCAGGGCATAAGCTTTAACCCACTTACCAAAATAATCCATCGCAACCAGTATGTATTTGTTGCCGTCATTTATCATTGAAAATGGCCCAGCTACGTCGATGGCAATTCGTTCAAAAGGAGCTCCTACGTTGTACTGTACCATTTTGCCTCTAGTTCTTGTTTTAGGACCTTTGCTCGTTTCACAAACTGGGCATATTTTACACCAATTCTCTACGTCGTCACAACACTGGACCCAATAGAATCTTTGTCTTATTTTATCCAAAGTTTTATTAACTCCCAGATGACCACCTGAGTCTTCTCCATGGATCTCCTCCAAGACATTAATCCTTGTCTTGGGCACGACTAGTTGGGAAGTTGTTTCCTTGCCATTAGCCGACTTCCAAACTCGTTTCAGAAATCCATTTTTTACAGTACGGGAATCTCATTGTGCCCACATGGCTTTGAATGTTAGTACCCAGTCAAAGATGTACTTTCAAGTAGGTCTCTCGGCTCCACTTTCCTTTGTTGTAAAAAGTCTAAAATGTTGGGATCATTCTCTTGGTCTTGTCTTAGATGGGCTGCTGTCCATTAATCTTCAGTTGTTAGTATTATTTGTCTTATATCGTCAATTTCTCCTTGACGTTCGACCCGCACACAGTGCTTGCAGTTATCCGCACAAGGTCTTCTGAACAAGGCATCTGCGTTATTATGTAATCGTCCTGGCCGATGTTTGATCTTGTAGTGTTATTGATTTAACTTTTCTGTAGTACTTTAACCTTCTCTTGTGTGATAGTACGACTTCAAATCCTTTATTATGAATGTATGAATAGGCCTTTTGTTGTGGAAAGCCCAAGATTGGACTGAAACATAGGGTAGCTTTCAGTTTCTTGAATGCTCTTTTACAATCGTTAGACCAGATAAAGTTGGCTTGGTCTTCTGTCAACTTGTGCAGGGTTGCAGCAATATCAGCAAAACCTTCCACAAAATGCCAAAAATAGGTACACAGGCCCAAGAAACTCCTTACTTCGTGTTTATCTTGTTCTTTTTTTTTTAAAGCCTGCTGGCGATACTGTGTGACCCAGAAAATCCGATTTTTTTTTTAAACAAGGAACATTTCTAAAGATTCAGCTTAAAATGACATTCCTGAACCTTCGGAATATTTCTCGCAAACTTTCCAGATGTTTTTTTTATGACCAAAACATCGTCGAGATATACCAGTCAAGTTTTTTTCGTAAGCCCACGTAGTTTTAATTTAATTAGCCTTTTGAATGTTGCTGTGGCATTTCATAATTTATAGGGGATTACATTAAACTGGTAGAGTCCATTTTCAGTTGAACAAGCAGTCTTCTCTTTGTCATCCTTATGTATGCCCACTTGCCATTACCCGCTCTCCAAATCCAGTGTTGAGAACCAACGTAAACCTGCCAATGTTGTCAAAATGCCGTCAATTCTGGGTAATGGGTACCTCTTTTTCTTCGTGACATCATTTAATTTTTTGTAGTTTACACAAAACCTTGTAGATCCATCCTTTTTGGAAACCAGCACAATCGGCGCAGACCAAGGGCTTACTGTTTCTTCAATTACTTCATCTTCCATCATTTTGTTAACCAGCTTTGCCACTTCTTGCAAATGGTAGTCGTCTTGGTATTTGTCGAATCGGATGAGTTTAGCCAGTATCAATCTCGTGTTACACCAAGTAGGTTTGTCCTGCTGTTGTTGATAGCGATAGATGTCCTAAGGATAATTCTAGACTTCCCAATACGCTGTCGAAGTCTTCCCTTTGATCCTGATATTTTTTCTCGTCGCACCTTGTTATCGAAGTCACAGGTTAACAGGCTCCAATGATGTCACCTTCTTTAGGCGTTATTCCCTCAGGGTATACGTTAGCAACGCTAAGAGGAATAGTTTTTTTCTTCTAACTAAGGCTCGTTCAAACTGTTGGAGGATTTTCTGCATGGCTGAACTGCTCCAACGCGGCACCTAGGATCACTTTCCAATGTGGCATATATTCTTCTCGGAAAGTCCTAGAATTCTTACAGACTTCGCCATTCGCAGCTTAACAGGCTCAATTTTTTAGCTGGGGTCGTCAATATAAATTCTTTTCCTCCAAATATTATGGTTTTTTGTCCACTGTCAAATAAAAACCCATTTCAAGAATAAATTCGTCTTCTATATCTGCGACGTATACTGTATCCACGATGTTAAGTCATCCAAGAGTGAGTGTGACTTTAGCCGCTCCTCTTATTGGTGCATTATCTCCATAACCAGTTTCACACATTCTGGCCGAAGAATGTCGCTGCGTACCAGGTAAACTGATGCACCGGTGTCATGGTGCATACAATGTCTTTTCTTTTCAATTTTGCTCTGATGGTGAGACTTTCCATAGTTCCTCTTATTTTGTTAATATGAATGACCCTGGTCCTTATAGGTGCGTAGGAACGTGGTTGTAATCTCGCAGATATTATTGATTGTGGTGGTGTTCTCGTAGGTGAGTTTGATTGTGGTGGTATTCTCACTCTGCAATCCTTAATAAAATGTCCTGTCTTCGTTAGTTGCCACCACCATTTATCATTTACCTGATTTTCTCCAAAAAATTTCCGAAGTGCCAATTGGCTGCGTCGCTTTGATGGTCTGGTTCGTCGATAAACACTGCTTAAATTTTTGGCCTCGAAATACTAAAGGCTGCCTCCACTTCTCTGGATCTCTGGATCCCTAAGTCCATTAATAAATAGCTGGACGGCCAGTTGTTTCCTGAAGTCTTCCGGTGTCTGTAGGTACGCTAACTCTCTCAAACTTTGGTTTTTTGTTTCCATTGAAAATCGCATTTTCACCAGTTGCAAAAATTACCTCTTGCAAAAGGGTTGTCTTAATTTCGTCACTTGTTAGCTTTACATCGGTGTTATTCAAAGCTATGACCATCGGATCATATTTTTCTGGAAATTCACACATTAAATACATTGCAAGCCATTCATCACACACTTTAAAACTAATTGAATTCAATTGCTATACCGATTTATGGCGATCGACACATACTCGTACATTTTCATTAAATCCGCATTCATCCAACTTTGTTCCAGTCAATTAATAAAGCAAACCAATGTACGATGTACGATGTTTCTATTAAACGTCGATTTAAATTTTTCCCAGATATCTTTTGATGTTGTATCTTTAACCTGTACATAATTTGATGTTTTGATGCCTCAAATTAGCGACGTTCTTGCTTTTGTGTTTTGCCAGCATATTTTTCAGTTCCTAAAACCACATTCCAAAGCTCCAAATAATATGTTTGCGTAGCAAATTTCCACGTTACATAATTTGTACGGCCTTAGAGTTTTTTAATTAAAAAGCATTTTAATCAAATTAAAAATATGATGGCTTTAATAAGATTATCGTGTTTACACAGGAGTACCAATATTACGTAAAAATAATGTCTGCGTCAAATTTTCTATTTAAAGTTACTAAAAAGTTTCGTTAAAAGTTACCAGTCATCAGAAATTATTAACATGGCGCCCCCCATAACAAAATGTAAAATAATATTCCCAGTATAAAGCTATGCCTCTCTGCCGATTTTATTAACAATTGATAAATTAACAGTGAAATTATTAGCAAAAAATGAAAACAAAATTTCAAATTTAACACCTTGATTCTTTTTTTAATGCAATATTTTGTTAAGGCATATATGGTCGTATCGTCATATTTTGGTCCAAATCACCCGCCATCCCAATAGTTAAGAACTACCCTGTACATTTTTGTCCAACTTACTTTTACTTATCTACGACATCGAAATTTGATTATTTTTTTACTGGAAATCGAATCGCCGCTACCTCAATTCTTTTTTTATATATATAAATTTTAATTTAAATGCAAAAGAATATTGCATGTCGCATACCTAAAACTTCCGCAAATTGGATTGTTAACTGCAAAGTAATGTGCTCACTAGCAAACTGGAGTTGGTTCCACTTTCATCTCTTGCAATTTATCTACTGTATACAGACAGCTGTATAACCTACATATGGTTATTGTAGATACTCTGATGATGAATCAAATATAAACTATCATAAAAAATGTACAAGTGCCGATTGAACTTTTATTGGAATTATGACATTGAGCGAGGGGTGTTAGTAGGAAAAAAATAAGGGCCTTGGATAACTTTATAAGCTGCCAGAACGTGTCAAAAAAGGCACGAATATCTGTGCATAGAGGAGTGCTGGTCCCTACATTTACGTATGGTAGTAAATGTTGGGTTTGGCAGAAGAAGCATAAAAATAGAATTTATTCTGCGCAAATTATTGGTCTGAGAAATATAGCCGGAGTGACTTTAATGGGTAAAGTGAGAAATCGTGAGATAAGGAACGCTGTGGTGTGAAAGAAGATGTGGTTACGAAGTTTGATAAAGGAATGCTTAGATGGTTTGGACATGTAGAAAGAATGGATGAAGGAAGATTAACAAAACAAATTTATAAGTTAAATAGAGGAATGCTTGGATAAATTATAATGCAAGTGAGAATAGGCAAGTCGGTAAAGGTCCATCCCGGCGAGCATATTTTGATCAGATCAATATTGTTTTAGAGAAAGGACAGGTCAAGAGTACCAACAACTAACGAGCATGAATGAGAACACTAATAAAATTGGAAGAGGCGAAATATGTACGTAAGGGTGGGCAAAGACCAATTTCTTCTCAAACATATATTTTGCTTCTTTTACTTTAATTAGTGCTCTCATACATGCTCGTCGGTTGTTGGTACTCTTTACCTGGCCCTATTTTAAAATAATGTTAATCTGATCGAGATACATATACCGAGGTCGACTTCTACGGACTTGCCCATTTACATTTAGGAAGAAAAAGGTTTATCAAATTTGGTTTTACCAACTTAGAAACTATCGATTTTAAGAAAATCTCACCCCATACCACCATGAAATTTGCAAGAACATCTAACCTATGGTACAATTAGACATTAGTATTATTGTATCCAAAAAAACTTCATTAACTTTTATGCTCATTACGTACTTTAAACAAGAGTAGTTCAGAAACATGATATATTTGGTTCCTATTAATTTTTTTTTGTTTTTCAAAAACTCAAATTAAAAAAAATAGGTTAAACCTATATATTTAGCTGATAGTTAAATATCAAATAAACGAAAACATATATTTTACTTTAGGAAAAAATTTGTCCAGTAAAGTAAAATTATTAGTCTATGTTTTAAGGATGATACTGTTCGTAATACTCTACACATAAATTAGTAAAGTTTAGTAAGCACATGTATTTATTAAATTTTTTGTAACTATAATTTGTTCAAAGATTTTTCTTGTGACTACAGTACTTACAGTGTCCATAAATATTATTTTCAAGAGGCTGACCTATTTATATTTCACAAATTTCGGCGAGGCGCAAGCTTGTGACCCTAGGAATATTTTGTTTATTAATTATGTTATATTTCTACATTTTGTAAAAACATTTTTCCATAAATTTAAGTTTGTGTATTGCTACGGTAAAATATACAGGAATTTATACTGGTTACATTCAGAATGCTATCATCGGCGAGTTGTGCGGGCACAATTATAAGCTGAACCCATTTAATCGACAACATTAACGCCACCGTTTGTCTTGTTGTAGTCAATAATGATTTCTGGTTTACCGGTTTCCTCGTCAATGTGCATCGTTAAAAGCAATGGAATATTTTTCTTGTGATTTGGTATATATGTTACGAATGTGTATAAAGAAATGGCTAGATGGCTCAGAAACTTAGAGAGGATGAATAAAAGAAGATGAACAAAATAGAATTATAAGTGTAAAAATGGGCAATTTGGTAAGGTTTGACCTCAAAAACCGTATCTTGATCAGATCTAAATTGTCTTAGAAAGGCCAGGACAATACCAAGAGTACCAACAACCGATGAGCATTTATGAGAGCACTGATGCAAGTAGAAGAAGCGAAATATGTGTGTAAGAACCGTAGCAAGTGAAGGAAGTGACCTCTGCTTTTTCCTACGTAAAAAAGGCGTGACTATCGTAAAAGGCGACTAAAAGACTTCCAATCCAAATTGTCACAGTCTTGGTCCTGTGCAGAGGACACATAAAGAAAAACCACATGAAAAAAAAAGAGCCGGGTAGTAGCACAACTGTGAAAGTAATGACCACAGTACACTGCCACACAGAGTTAGTGCCTGTCGACAGTAACCAAAGACACTGAGGAAGTTACAGAGGCAATGGAAAAAATCAACCTCCAAAAGAAAAAAATTATTTCTGGGGCGCAACGCAAGAAGCTTCTTAGAGAGAAGAAAATGTCAGCCTAAACACGGACGGCTGTTAAACCTGTAAAGCGAAAACGTTCTGACCAGCGTACAAGTCTAGGGGGACAATCAGGCAGGGGTAATAACAAAAAGAGGCTTCGCCCTAAGTCTTAATCAACTCCCAAAAATAACTTCACTAAAAGGGCCAAAAAAGTAGAAGTACCCCTGAACCAGGAGCAATTCGTACTGATCCAAAATGCAATAGTGGATGCGCAGGTGGCGCAGGTGTCCTATCGACTGTAGATTCTGAAAAGAGGTTAGAATGGGACATAGCAAAGAAGGTCATGACCTATAAAAAAGTTCAATGGGCAGCACATTTGAACCGTACAAATTACCGGAACCAGACGGGATCTACCCCGCTACGCTGCAGAAGTGACCAGAGTCACTGCAAACTAGACTTTGTAACATATTCTGAGGCAGTCTGGCACTCGGGCACATACCAAAACCATAAAGGCAAGTTAGGGTCACCTTTATATCGAAACCAGGGAAGGCAGGAGAGGACTCGGCATAGTCCCTAAGTCCTCTAAGTCTTATGTCATTTGTACTTAAGACGTTGTGAAAGCTAATGGACAGACATATTAGGGACGAAGTACTGGTGGAGATACCACTACAACGAGAACAATATGCCTACAGAACTGGCTATTCAACTGGCTACACCAACTAGTTAAGATGGTAGAGAACACGCTGGAAATAAAAAGGTACTCTTAGCGGCCTTTCTAGACTTAATAGGAGCTTTCGACAACACCTTTATAAACTAAATTACCTTTACAATGTGCCTCTGAGGCACAGAGACGTCAGGGAACCATGTGTGGCTTGGATAGACTTAATGCTAAGGAAGGATTCAAACGATTTTGAGGGAAGCACATTTAGATAAAGGGGGAAGTCAAATATCTTAGAGTTACTTTAGACTCCAAGCTGACCTGGAACAATCATCTAGAAAAACCAATCAAAAAAGAAGTGACCTCACTAGTGACGGCCAGACGCTCTTTTAAATAAAAGAGGGACTAAAACCACGTATGTTGCACTGTATGTACAACACGGTAGTAATACTATCCATGACATACGCCTCTTTAATATGGTGGCCCAAAACACAACCAAGAGGGGGCATAACAAGATTGGGTAAGGTTCAAATACTTGTCTGTATTGGAATCACAAGAGCATTCAAATCAACAGCAACTGCAGCCATGGAGGCGCTACTGGGGTTGCCTCCTCTCCATCTATTAGTGCAGGAAGAGGCGAGGCTTGGTGCCTCCAGACTGCAGAACACACACAACCTGAACGTTAGAACAGGACATTTGACATCCTTTAATTTGCAATAGAACAATAGAAGAAATGTTAATATTAATATCCTGTCAGACAGTCAAGCGGGACTTAAGGTCTTGTTTAACAAGGAAGTGACGTCCAAACTGATATGGGACTCTGCAAAGAAGAACTGAAAACGCTGGCAGACCGTAATTACGTCAAACTAATATGGGTTCCAGTATGCCACGAAATTGCAGGTAATAAGAAAGCAGAAAAGGTTCGAAAACTTCCACAAACCAAAAGCAGATGCTAGGAGTCTGTAAAAAATGGATTGGAAAAAATTACAAAAACCACTGGGAAAGCATCCCAGGAAACTAACACGGAAAAGAATTCATCGAAGGACTGTGTCACAAAAGGACGTCAGAACTGTAAGCGATAAACAGGAATCAGCTAAAAATTACTACGGAGCTCCTGACCGGTCATCACCAGTAAAGGAGCACCTAAAAAAATGGGACTGTACAATGGAGACCTAACCTTCAAATTGTGCGGAAAGTATCCGGAAAAAGTAAAATACATACTGTTCTGCTGCAAGGCACTGGACCGCAAAAGACAGGCAATTTTGGGCAGCCATCCGGTGACCCAGACTATATGGTTCCCACCCAGTACAGAACTTGTACAAACTTGTATAAGGTACGAAAGTACTGGATTGGTTACAAGGATAAAAAACCACATAGGCAAGATACAATGGGCCCACAGGCCTAAGTGTCACCAAAGGCAATGGCCAAAAATATCTACTAGTGGTTGAGTTTTTAGTGAGTAGATCTAATACAGTCAGTGGAGTCTCACAATACACCTTGAGCTTTTAGGGTTATAAAGATACTGTAATATTTTATGTTCTTGTTTGTTATTCATATTTAAAGATAATGAATCTAAAAATACAATAATTACAAAGCCATAAACAAACATTGAAATATTTTTACCTCCAAGGATAACGTTGGAATATGAAACCGAAATCTAACTTTTTTTGACTATAAGTACGTTCTATACAGCTGTGGTTCCTGGACTTTTAAGGTAATGGAACTCTCACCAAATCACTTTTATGTAATGGATCCCCACATCAAATAATTACTAACGAAAGACACTGCAGTAGAAACAAAACCTTATATTGGAAATAATTTAAAAGTAAAAGTCTTTTATCAATAATTACTTTACAGTTCGGTATAATGGTCGACAGTTGTATGAGCATGTTTGGGTACCTAGCATTAAATCTCATCCTAAATTTATTTTTTGTAAAGTATAAGCTGAACACAATAATACTTTGTAACAAAAAAGAGCAAAAGTAAGAAAGTCATTTTGATAAGGTTCTTCAGGGTATTCACTCCTAACACCAATGCAAAATTCGTTCAGAGAAAGACTTAAATGTATGTTTCAATGTGGATAAATGAATACGATTTACGAATACTTTCTAATCAAAGGTTGACTTCTGATATCAAATCCAAAAATAAATAATTTGACGAAACCCTACTGACTTTTCTACGGAACCTACTTTAGAAATCGCTGCTCTCGAGCAATAAACCAAAATTGGGTAGTCGTTGAAGTATATGAATGGTACTACCTATAAAACAGAGGCATCAATATGGACATGATATCTTACTTTTACCACAGTATATAAAACAACCAGCACTAACACTCTTTGCGCATGTCGCCGTGCAAGACGTTACTTAGTTTTTATCCATTTAAAACATAGTGAATTTAACAAATTTATTTTAAGTAATTATTTGTTTCCTTTTGTTTGCCAGTGGGTAAGTTATTTTTATAATGTAAGACTTTATTAAAATTTTAATTTTCGCTTTTATTAAGTATTCTTAGTTTTAAGTTTATTTAAATTAGTAAAAGAATTTACCTTATGACTTTAAAGACAAGATAGGTGCTGTGTGGTTTGTGCAGCAAAAAATTGCTTAAGTAAAAGTTATTCATTTGACAAAATTTTCTTCAGATTTCCTGTTGAGCGTACAAAGTATGTAGATGATACACTAAATATAAAAGCTAAAGAATTTTATCAATATAAAAAACTTGTAAAAGTTGACAAAATCATCCCAGTCAATTTTACAAAATTACAATGGGTGACGTGCATCGCGTGGCAATTTCTTAAATTTAAACTAAAGTGACGTCATTGTTTGAAATTATTATAAATAGTTATAGATAGATTTAAGTTTTTTAGCTCTAATTATTAAGTAACTCGTGTATTTGTCGTAATTAATAAAGATCCTTTTTGAAAAGTGCCCTTTGTGCAACGAGTATTTATTTGGCGCAGTCACTAGTCTAGTAGAAGAGTCTTTTAAGATCCTCGTCGTTGTTAAACGATAGTCTACTAGCGAAGCTACCACATCCCTGGGAAACCGTCGTAAGTTCACCCATTTAAAGTTAAGAAGAAAGAAGTAGACGTTAAGAAGAAAGAAGTAAAAGTTAAAGAAGAAAGAAGTAGACGTTAAGAAGAAAAGAAGATTAGGATATGCTTGTATACATCATCCTTTTTCTGTAAGATATTCATATGTTTAATACCCCTCCTAAACAAAAAATCCCTAAACAACCAACCTTAATTTTAACCCCACAAAGTTCACTACCTCTACTCAACATTATAATTCCTATCTTCAATGTACAAGACCTTAATATCATTCCTAAATTCAACGAAAATCCAAATGAACTTCACTCCTCCATCGATGCAGCAACCATGCTCTTAAACTACTACTGAGACCGAGAAACCCAAGATTGCTTCCAGAACCAAATGCTGATCCAAGACTTCTCAGCAAATTAAAAGGAAGAGCCAAAGAAGTTATATTAACTTTTAGATGTAAAGACTGAACAGAGATCAAAAAAGCCATAATCCAACACTTTTCGGACCAAAGGAACAAAACACTCGCTAACCAGAGTCCTCGTTAACCTACGTCAAGGACCAACCGAAAGCACTCAACACTTTTACGAAAGAGCTATGGGACTGTTAAATACCATATCAAACTACATCGAGTTGCACGAAAAAAATGAAGTCATAAAAATGAGTAAGAAGCTATTCTTTCAACAACAAGCTCTCACGACATTTTTGGCAGGACTACGTGAGCCCTTAGGGTTCACAATTAGAGCGATGCGACCAGCCAGCTTAACCCTTGTCTTCCAATACATTTAAGAAGAAAATAATATCAGATATCTTCAAAGAAGATTCGACACTCAATCAACGTCGAAAAATAAACTTCAGATCGCTCCACCTCAGAAGCAGACGTACTTACCAAGACCAGTGGGACAAAACCAAATCGCCAACTTTTGTCCTTAATGGCAACAGAGGCCCCAATGGAACCAACAATCCCAGCAAATTGGACACAGACAACCAATGATGCAAAACCAATTCATTTGCTATGCCACAGTTTCCAAAAAATCAACCATTCAATAGGGCAAATCCACCCCAAACGTACAAGCCAACGCCAATGAGCATTAGCACTAGAGCTACCTCGCAAAATAGAGCTTTTTCGATCACCCGGCCAACTCAGTACGCACCCCAAAGTTTGCCGTAGAAGAACTATTCAATATCGAACAAACAGAAGAACCTAATACCTACCACTCAGAAACATACCATGGGGATGAATATTACACCAATTTTTACCCGGATTACCAGAATTCACCGCCTTATTTAGCAGAGTCCACCGATTACAACCTCGAAAAAGAAGCTGTAAATTTTCCCAACAACCCAATGGCAACCAAAGCAACATAGTCGAACTACATTCCTACGGAGATAAAAAACAGCTTCCGTATATCAAAATATCCTAACCCCATTAAAACTTCTTTACGACACTGGAGCCACGAAATCCTTTCTGAACCCCAATGTCGTCTCCAAATTCTACAACAATTATATTAAACACGAACCCTTTGTAGTTACGTTAATCTTCCAAAATCACTCACAAGAATACTGTGCAGAAATTCCCATTTTTCCTGAGTTTAACTCAGACAAAACTCTCAAATTCTACTTATTCAAATTCCACAAGACATTTGATGGTCTAATAGGCCTTGATAATCTTAAATATCTTAAAACCAAACTGAACTTTTCTGAATCAAAGTTAGTAACCGAAAATGTTACTCTCCCTATCCAATGCTATGAAACACAGAGTTCTTAGTTCTACACAATCCAGTTAGAACCACATACCATAACCCAGAAAGAATACCAGTTTGCGATAAACAAGAAACTATATTACTACCTAGACAAGAAATACAGGCATTTAAAATCGATCCCTTTATAAGAACAGACCATCTTAATTTGGAAGAAGAGCAAAGTATAAGAAAACTTTGCAAGAAGTATGCAGTTATTTTCCATCATCCAGAATCTCATCGTACTTATACCAACCAGATTAAACACCACATCAGGACCAAAGATGAAATTCCAGTTTTTACAAGATCATACAGATATGCCCAAATACATAAGAAAGAGGTCAAAAAGCAAATCTCATCGATGCTAAACAAAGGAATTATTCGACACAGCCAGTCACCATGGTCATCTCCGATATGGGTCGTTTCTAAGAAACCAGACGCATCCGGAAAAACAAAGTTGTGGTTGATTATAGAAACGTGAATGAAAAAACCATAAATGACCGGTATCCAATTCCAAATATTACCGACATCCTCGATAAATTGGGACGCTGCCAATACTTCTCTACACTAGATCTTGCCAGCGGATTCCACCAGATAGAAATGGTGAAAGAAGAC
This sequence comes from Agelastica alni, assembly GCA_950111635.1. Taxonomy (NCBI): domain Eukaryota; kingdom Metazoa; phylum Arthropoda; class Insecta; order Coleoptera; family Chrysomelidae; genus Agelastica; species Agelastica alni. Next base: position 65,439,970 of record OX467712.1, read on the forward strand.
ATCCAAAAGACCACATTTAACGTAGAAAATGGGCATTACGGATACGTTAGAATGCCATTTGGCCTAAAGAACGCTCTCGCAACCTTTCAACGTGTGATAGATAACATCTTAAAAGGGCTACAAGGATAAATTTGCCTTGTATATAAGGACGATTTTATCATCTATTCGACCTTATTAGAAGAACATCTCGTAAACCTTTTAAAAGAAAAAAAGTAAGCTTCCTAGGACACGTTGTGACGCTAGAGGGAATAAAACAAAACTCAAGCAAAGTCAAAGCCATCTTAGATTATCCGATTCCAAAAACAACAAAAGAAATTAGAGGCTTCCTAGGACTCCTGGGTTATTACAGAAAATTTATCAAAGACTTTGCTAAAATAACAAAGCCTTTTACGTTGTGTCTCAAGAAAGATGCTCTTATAGAACATACCCCAGAGTTCCTGAACTGTGTAAAAACTTGTAAGAATTTACTAACAAACGAACCACTTCTACAATATCCTGATTTCGAAAAACCATTTAACCTTACAACCGATGCAAGCAACTTCGCCATAGGAGCAATCCTATCCCAAGGCCCAATTGGAAGCGACAAGCCAATTGCATAAGCGTCAAGAACCTTAAACGAAACAGAACTCCGATATTCAACTATCAAAAAGGAGATGTTAGCCATAGTTTGGGCCACTAAGTACTTCAGGCCATATCTCTTTGGAAGAAAATTCAAAATCCTTTCCGATCACAGACCGCTTCAATGGCTATTTTCCCTTAATGATACAAATTCCAAACTTGTACGATGGAGACTGAAACTCGAAGAATTCGACTATGAGGTTGTTTACGAAAAGGGAAAAGCTTATACAAATGCCGACGCCCTTTCAAGAATCGAAATTAATACAGGAGAACTAAAAAAGTACATAAAAAAATTTAACGAAAAGCTAAAAATAGAAGATACTGATAACGCATCATTATATAACCATCCATTATCTATGTATGACCCATTGGAGACAATTAAAAATAATCCAGTAACTGACTTAAATCCAGAAGAGCTCGAAATAATCGACGAACTCTTAAAAGAAGACGAAAAACGAAAAGCCCAAGACATCACTAGCGACGTAACAAGGCACACATCCATTAAAGACCCCATATTTGGCATACCTATTAGTAAAAAGCCTCTAAATTATTACAACAATCAAGTAATTTTAACCCTTTTTAACTACAACCTAGCATCTACAGACACGGAACAAGCCTTCGTCAACAAAAGAAGACTTCATATCCAACTAGACAAAGGAAAATTATTTTGGACTATCATAACGAAAAAACTAGTCACAGGGGGATTAACGAAACCGAAGTGGAAATTCGCAAACATTACTATTGGCCAACCCTCAGGAAAGATATCAAAGAAGTCATAAACTTGTGCGACACCTGTCATATAAATAAGTACGAGAGGCGTCCACCTAAGCTCAAGTTTCTGATTACACCAACTCCGACGAAACCAATGAAAACTGTTCATCTGGATACCTTTCAAGCAAATGGTCAAAAGTTTCTTACCATAATAGACGCATTCTCGAAATATGAACCAGCTTACGCTATCGAGGATTCTAACGCAATCAACGTCCTCAACGCACTTTTGATCTTTATTATTCACCATGAAATCCCACATGTGATCGTCACAGATAATGGAACCGAATTCAAAAATGACCTTATGTAAGAATTTGTAGATACACACAAAACCTTCATCCATTACACTACCCCTGATAACCCTTAGTCAAATATAATGATTGCACGCTTACACTCTACCTTATTAGAAAATCTTAGAATTCTTAGAAAAAGGAGAAAATCATCCAGTATTAAAGAAAAGATTCTGCAAGCTATTCTGGGGTATAACAACACGATTTACTCAGCAACTCAAAGAAAAACAATTGAGGTATTAACAGGACACCTGGAAGCACAAACAACTACACACAAAACCACAAAGAGCAAACAAAAGAAATGTACAATAAAATAAATAAGAAAATTCAGGAAACTAAAGAGCGAGCAATCGAAAAGAAGAACTTAAATAGGGACGTTCCAATTACTTACAAACCTTGTTCAAGAATCTACACGAGGAGAACTAAAAAAAGAAACAATTTACTCCCAAGATTCACTAAAACCATAAATACCGAAAACACAACAATTCACAAAAAGAACATCAAGCACAAATCCGATAAAACAACTAATAATAAAAATACCTTACAGATGTACCTGTGCGGCTCCGGAACCTAAAGTACAACCCAAGAATACTACCACTGAAACTGGGAGAGGCAAGGATGCCATCTAGTACCCACACTTTTATCCATTATATCCACCTAGAACCAATAAAACAAGAAGTAGATGCCTTGAAGTCACAATATCTCGCCGTAACTAATGAAATCCAAAAGGGACTTAGCCAACCTTACTTCGATACCCTTCAGAACTTCGATTTGAACCTACAGTACCTCATCAAATTGACGAAAGAAAAAACTATCCATAATAAATCCACTCTATAAACCAAAAAGAGGACTTATAAACGGACTTGGAAGTATCATAAAGGTAATATCTGGAAAATTAGATCATAAAGACGCAGAAAAGTACGACAGAGCAATCCAGAATCTTGAGAAAAACCAACAGAACGTTATTTATGAAGTTAATCATCGGGTAAGTCTAAATACTAAAATACTGGAGAATTTTAATGAAACACTGTCACTCATCTCCCACAACCAAGAAATTGTAGCCTACGAGATAAATAAAATTACAACCGACCTCAACAAATTTGTATTTGACTTTAATCACTTTCTGCAAGTGCGAGACATCCTGGACCAACTCAACATCACTTTGCAAGCTATTCTGCAAATATTAAATGATTTGAAAACAGCCCTAACATTTGCCAAAACCAATACGCTCCACAACAGCCTGATCAAACCAAAGGATCTGAAATGGACCATTCAAAAGCTACTTGAATTCCATTCTTCAGAGTTACTACTCTTTACTCAGGAACAAGATATCTTCAAGTATTACGATGTCATAACCTTTGACGGTTACTACACCAACCACCCAATTGTCTTTATTTTTCATTTTTCAATTTTATACCAGTACCAATTTTCTTATTTTTATATATTTTCTATTCCAACCCAGAACCTAACAACTATCATTCCACCAGCTCCCTACCTACTTATCAACGAACACCTTTATTAATACTTGGAACTTGTAGAAACATTGGTTTGGAACATTTATGCCCAGAAAAACTTATTGAGGAAAATCACAACTCAACAGACTGCATAAGCCAAATACTTTAATTTAAAAATATCGAGGCAGCGTGCGACCAAATACCGGTCCATTTTAACGCATCAGTTATACAAGAGGTATACGAAGCATATTACATCTTAATTTTTTCCAACCAACAAAAATTTCGACTCATTGCACAACGTCGAAACTACTGATGCTAGAAGAAACGTACCTAGTCAAGCTACCACCAGGATGCGAATTTAATACAAACAATGGCAGATTTGTGAACACCAAGACGACAATTAAAGAAGAACCGCTTACACTTCCAAACATAAGAACGAAAATTCTGGACCAAAGTCGCTATGAATTTAAGCCCTTGCAACTCAAGAAGATTCCCCTAGACGAACTTTAAAAACCAGCAACCTGTAGACTTTTCATTTTTAGGTTAATCCAATTTATATAGTTATAACTTTATTATTTTTAACAGGGATCTTCCTCCTAAGGCAACGCAAGACCAAATTAAGGCAGTTCAAATAAACAGAGGGAGAAGCAGAATCTTCAGTTTTGTTTGTCCCTTACAAAACTTCCTTAAAGGATGGGCAAGTTAGAATTCAATAAACCATTGTTCCGGTATCAGAAATTTTACAAACTTCTGCCGGTCAACGCGCGGTTAAAATGCAATATTGCAATTCTGCACTATTGCATATTTTTGTGCTAATAATAAAGAATATCTTTCATAAGGTAATGTGTGTTTGGTTAATGATTTTGGTTTTCTGAGTTTTTTTAAGTTTATTGTGAGTTGTTTAACAATTATTTAGGTTTTAGAAACAATATTGTGGTGTTATTAGTAATTTTTTATGACGTAACATTAATATTTAAGTGTTTAAAGTGAAAAGTGTTGACAGAAAAATAAAAGAATAGAGTACCACATAGCTTTATAAACAGCCAGAAAGTGTCAAAGGCACGTCTGGATTAATGCTGCGGAGATGAGTAGTCTAAGAAGTATAGCCGAAATGACTCGGTTGAATGGTGAGATAAAAGAACTCTGTGGTGTACAAGAAATGTGGTTACAAGGACAGATAAAGGAATGCTTAGATGGTTTGAATACGTAGAAATAATGGACGAATGAAGATTGACGAAACAAATTTATAAGGCGAGTGTGAATGGACAAGTTGGTAGAGGTCGATCTCGGCGAACATATCTCGATCGGATCAACATAGTTATGAAGAAAGGCCATGTCAAGATTACCAACAACCGACGAGCATGTATGAGAGCATTGATGAAAGTAGAGGAAGCAAAAGATAAGTGTTAGAACCGTAGTAAGTAAAAGGAAGTCGTCTTTGCCTAATTCTACAGAAAAAAGGCGTGAATATATGTATGTATGGGATTATTTATTTATCGTCGGTTGTTGGTGCTCTTGACCTGGCCTTTCTACAAAACAATGTTGATCTGATCGAGATATATTCGCCGAGGTCGACCTCTACCGACTTGTCCATTCACACTCGCCTTATAAATTTGTTTTGTCAATCTTCCTTTATTTATCATTTTTACGTGTTTAAACCATCTAAGCATTCTTATAACTATTTTTGTAACCACGTCTTCTTTGACACCACAGCGTTCTCTTATCTCACTATTTTTTACTTTATTCAACCGAGTCACTTCGGCTATACTTTTCAGACTACCTACCTCCGCAGCAATAATCCTATTTTCATGCTTCTTCTGCCAAACCGATATAGTCACGCCTTTTCCGTAGGGGTAGGCAGAGACCACTTTCTTCCACTTGCTACGGTTCTTACAAACATCTTTTGCTTCCTCTACTTTTATCAGGGCTCTCATGCATGCTTGTCGGTTGTTGGTACTCTTGACCTGGCTTTTCTTCAAAACAATGTTGATCTGATCAAGATATGTTCACCAAGGTCGACCTCTACCGACTTGTCCATTTACACTTGCCTTATATATTTGTCTCGTTAATCTTCCTTCATCCATTTTTTTACGTGTTCAAACTATCTAAGAATTCCCTTATCTATTTTTCTAACCACATCTTATTTTACACCACAGCGTTCCCTTATCTCACTATTTTTTACTTTATTCAACCGAGTCACTCCGGCTATACTTCTCAAAAAACTCATATCTGCAGCATTAATCCTATTTTCATGCTTCTTCTGCCTATTCCAACATTTACTACCATACATAAGTGTGGGAACCAACACACCTCTATGCACAGCCAGACGTGCCTTTTTTGACACTTTCTTGCTCTTTATAAAGCTATGCAGTGCTTCATTTATCTGTTTTTCTGCCAACACCCTTCGCTCAATGTCACTGTCATACTTTCCATCTCTCGTAAACTTTGAACCCAAGTACACAAATTTATTTACACTTGTTCCACTTTTTCTCCCTTGATCAGAACATTACAGTTTGTCACGTTTTCTTCTTCTTCTAAAACCATCATTTTCGTTTTGCTTACATTTATTTTTATCCCTTTGATTTTTAGGTCATTATGCATAACATTAACCATCACATGCAACTTCTCTTCAGGTGACACTAATATTTAAAACAATCGTCTATGTATAAGGTAAACAGCCATGGCAAAGCCACACATCCCTGTCTCACACCCTTTTCGTTTAACCATTCCGTGCAAGCTGTTTATCCTGACACAAGCAGTGGAATCCTCGTAAAGTAATTTAAGTGTTTATATTAAACTACCGTTCATCTCATTTGAAAAAGAATAAAGAAACGGTGTTGTTATGGATTATGTAAAAGTCATACAAGCTATAAATCGTTTAAAGTCAATTATTATTATTTGATAAATTTTGAAAGCCTTGTCTGCAATTTAAAAGAAAAATATTAAAATATTTGCCAAAATACACATTAAAGCAGGCTCAAAATGTGAATTATGGGTAAAAAAATGTGGCCGAAGTGAGGTTTTAGGTTGATTAAAAATGTAAATCAAGACAATTATATTTGTTCATTTAATTTTTACCAAGAAAATGGTCTATCAAAAACGAATCTAGATCCTTAAAGCAATAAAAAAATTAAAAAAAAATTTAATACCACTGTCATGATTGTCTTCACCTATGCATGATGTAACTAAATAGTGATATACAGATCCATAGTTAAAGTTTTGGGTACATTTTTAGAGCGAAATGTTTGACAAGTTTAATATTATATTTATATTTATTTATATATATTTAATTATTACCTTAATAATTTCGTTAATTAATATATTTTGGCAAGTAGTAACAATCGATTGACATCATTAAATAAGATAAAATTAAAGATATTATTTTTTTTTTTTTACACAGTTAACATATAATGATGCCTAACCTCTCAATCAGTTTACCTTTTTTCCTTTTTGTAGATGTCCATGACATTTAAGCCACCTTTTTAATTGTTCAAAATTATGGGCTTTAACTAAATTATAAATAAGTAAAGCACCATTGACGATTTTTTTCAATGATTGATTAAATTGTGAAGATAATGCTAAGTTCCCAGTAATTGTTAATAAAAACAGTACGAAGCTTTTGAATTCCGCTATTTCAACATGGCGGCTGCGCTTGCGCTTGTCACAAACATGATAAAAAGTCCTATTGGGCTGGAGTGCTTCTGCTGGTTGTTTTATGTGCTGCGCTTTTACCGCAAAAATTTAATTTTGTCGGTTTGCCAAATTAGTGGAAGGTTAAAATAGATTAAAAAATAATCGATAAAATGATGTAAGCCAATATTATATTTTTATTTTATCACGTTTTTAATAAGTTTAAAATGCGAAAGTAGCTCTTAAAATTAATTAAAAATATAATCTATACAAATAAGGTTTTTTTGTTAAAAACTTACATTACAAAACTTAAAATATTATAATATTGAAATATTTACATATTTAACTTTTATTAAATAAGGCAATATAATTAATTGGAGAAAGTTAATCCATAAAATCTCAAATAAGATTATTTGGATAATAAATACCTAATTATTTAATTTAAAAAATACAGGTTACATGCGCTATCTTTAAAAATTAAAGTGCAATCTTGTTTATTACATCATATTTTTAAAATACTTATTAAATATCAATAAATATATTGAGAGTCAAAGAAGTTACTTTCGTTATTAAAGACGAAAAGAAAATGTTTGCATTACCAACAATATCTTTAAAAAAGTTGTATATATTTTTTTATTGTATGGATTTAAAAACTCACCACTTCTGTAACAGGTTTTTTCAAAATTCAACAATCCCGGACAGTCGGCTCTTACACTTGAGGGAGGCCATTCCTGATTTTTCCTCACTTCAACAAGCAAAGTTCCATTTGCGAATGTTCTTAGAGTATTATGCACTTCTAACGTATGACCATATATAATTGATAAATCCAAATAGTTGTTTGCATTTGATATCTTTAAATAATATTTTAAAAATGTAAACAGACCAAGACAAATATTAGCTGTTACCTATTAGAGCGAATAATCTTAAAATTAAGCAATTTTTTTTTGTTTTGTTAAAATTAAATAAATAAAATACTTAAAATAAGTTTATTTCAATAATAAAATATTTAGTGTGCATAAAATGTCCCACATTAATGCCAAGCTTAACTTTTATTTAAAACTTGTTATTAAAATTTTTAAACTATATGATAATAATTTATTTTCTAAACTTTGTTTATGCTACATTTTAAAAACCACCGATCTTTTAAAGAATTATGTAAGTTGTACACGTTAAGGTAAAAGTATAATAAAAAGACTTTTGCTATATGTAATGCAATAAAAAATGGATTATCAGAATAGGTTGCAAGATATTTCGGTTACAGTGTTACACACTTATTTCTATCGGATTTTAATTGCAAACATTTTATCTTTACCAAAACTTTTTTAAATACAAAACAGTAAATGTTTAGCAAAATGTTACTGTTACTTTGTTAGTATTTGTGATTAACAATGCAAGGAAAACTGTGTAAGGGCCAAGGTGTAAAAAAGAACCCAAATAGTCTTTGCTGCGACGTGTTTAAAAAGTTGCTTAATCAACCAAAAAATGCGTTGCCGACCCTAACACAAAGTAATCACACCCCCATCTGTCATCAATTTGGTCACTTATTTTTGTGTTTTTAAAAGTTCCTGTTTTTAGTGTATTGGTCGTTTTCTGAACGTTGCTAAATGTACATAAATAATAAAAAAATAATAATAAATAAATAATAAATAAATACTAAACAAGCATCTGCATATCTTGCTTTCTGTGATAGGGTTGTATACACGATTATATATCAGATGTAATTCAATGCCTGTCGCAGGCATATAGCCAGAGAAGTAAATGTTATATATATATATATATATATATATATATATATATATATATATATATATATATATATATATATATATATATATATATATATATATATATATATATATGTTATGCGAACAGCACAATGGTCGGCCCACAAAAACGTTAGTCGTCCCGGTTTCGGGCTCACCAAAGAACAGCACTGTATACCTGCTCTAAAGTACAGAAGGGGTCTAAAACGATGTTTCCCGCGTTTTTGTCCGGGACGACTTTTTCACTATCAACATCTCCATTATATACGTATTAGTGTCAAAAAATTCCATGTAGGGGGCGCTATTTTATATACATTTTGTATATATATATATTGAATATGGCTACCGCTCAAAGGTTAGCCCTGGATTTGGCAACACTGTAAGCTAAAGCGCAAAGCAGTATGTTGGGTACATTTTTAATTTTTTTTTTTTCTAATATATTTTTTATACTTAGACCTATGTATTAAATCGATAAATAGGATAAAGCACCACTATATAATAATAATATATAATAAATCTAAAGAAAGAACTATTTAAAAGAGCTCATTGGGGAAAAAATTTAAAAAACAATTTTGTAAAAATAATAAGATGGGTCGTTACATTTTTTTGTCAAGAGTGAGAACTTGGTGAGGTTAGAAGATCTATTTTGGTTCAAGCCAAGCATCAAACTTTATACAAAATCACCCAATTGCAAGATAAAAATTATTATTTGGTTCTTAACAAAAACATATTTAATTCATTTAAGCTCCTGCAGTTGCTGTATCAGTTAACGATTGTATGGAGTAAGTTCTTCCCTAGTTTATAAAAATAATCACAAAACTTTATTTGTCAAATGCTTTGGTCACAAACTGTTCATAATTAAAAAATATTTTAGAACTGTAAGGGGTATCTTAAAAAGCATAGCAGCTAAGCAGTATACAGTTGTATTTTTTATGTAAAACAGTCTATATTTCAGTCATTTTTTGGATTCTACAGGTGAATATATAAAGTATCATTACTGATCTTATATGCGTAGATCTTGTCGAAAAACCAAAAAAATAGCGCATATAAGGTCAATAATAAAAACATTTTATATTCACTAATAAAATCCAAAAAACAATGTGAAGTATAATCCAAAAATACAATAAAACTTAATGCCAACCTAGAATAAATGTGAATACAATAACACCCGAATAAATAAATCTACAATGAAAGGAACGTGATTGTTTTTGACAACACAAAACTTTTAAGTGGTTCTTTGATTAATCTATATATATATATATATATATTTATAAATTTGCGAACACATAAAGAAACTGAAAAACAATAGGGCATCAGGAGAAGACGGCATTATTGCAGAACTTCTGAAAAACTTGGAACCAAGCTCACTACGAGAATTTACACAGATCATCAGGGATATCTGGGTTACAGAAAAATTACCGGAAGATTGGAGGTGTGCCCTCATTCACCCGGTTTACAAAAAAGGAAACAAAACAGACGTAAACAACTACAGGGGGATCTCCCTTCTACAGGTTGCGTACAAAATCTTGGCAGCGTGCCTCTTGCAAAGGACACAAGAGCAACTCGAGCACAAAATAGGAGAATATCAGGCAGGTTTCCGGCCAGGCCGCTCATGCCCGGAACAGATCTTCAACCTGAAAACAATACTAAAACAGAAGGCTATCAGGAACGCGCCAGTTGTTTGTACCTTCGTGGACTTCAAAAAAGCTTACGACTCCGTCGACCGACAATCCCTTTTCACAATCCTTGAAGAATTAGGACTCGACCCCAAGACCTTACGACTTATCAAATTAACACTTACAAACACGACGTCGAAAGTCAAGTTCATGGGAGAAAACTCAGAACCCTTCCAAATAAAAACAGGCGTACGACAAGGAGACGGGTTATCCCCAATTCTTTTTAACCTAGTTTTGGATAAAGTCATCAGAGAATGGGAGAGGGAGCTGAGAAACCAAGGACATTGAAAACCTATGCGACTCGGACGGGTCAAGGATAACCTAGAAATCTCTTGTCTTGCCTTTGCAGATGACATAGCAATACTAGCAGACAATGGGACAACTGCTACCAAACAAATAGAATTTCTTAAGGAGTGTGGTGAAAAAGTAGGACTACAAATCTCCTTCCAGAAAACCGAGTTCTTTTGCTCAAAGATAGACATTCAGAGCCTTGACACCAAGTACGGCAGGATCAATATCTAGGAGAGATCCTCGAACCAAACGGAGGAGAAAAGATGGCCCAGCAAATACGACTTCAGAAATTGAAAATGGCTTTCGGAAGAACCTGCAAAATTTACAACAAGAAATGCTTGTCATTACACACCAAAATTAGACACTACAACACAGTTGTTAAACCCCAAATACTGTACGCAAGTGAGACCCTGTCTTTATTCACCAAAAGAGACATGGAGTATATCCTAAAAGAAGAACGGAAAACCATAAGGAAAGTGCTGGGACCCAAACACACAAATAAGGGCTACAGATTACACTCCAGAAAAACCACCGAAAATCTGTCCAACCTAGCGGCCGATGTAAGAAAGAGGCGATTGAGATTCTACGGACATATTAGTAGACTCCCTCCAACTCGCCTCGCAAACAAGATCTTAACTTACATCAAGGGGGTCAAGTCGACGACACCATGGATAGCTCAGGTACAGGCTGATTTACGGAAAGCACAAATAGACCAAGAAGAGATACAGGACAGAAGCACATACAGACGTAAGATTTACCAATGGAAGGTTGTACCAGAGAATGAAGTGCCCAGGAAGACCGGAACAAAATGGTCCCAAGAAAGGAAAGAAGACATGGGAGAAAAGATGAGAGAAATCTGGAGGATTAGAAAAACTACCTCCCAAACGAATCGTTTTGCTTTGCGTGATCCTAAGGGGTCTACTCGCAAATAATAATAATAATAATATATATATATATATATATATATATATATATATATATATATATAGTAATTTAAATAATACCATTACATTAGCAAAGAGCTCTTTTATTAGTTATTTTCTGGTAAGGAAGGTACCTATCAACAAAAAACACAATCTATAACTCATAACTAAAATTTATTTAAATACTTAGATTTTTTATTTTAATAAAAAAAGCAAGTACTAAAAGTAACACAATTTAAAGTAGTTAAAAAAAATTAACAACCATAAAAACTCACCGTAATATTTATACCAAATCTTTTATTATAAACAACTACGTGAATGGCTTTTCTTACCTGTTCGGCATATGGGAGATTTTCCTGGCAACCTATATCTCTGTTAGTTTTAGTTCTTTGAAATGGCAAGCAAGTAGCATTAATGTGTGTGTAATATGGATCGTTTGCAGGAATTTTTATGTTAGCACACCCATTGGGTTCTTTTTTAAATTGTGTTAAGTATTTGGTACAGCACTTTGTGTTTGCTAAAAAACAAATAATTTTTGAGTTTATTTTTAACACATTTTTTTACTTAGACTAATAAAATTATGAAGACTCCCACAATAAAAATACTTTTGTTTATGTAGAAAACACATTGTTAACTTTTATAAATATTTTTTCAATTATTTAATTATTTAATAAAGTAAACTTATTAAGATTAGTTTACATTATCTTAAAAGGTAACTTACGCAGTAAAGTGAAACTAAGATCGTGTGTTAAAAGTTGTCCATATGCCATTGCATTTAGCGTTATTTTTTCATAGGATTCAACTAAACCTTCCTCATAAATAAATAAAGTTAAATTTCTAACATTCGGTAAGGGTTTTCCATCTTGTGTTAAAGCAAAGGAGTGTATACCTAAAGCAAATTGTAAAATTTAAAAAGAAATATTAATTGAAATTTGGTTTCGGCTCAAAGTAATTTTATTAGTTACAGACGTTTTCGTTATACCATTAAAAATAAAATAAAATGTTTAAAAATATTTAAAAAAAACACCTGTTTACGAAGTATGAAAAAAGTAAATTAAAACTTTATTACCCTTAAACGTTTTTATAAAATTCAAATAAATAGCTTTAACATTAACCCCATTAAAAAATTTAAAATTCCAAGAAAAATTATTAGAGTCTATTAAAAATGTTTTTGGCAAAAACAGCTAAATTATTAACTTAATTAATTAGGAAATAAAACAAAATACTGCCCAAACATGCTGGGTAACATATGATATATCAAAGTTGCAGTGATACACTGATTGAATAGAAAGGAGAAGTCCTGTTTAGTGATCGGCAGATAAACGCGATACTTAAAAATTATGTATTTATATCATAAATAAAATATTATTTGTGACAGTTTGTAGTTAAATTTAAAACCGCCTGTGTCGTTATTTAAAACAAAAGGTTTGGTAATGGTTGGTTTTATTACCCAAATAATTATAAACCAATAAATCGCACAATTGCTGTTTAATTGATTTTTAATTTTGTAATTTGGACAAGTTAACTTAAGGATAATATTGGTTTAAGTTCTATTTTGTATCATATTTTTTTTCGTAGATATTACCGTTGAAAATTGTTTCTACTGAAACGCTATAGGTTAAGCGATACAGTAGTTGGCCCCTGTATAGTGATTGGTCAGCTGTTTTTTAATATACTATTTTAATAATACCTTAATCATTGTATAAAGACAACTTCGTAGGACAACGCCTGTGTAAAAAGTCTTGAAGACGATTTCTAACGCCATCTGTCAGGAACCTAATAGTAGAGGATCCGAAGTAAAATCGACCTTTACCCATCTGTTTATTGGATAAAATTATTATATAAGTAATATGTTGAAAAAATAAAAAAAAATGGATTGACTAAAAAAATCCTTGCCAGGCTATATTTATTTCAAAATTCAAAAGTCACTTTTTTTTTATTTCTACCGATGATTTTAACGAAAAAATTTTACGTCAACCGTAAGTACAAAGCCTATAAATATGCGAACGTAGGGTTGCCTATATTTTTCCCGGTCTAACTATTGGGTTGCCAGGTATAAACAGGTATTTTGGTCCTTGTTATTTTCACCTACTTGTTTAGTCTATAAATTAAACATAAAAATAAGCGCTGTTTTATTGCTAACACAATGATATAGGGTTTCCCGCAAAAAGTCTGTCGTGAATAATGGTTGTTGAATTTTAAAAAATAAAATTTTAATGCATTTCACGCGGCGCGACCGCAGGATGTGAGAGAGTGCGCATGTTAGTAGTTCATGCAATACAAATTATTGTATTCCGAATACAATAAGCAAAATTGTACTTTAGATGAATTAGACATAGAATAATAATTATGAATAAAATTTTTTTTTTATTAATGTAATATTTATATTTATACCCCTAATGTAGGGTTTTTCATTTTTTAATTTAAAATTTTCAACAGTTCATTTTTATTTACTTTCATAAAACAAGATAAAAATTACAAGCAAGTATGCATCGCTTTATTCATGACATCATTTGTAAACTCTAATGCAGAATTTATAATTAAATATATATTTATAATATTTTCAAATTATTATATTAATCTAACATATATCAACTTTCAAATTATTATATATATTTCATATTAGTTTCTCACGTATACTACCAGTTGCTCCAAAATATTATTGTTTACTAGTCTATCGCCATCATTCTCTATTGCATGAACTACTAACATACGCACTCTCTTACATCCTGCGGTCGCGCCGCGTGCTGCTACAACTGTCTTCGTCTATCGCACGAGATATTTGTCTCGGACCTTTTTGTCGCAAGTTTACAGTTGCATTAAAATTTTATTTTTTAAAATTCGACAACCATCATTTAGGACAGACTTTTTGCGGGCAACCCTATATCATTGTGTTGGCAATAAAACAGTCCTTATTTTTACGTTTTATAATTATAGTATAGTATAGTATAGTATAGTATAGTTATAGTATATTTTATATTATAGTAATATAATTTATAGACTAAACAAGTAGGAGAAAATAACAAGGACCAAAATACCTGTTTATACCTGGCAACCCAATAGTTAGACCGAGAAAAATATACGCAACCCTTCGTTTGCATATTCTATAGGCTTTGTACTTATAGTTGTAAAGAATTTTGGTAGAACTCATCGATAGAAAAAAAAAGTAATTTCTGAATTTTTAATTAATTATAGCCTGGCTAGGATTTTTTCAGGCTACCCATTGTTTTATAATTTTTAAAATACTAAATTACTTAAAAAAGAATTTTTGTTCATTAAACAGGGGTGAAGGTCAATTTTACATCGGATCTTAGACTATAAGAAAAATATGAATTTTTCAATCCGTGCGGTAGTGACTCCTATATGGTTTTTATACAAACTTTGTAAATGTAATTGAGATAGAAACGGATTTAGAGGTTAAACATATTTTAGTTCCAAAATTTGATACGTATTCAGAAAAAATATTTAAACGCAATCAAAGTTTCTCTATTGTTTTGTGGAATATCCATTTCCTCAAGAGATATAATTTAAATCGGGTTATAAAAACTAAACATTCTTTGGTAAAAATTTACTGGGTATATTTTTTAAGGCTTGCCACGATTTTTATAGATAAAATAGGTATTTTACAATATTTTTCTCACAGAATAATCTTACCTACATCAACCTTAAAATAAACATTTTTTCCGTCTACGTGCATTCGAAAAAAGATTCATTGTATTTAATTTAAAATTTGTAATTTATACTCATTGCACGGTCTGCTTTTTTTATTTCTCTGTTTATTTATTTCTCTATCTGTACCTTCTCTTGCAAATGAATACTTATTTAGCAACTTTTAAATATCCGATTAACATAAAAATAAGTAGGTGTTTATAATTCCGGTGACAAATAAATTACGAAATTTGTGCTACAGAAAAGAAAATGGCGGAGTAAATTTTTGATTATGGTCCGATTTTAATAAAATTTGGTTGTAGGGGATTTTTTTGTCAAAATTCATAAATTTAAGATGACGGATAAGTTTTTTTATTATGACCCGATTTAACATAAAATTGGTATAGTAGATCGTTTTTTTGTGTCAAACTTCGTAAAATCAAAACGGCAAACTAGTTGTGTGGAAATGTTTCGGTTCCGTTGAAAATAAGTATGCAAGGGTTTTTGGAGTCACAGATTTTAAATTCGGTGAAAGATAATAAATTTCTTATAAAAATTCATAAATTCAATATGGCCAATAAGTTTTGCGCTCGTAGTCGTCCGATTGTTCTCAAAATTAGCAAGTTGGGTTTTTGAGTTTAGGATTTTTTTATTGTCAGTTTATGAATATCAAGTTGGCGGTTTAATATGGTGACGAGGTTTATAATAATAGCTCAATTTCATATAAAATTGGTGGTTGGTGATTTTCGGGATCAGATACCTTGATTTTATTATAAAGTTAACGAATTTAGGATGGCAAGTTTTGTGATTATGGCCAGATTCTATTTAAAATTGGTATAAGGGGATTTTTAGGGTCATAGATGTTTAATTTATATTTAAATAAAAGCTTATTTTACAAATACTTACACTAAAATAAAAAAATAATTACTTTGTTTGACCTAGGTTATTCTGTAACAGTCAAAAGTTTGCTGCAAATATAAATTAGATATACTTATTTACTAGAAAAGATTTTAAACTGTCACCCACAGAATAACTTAATTTAAACAAAGAATTATTTTTTAATGCATTTTTTGAAATTGCACTGGTATAAAAGCTGGTCCTATCTAGTTTTTTTAAACTATTTTTCTTATACAATGCATTCTAAATAGAACGAGCCACTATACCCAGAAATTACGTTTAAAAAAACTCAATTAAGTTCATTTATCTAGTTTCATATAAAAAAAATATGTAGGTACCATTTATTACCAAATTCCCCATTTGAAGGCCTATAAAATTTCTTTTCAATCGTATATAAAAAAATCTGATATCTCATTCACCATTCATTTTTTTCCCTTTTTTAAACGAAGTGAAAACATAATTTTAAGTGAAAAAGTTGTTAATAATCTTATCAAAATTATCCCAGAATTTACTGATCATTTTAAAAATGTAATATAAAGAAGACAAATAACTGCATTCAATTATAGAAAGTTAGAAATTATACGATAAAACTCACAAGAAATATTGCAATGTCGTTTTTATTAATAAATCGCAGCTATTTTTGGAAAACAAGATTTTTGTATCGTTAAAAATGTATCGGATTTTCATAATATGTGAGTATATAAAGAACATTGGATAATTATATTAAAGGCTCATGATATCATGAACAGAATAAATGACGTTTATACCGGATTAAGAAGCTGTCGAGAAGGTAACCAAAGGTAGTTCACAAAAGTCGTCTTGTACCTTATGATGACTCAAATAATATAAAAAAACAAGAACTCTTTAACAATAACCTAAACAAACATTTACATACAATTTTCTGACAATGATAATACTCTAATGTCTCGGTTGTCCTTATAGTTCTGCTGCGAACCTTGTCCTACGTTTTGGCACCAGTCTTCCGGTATGCTGCTCTTTCAACGAAGATTAAAAAGGCGGTACAGCAAATTAGCTTCCACGCCCTGTCCAACCTTTAGCATTTTAACAGTAATTCTGCCTCAGCCTTACTTAATTTTTTACTGTTTAACGCTTTTACAATCTCGTTGTACTAATTTTACTTTTATTGCAACTTTCAGGAGGTTATATATATTATTAAATCGTATTTTTGGTATTTCTTTTGTTAATTTTTTAATTTTTAAAGACTATGTTCTAGATTTCGTATATTTTTATAGGTAGACACATTTTAAAAATTTTTATTTTCTTAAAATAATAGAATTATTGTTTACTTTTTGTTTTCTTATCTACAATTACAAAAAAAGTAATAAAAAAATGATACGCGTACTTTTTAAAAATCCTAAGGGATAGCGATTGTGTGTATTTTAAAATAGGATTAAATAAATAAACAAATGTTAAAATCAAATCTAACAAATATATCAAATTTAACTGTACATACCAACTTTTAATTGAATTAATTAATAAAAAAAAGCTTTAAATTGTCAAGAGTGCACTAACATTTATTGGTAAAAACTAAAGTTTGCCAAAAATATCAGCCAACAATTTTTTTGTTTTATTTTTGTATTACATTGGAATATTTTTAACAAATTTGTTTTTTTTACTAAAAATAAAAATATTTTTTACTATTTTTTTATGCTTTAAAACTTTAAACTAATTTTTTAAAGACAAATTTAAAAGGTAGTAAAATAAATAAAACTAGTGTCTATTTACAAGAATCAACAAATTTAAAACTTTTTTTTAAGTTAAAAATGGTAAATCTTATTTAAGCTTTATTAACATTAAAGTGTAAAAATCATTTACAATTATTTTTGTAAGTTAGCACAGTAAAAGTCAACAAGAATATTAAAAATACCCTATTTATTAGTTATAAAAATAAAAATATTGTAAACAAATGAGACATATTTTTATTTCAATAGAACAACTAGAAAATTAAAAAAAAAAGATATATATCAAAACTTACCGTCTCCGTATTTTGGTGGCAAAAATCTTATATATGTCGAAAATATTGTTCCCCAGTTGGGATGTTTTAAATTATTACAAGTACCGTCAATACTTCTGTAAATACTGTTGTTTTTACAAATGACATTTTGTATACCACACTCATCATTATTAGCTGACACAGCTAATATACTAACAAAAACT
This sequence comes from Agelastica alni, assembly GCA_950111635.1. Lineage (NCBI taxonomy): Eukaryota > Metazoa > Arthropoda > Insecta > Coleoptera > Chrysomelidae > Agelastica > Agelastica alni. The sequence continues at coordinate 65,458,106 of OX467712.1, forward strand.
AGAAAGAAATTTTTACCATAAGACATAGTAAAGAGCAGATTGTAAAAAACTCCTAACGCAAGGTTTTATAGTTGCTTGTAATTAAATTTGCAAGAAATAAATCGTTAACCTGTTTTTAAAAGTATGCCTTTAATATTTATTTTGTTTTGATAATATTCATGAACTTTTTCCTACTGTTAAAGCAATTATTTTTATCATTGTCGGTTTAACTAATCTTATCTATATTTTTATTATAATGAGCTGTGTAGTTTTTTACTTTAATAAAGCTAATTTTTTTTGATTTGTACTAAGCAAACAAAAACAATATAAAAAAACGTTAGCAATAATGTTTTACATATTTATTTTTAATTAAAATTATAAGGTACACCTTATGTGTGTCACGACGAGATTAAACTATCTGTATATTAATACTTACAGGATATTAATGAAATTCTTTTAACATAAATCACAAATTAATAAATGGTTTCCGTTTTTCAGTACAATAAGTTTTGGTCCCTGAACCAACCTCGAATTGCCCCCCTGCCCAGACAAAAGGGAATCGCTATGGCTAGCTCTGGGCCCACGAACTTAGTCTCCGATCGCGCTTTAGTTATTTTATTGGCCGTCTCATTGCCTTTGATTCCCGAGTGACCTTGTTGCTTCTTTCTAATGCCTCTAGGGCCTGTCGACAACCCAGAGTCAATCGTGAAATAATAGTCAAAGCTACTAGCGCTTTAAGTACCTCTTGGCTGACCAAGCATATTTTTATACACCAGCCGGTCCCTCCTATGCAAAGCGCCGTCTGTGCACATTGCATAATTGCTACAGTTTCAGCTTAAAGTACTGTAGCATTTTTGCCCAGAGATATTGACTCCTCTATCCCATTCTGACGAATATAGATTCCAGCCCCAGTCCTGGCGCTAGTCTTGGAGCCATCTGTGAACCAGATGTCGTCATTGAGAGGCACCGATCTTTGGGTGCCGTTCCATTCCTCTCGTTTTAGAAAGCATACTTTAAATGGTCTCTCCCAGACACGGATAGCTGGTATTCTGTCCTGTCCCAGCTAAGCACGGGATCGGACAGGGCTTTTTATAAGAATTAAAAGTGTTCACAGACACTAGTTCTCCGTTTTTGTTCACATTTAAGGCGGTGCGTTGTCGTTGCAGCCGCAGCAATTATCTTAAAGTGAAGCGGGCCAATACCGATCAACGCTTCAATCGCCACTACTGGAGTAGTGCGCATGGCACCAAGTGCGCATTTTAGTATCGGAGCTCTGGTGTGTTCTGAGGCAAAAATTTGAGAAGGTATAATATCTGCCGACATTTCAAAAGTTATAAAAAAAACATCTTTTGGACGACGTTTTCGAACATTTGGTATTTACAGTAAATACATGCTCATTAAAATATAAAGAAAGTGATATTTCATTAGAGGGGAACATCCCAGTTCCCCTCTTCATGAATTTCATTAAGAATTTAAAATTACAAGGATACACAAGCACAGGCTCTACTCAAAAATATGAGTATGAAATTGGCTAAGGCGTTAGGGTACGAGAGGATTACGCTTAAAATTCTGAAGACTGGACAGGGCGTGGTAGCTAGTCTACTGTACTGCCTTTTTAAACTTTGTACCAGATGACTGGTGTCAAGCCGTTATCGTGTCGCTTTACAAGGAAAAAGTTTCGTAGCAGGACTGTAAGAACAACCGAGGCATTGGTTTACTTAGCATCGTCTGCAAACTGTATGCAAAAATATTAATTAAATGAGTAACGAATAAAACTAAGGAGATGATGTGCAAGCAGGATTAATAAGAGAAAGAAGATGTATAAATCAGGTCTTCTCATTACGAAGTATAGTTAAAAAAATCTTGGCTAAAAGTCATAAGGTCTACTGCGCTTATGTAGACCGTCTGGCTATTGCCTTCAGTGACACTTATGCCTGCTAGCCCATTGTATCTTTCTATGACTAAGTGGTGAGAAATGAATTTTGGTCGACAATGTCTACGTATGGGGTGAGCAGTAGTTTTACACGAGCACTGAAATGACTTAACGAGTATTCCACTGCTTCTGTCAGGATAAACGGAGTTTATACAAACTAGTTTAGCATCGGAAAAGGTGTAAGACAGGAATGTCTAGCTTTGACATGGATGGATGTTTAACTTATATATAGACGATTGTTTAAAATTTTCAAAATAGAGTCCCTATGTATTAAAAATGAATAATTCAATCGTCAAATGCCTCCTTTGGGTCAATAATCAGGTCATATTAGCGTCATCTGAAGAGGTTAATATCATGTGAGTGGGGCGTAGGTCGCCCCCTACAATGCGACCCTGCATAGAGGAGTTTTGGTTCCTAAACTTATGTATAGTAATGAATGTTGGGTTTGGCAAAAAAAACAATAAATTTAATTATTGTTTTGGAGATAAGTAGTCTGAAAAGTGTAGCTAAAGTGAATCGGTTAGATAAAGTGAAGTAAAGTGAGATAAGAAAACGCTGTGGTGTGAAAGAAGATGTGTTTACAAAAATACACAAAGAAATGCCTAGATGGTTTGGACATGAAAGGAGAATGAATTAGGGAAGATTGACTAAACAAATTTTTAAGGCGAGTGTTAATGGGAAAGACGGTATTTAAAAAAAAAGACCAGGTTAAGAGTAGGTACCAACAGCCGACAAGCAAGTATGAGAGCACTAATGAAGGTAGTAGAAGCGAAGGATGTGTGTAATAACCGTAGAAAGTGGAAGAAAGTGGTGTCTTTCTCTTTTGGGAAAATGGCGTGACTATATGTATGTATACATGTAATTTTAAATTTTAAACAAAATTTGTAGATTTATTAAGTAATAAAGAGCAAATGCTCACAGTCATTTAAATAATAATTTTAATTTTTGTAATTATTTATTTTACTATTAAAAACTATTTTTTAAAAAAACTACGCCACTGGAGTATTAATTTCAAGCAATTATGCCAGGAATATTTTAAAATAAAACGAAGAGAGTATGACGTCACGATATTGGTGACGTAATTGGCTTGTTCTTCTATGATTCTAACTTTACAACATGCACGTTACTAATCCCAAGCAGTGACGTCACTCTTGTCACCCTTTCGACCAATATAAAAAAATTGCTACGCCACTCATTAAATTTGAAATTTTACTGTTTGATTAAATCATCGTTTAACGCCTACCTTTATTTTAATTATTATTTTTAAAATGTTAACATTTGACTGGTCCGAAAAAATTCAACGTACCATGTTAAAAAAAAATCTCCCCAAATATTACTTGAGCAATTATATTACTCGACTTAAACCGGCGATTATTTAAAAAAAAAAAATTCGCACACCCAAGCATATTTTTATTGTTGTTCACAATATTTTTGTTATTATAATTAAAAATTAAAAATTTTAATTTATTTTTATTAATCTTATTTACTTGTAATGTGTTATTTTCAAAAGTAAATAACTTTTATTATTTGGTCTTAAAACTTAATGAAGTTTAGACTTTATGAAAAAAATTCAAATTCGTTGATTGTTGTTTAAATTATATTTTTTTAACTATATGTATAATTTGTTTTTAAAAAAATAATTGAAATCTAATGAAAATATGCTGACGCCATAAACATTTAAAAACCACAACAAATTTTGGCAAATTTTTTAAAATATCATACTTTTAACTAATGGTTACTGTCCAATTAATAATTTATAGTTTTTTTGTTACATATACAGTGCGTCTATAAAGTAAGGCATTTATTTATGATTAGCCTAATAAACAGTAATTAAAAAAAATCCCGAAACAAGTCGATCTTTGATTTAAATATACTATTTTTAAAAGAAAAATCTATGATACAGGGTAAATAACCGTTAAGTAATGATGTCAGCACCAATTTTTTAAAAGAAACACCACCTTTTTTTCAATTTGTAAATTTTCCTTGCCAAGCTTATTTCAAAAATGTATCACAAGTTGATTCAAATTGATACAGGGTGGACAATACGGATATTGACAAGTCTATTAGGATAGACTTTAAATTTTAAATAATCCCATAAAAAAAGGCTAATGAGGTTTTATTACGTGATCTAGCGGGTCATTTCACTGTTCCCTTTGTGTCGATCAATCGATCTGGCAATGTTCTGTTTAAAAACTGGCGAACAGCTATAGCGTAATGTGGCGGTGTGCCATCCTGCTAAAACCATTTTCTGCAGTCTAAAGTGTTAAAAATTTAGATATCAGGTCAAATTAAATATAAATGTATTTTGCAGAAAATCCAGACAATATAATTTTGGTAAATTTTCATTACAAAAATATGGACCAATAATATTTGTATTTCTGACAATACTATCCCATACGTTAATTTTTTGTGGTCATTGCAAATGGCATTTTTGTATCCAATTTGGATTTTTATTAGACAAATATTGGGTAATTTGCCGGTTAACAAGCCCGTTTAAATAAATTGTTGACCCATCCAAAAATAAAACGTTATCAATAAAATTGGCATTTCATTTATTATCGTTTTGATTCATCGTGTCACAGTCATCTTCAGATTTTTAAAAATACTTTATACTGAAATCTTTTTAAAATCCAAATCCCTAGATTATTTTTCCACTGTGTAGTGTAAATCGTCCGCTGCGGAAAAAATTAAATCTTGTTGAAAATCCACAAATTAAAAAAAAAAGGTGTTTTATTTAAAACCACTGGTGCTGACGTAATCTCTCAAAGGTTATTCACCTTATATGATAGATAATTTTTTTTAAAAATAGTAAATCAAAATTGAAAATCAAACTTCTCTGGGATTTTTTTAGCTAATAATGAATTTATGCGTTACTTTACAACAAAAACAATAAACAATTAAAATGTATTTATGTAATTAATTGCCTTTAGTTTTTCTTTATTGTAGTTATATGGTTCTTGTTTGTAAAAAAACAGGTTTTAATAATTTAAAACTTTAAAATATTTTCTTTGCAATTAGCCAAAAATAAGAAAAAAATAAGTTTTCATTTTTATAAGACAAAGAATTGCACACTTTGGAAATGAAAATGTTTAAAAGCAAATAGATTAATTTTATATTCTGCTTATGAAATTTATTGGATACAGTTTACTAGAAAAAGTAAAGAAGGCAAAAATTATAAATATTTAAAATGACTGGTTTAAAATACTTTCTTTACCCAAACTGCTTATTTTAACTTTGGTTATTTATTTAAACCCATTTTAGAATACATATAACCGCCATTTCTAACGATATTTTAAAAATACGCGTGTAATTTTGTTTTACTTTTATTTTTTGTACTTTTAAAGCAGCGTTTCATAACCTGTGGCATGCGTCCCCTTAGGGGTGCGCCATAACTCTACGTGGGGGTTGCCAACACATCAAAATAAAAACAAAAACAATAATTACTATTAAAATAAGTTTAATTCACAAAAAGAAAAGCAAAATAATATTTATTCTGACAATGAAAAAAATTTAGTTAGTACAGTAAACGTTTGAAGTAATATACTATTTAATCATTATAAATATGGTTGCATTAGTAGGTACTGTTAAATACCAAATAAAACTAATAATAAACTTATTAGTACTATACTAAAAGTAGCTTTAATAATTATTAGTGACTTCCTTAGGCCTGTCTCGCACAGCAAAGTTTTTCAAAAGAAGGTTTTATATTACAAATAGCCGCTCTTAGTTTTTTGTCTATATTCAGTCAAGTCCTATTGTAGATAGTATATTGTAGGGAGGGTCGTGAAGGCTTTGCAGCCTTTCAAGCACCTTAACCTATTAGGTCTTTTGTACATAACTTTTAATCTATTCGAGGCCAGGGATTCCAAAACTTCGTACAAAGTTTATCAATTTCCTGGGAGCTAAGTTCCTGCCATCGGAAGGCTTTAAGAAAGCCTCTTTCAGAAACTTGAGCCTCTTACAGGAAAGCAAACGTACTGCAGTTTCAGCGAAGTTCTCGCAGTAGCGGCAACTATCACTCTCTGTTTTTCCCATCTTTTTTATATGATACCTCAGAGGGCAGTGTCCAGTGAGAAGTTATGTCACCAGTTTTAAATCTTTTTTTTCAACTCGAGAAGCTATTTAGCTTTCCTTGGCGAAAGGCTTGCTAGCCTTTTCAGTCTTTAAAGCAGCCACCGCAAAAAATATGGTTTCACAAAGGTAGAATGTTAAATATGGTAATAATATACAAAATGCTCTTGTTTTCAGTGAAAAATAGGCTTTATCCAATTTCGCTCAAAATTCAAAGAAATATTTATTGCTAAATTTTCTCTTGATTTCGCTATTTGCAGTAAAGTCCATGCAGATTTCTTTTTTATGCAGTTGGGATACCTTTGGGAGTAGTTCGAATTGGAAACTTAACCCACTCGTAACTTGCTACCAGTTTGTCGTCAGCAACAAAATACTTTGTAAAATTCTATGCTAACATGGCTAAATGACTTTCAATTGTTACCAAAAAAACTCTCACATACTGTTTTTTTCCTTGTATGTTTTGGCAAACTTATTTACATTTGCAAAAATTTCTAGTTTTTTTTTGTTTTACATTTCTGCTCCACAGCTCCAACTTTCTACAAAAAGCACTAACTTTATTACTGGTATCCAACATATGTGTTTACTCCTTGAAGTTGTAGATTCAGGATATTTAATTTCTTGAATATGTCGACCAAGTAACTTAATTTCATCACAAATAAAGCATTTTAAAACTTTTAACTCATATACACGATTGAAAAATTTTTCCATGCGATAACCATCTGGCCTCGTCATAAAATAGCAACGTCCAATGTTCTGTGCCCATATCTTTGCTAAGTGCATTTAACATTGATTTTAGAGGTCTTATTTTTATATAATTTACCATAGTTGCAACCGTCGTTAGCACAGGGTTGAGACCAGGACTCATTTTTTTGGAAGCCTCTTTGTGGATTATACAATGGATCCGGACACATTGCGGAGATTTTTGTTTCACAAGTGCCTGTACAATTTGGAATATTCCAGACATTGTACAAGCACCATTGGTGCATATTCCAACGCATTTTTTTACTTTATGTTTGCCTCATTAATAAAATATCAAACAAAGCGAGTGCTGCTGCTCTATAGTTTTGCAGAAAAGTAGTTTTTCTACTGCCGATATGCCATTACAAAATCGTACATAGGCAATTAAATAAGCGTCTTTATTGCTATCTGTTGCCTCATCAAGTTAAATTGAAAACAATTTGTCGCGCATCTTTTCAAGAAGTTGATGCTCTACATCTTCGGCTATATTACCAATTCGGCGGGCAACAGTATTATTTGAAAGAGGTATGGTGTAACATGCCTATTTTTTCCCTTCTACAGTTCATTATAATTGTGTCTCTGATAGTTTTGTATTCCTCAGGTACCGTATTTTGTTGTAACTTAAATATATCATTCGTTGTAAATAGTGTTGCATACCTTTTAGTAATAGGATTCGATTGTTAATGGCTGTGGCATTTTTCGTTAATCGATGGAGATTGAGTGGGGGTTTTGTTATTAGATTTTGCTTTGTGTTTTGGCCTCGATTGTTTGGTGGCTGCTGCAAAAAATTTTAATCAAATGACGCACATAGGTCTTTGTTTTTTATTTATTTTAGTAGTGGTAAATCCAAAATTAAGGTATTCTTGCAAATATTTTCTTAATTTTATTTTTAAAACCATGGTCGACTGTGCACTTCTTCAGTTCTGTATACATTTACTGCCGTAAAATCAACGTAAATATCTTATACGGAAATACGGTCCAGTTATACAAAACTTACAAAAATTGGCACCGCAACTCTACTAAAACTGACCAGAACCTGTGCGAGCACAGTGCGAGCTGCTGCCTAGCCAGTAGACAGTTACTTGGCTTGGCTACTCGTACACCAGTAGCTCGGATCGCCTTAGCTGTCTACACGACATATAGTAGCTGCCGCCCATGCGAGTTGTCGCAATTTTATCAGAAGACCATCTTTCCGTAGCCATTTTGAATTCGTTAAACGCTCTAGGAGCAACACACAGCATACACAAGCTCCGCTTACAACTGTCCAGGTGGCACTGGCGAGCTACTCCCGAACACGTCCAAACGATGCGAGTGATGATAGAACTGCTGCCATGTGCGTGTTGCTGCCGGGCAAGCAGGTGAGAGAAAACAAAATATGTAGAAGTAACTCGCTTATTATAGTTATTATACAACTGGTATGTATGAGTAACTCGTAAGATACGTATAAAAGGTAAGAGTTACTGCACTGCAGCTACTCGGCAGGCTCACTCGCATGCTAGCTCGCACTGTGTAGACTAGCCATAACAGTCGCTGCATTTATACACGGTTGCTCCACTGTCGAGCAGATCTTCAATAATATTTCAAACAAATCGAAACCACGGTCGAAACTTCTCGTAGCGACGGTAAGTCACGAGAATGTTCGCTATCCGTCGTAAATGACAGAAATAAAATAAGAAACATTGATTCAGTACGCTTTGCCTATATTGCCAAATTTTAATAAATTTATCTATTATCAGTAATCTTAAAGGTCTTTAATTAGGTTCTATGTTAGGGCCTAGAGTCTAGGGTCTGGGGCACTAACAACACGCTACACTAAAGGGATTGGGTAAAAATTTTTAACGTATAATATAAGTCGTATTTTATTATTATAGGAATTTTTTTAATAACGTGCGTCAATTCGTTGAGTCTTACTTAAAGTAGTACCCATTTTTACGGTCAAACTTGTGCTACGTTCATGTGCTAATAAATATTATTTTTGTTTATACAATTAAATAGAACCCAAAAATTGTATAATATTAATATAATCATTTTAGTTATCTAAATATAAGCAAGTTTTTGACAAGGATAATAAGAAACGTTTATAGCCTATTTGTTTAAACAATTTTTATAAATATTCAGTGACTTAAATTATATCTAAATATTATTCATTGGCTTTAGGTACTTAAAATTATGTTAAATACTATACAGCGTTTTAATAGCAATGTCTCCCAAAGAAAAAAATAAATAATAGTTTTAAAAAACTTAACAATACAAAACTTTTAGAGTTAATCAAACTAAAAAGTAGAAAATAATTCTTAACATAAGAATAAAATTACTGACGAGAAAATTAATGTCACTGTTCCAGAAGCATGGGGTGCTTTCAATCTGAAACGCAGAGTTAGTTTAAAAATGTCATACAAAGCACCCCACGCTTTTAAAAGTATTATAACGGTGTAAAAGCTCGGTCCTGGTAAATCTATATATCTTGTAGCAAACAATTTACATATTTTAGTGACAACTCTGTCAAATTCACCATGTATTAAAAGTAAATATACGTAATTTTCATTACTTAGTTTCAAACAAGGTTGGTAAGTACTTAAATACAGCATTTAAGTTTTAAAGTAAATTTAAGAACTATACCGGGTGGTCCGTAAGTAAGTCCAAAGTGAAATGAAAGATTACCGCCCTTTAAATATTACGATCTGGCGCAATTTGCTTTAATAAAATATTGATAATAAATAATAAACAGGGTGGCAGAGTTGAAATGTACAAAAATATTTTTGCAATTACTTGAAAGATTTTAGATGTACAATCGTAAAAATTTAAGGATAGGGGTTTTACAATATGAGAAATCATAATATGATATCAGTTTTGGTGTATTTTTTTTAGGTCGCCACATAAGCCATGTTGTCGGTGTAAGGGTGCGCTTAATTTTTTACCCTTAGCGCTATAGCTCGTTTCATTCAAAAATATTAAAACTGCATTATTTTTTGTAAAAAAAAAAATAATACGAGGGTGGTTTGATAAGTCAGTGACTTTTTGAATAAAACAAATTTTTTTCCGCAAATAAACATTGAATTTTTCTACATAATCACCTTTTAGCTCGATAAATTTAGTCCAGCGTTTTTCTAATTTTTTTATTTCCTCCAAATAATAGGTTTTTTCAAAGCTCTCAAAATACGCGTTTGTTTCGGTAATGACTTCTTCATTCGACTCAAATCTCTTACCGCCCAGCCATTTCTTTAGGTTTGGAAACAGAAAATAGTCGCAGGAGGCTAAATCTGGAGAATATGCTGGATGGGGTAGCAGTTCGTATCCCAATTCGTGGATTTTGGCCATCGTGACTAGACAAGGGTGCACACGTGCATTGTCTTGATGGAACAGCACTTTCTTCTTCGCCAAATGTGGCCTATTTGCTTCAAATCAACGTCGAATCTGTTCAAAAGCTTTGAATAATATTCGCCGGTGATCGTTTTACCTTTCTTGAGGTAATCGATGTGAATGACACCGCGTACATCCCAAAAAACTGTGGCCATGACCTTGTTGGCTGACAGACTCTGTTTCGCCTTCTTTGGTCAACGTTCACCCCGAGCAACCCACTGTTTTGGTTGTTCCTTGGTCTCTGGCGTGTTGTGATGGATCCATGTTTTATCCACAGTAACAAAACGGCGCAAAAATTCGTCCGGATTACGGCTGAACATCGCTAAACACTCTTTTGAAGTGGTCACACGATTGCGCTCATGGTCGAGTGTGAGCAATCGCAGCACCCATCTCGCAGAGAGTTTTTTCATGTCCAAATATTCGTGTAAAATATGATGTACCCGTTCAGTTGAGATACCTACAGCATGAGCCAACTCACGCACTTTCATTCTCCGATCATCCAATATCATTTCATGGATTTTATCGACGATTTCCGGCGTGATCACTTCTTATGGGCGACCTGGACGTTCGGCGTCACTAGTGCTGGTACGACCACAACGGAACTCTGTAAACAACTTTTTAACCATTGAAATTGATGGTGCCGAGTCCCCGTAGTATTTATCAAATCTTTCCTTAGTTTCAGTGATGGATTTTTTACGTAAAAAGTAATGCTTAATCAGCACACGAAATTCACTTTTTTCCATTTTCGTAAAAATTCACGAGGTTGTCTGCTTTGAACGACTATCAAACACCAACTGCACGACGTAGCTTGCTCAAAATTAAAAAGTTGCACACCGATATATTATAGTTGACGGCAGCGCTGTTGCATTTGGAGTAACTGCGCGGGAAATTCAAAAAGTCACTGACTTATCAAACTGCCCTCGTACCTATCATTAGTCTCAAAATTTGCTAGTTTTCGAGATAATCGCATTTTAAGAATTACCTATATAATTTATTGATTTTATTTATTATCATATCAACGTAGTAGGTGCTAATGTTAGCAATACTACTGTCAGTTAATCCTTCCAACAGATTGCAACCGACTGTATTATAATCTGTGTAGGAATGTAGGTGAAAGTTGTTCCCATTTCGTACTAGATTTAATGATTTAGGTCGTCTGAAAATTATTACGCCTGACGAGAAAGACGAAATATTAGTTTGTCCCAAACTGGTTTGTTTTTATAGTAGTAGTAAATTTGGTGGTATACAATTTAATTATATTTTTATGTATATCGACTAGACCCTTCTTGTCCAATTGGATCGGTATATTTTGCCCTTTATTTTCTAGATCCTTATATGGACCTTTATAGATAGGATCCGTTTTATTTAAAGAAGTTGTCGACGGGGCGAGCACAAGAGAATGATAAGGAGTGCCTGCCTTTCCGGAAGATCTCGCTGTGCGCTTCGATGTTGATGTTAAAGTACATCGATAGCTGATAAGTCGCTGATTCAATTGTTTCTACCTACTATAAGTTGCCGAGGGTTGTGTTGAAAGTAAATGTGATCAAAGCTAGTTAGGCCGGACTTGCAGTACAAACCACGTTATTTATTTTATAATATTACAGTTGGGTGTAAGGATGTACTTAAATTCATAGAAAATAGGATATTCGATAACTTCTTCTTCTTACAGTGTCTTGCTTTCTCAAGCGTTGACGACTCCCATATTTACTACTTCTTTGTATCTATCTCTATCTTGAGCTGCGTGGAGAAGTTCCTCAGCAGTTAAACCTGTCCATTGTCGGAGATTTTAAAGCCAGGATAGCTTTTTGTGGCCTATCTATTTTTTCTCCTCGATCTTGCCATTCAGAATAAGCCGGAGCAGACTATAACGTGGTCCACGCATCACATGTCCCAAGTATTCCAGTTTGCGGCGCTTGATGGTAGTTAAGAGCTCTCTATCGTGCCCTATTCTGATGAGTACATTCTCGTTAGTAGGTCGGCTTGTCCACGAAATTTTAAGCATCCTTCTGTACAGCCACATCTCGAATGGAGCAATGCGGTCAATAATTTTTTGGTGAAGCGTCCATGTTTCACAAGAGTAACACAGAATAGACCATACATAACACTTAGTAAACCTTTCCCGCAGATGAATGTTAAGTTGCTTGGCACAGAGTAGCGGCTTGAGATTCAGAAATGCTCTTTTAGCTATTTCTATTCTAGCCTTGATTTCTTCGTCTGGATCCATCGACTGATTGATCCAGCTTCCAAGATATTTAAAGTGCTGAACTTTTTCTATATTCTCGCCATCAAGTGTTATTCTTTCCGGGCCAACATTCATTTTGCTAACCACCATAAATTTAGTTTTTTTGACATTGATTTTCAGTCCCCATTTATTACTTTCTTTGTTTAACTTGTCTAACATACATTGTAATTCTTTCAATGATTCAGCTAGGAGCACAGTATCATTTGCGTATCATATGTTACAAATGGTTTCGCCTCCAATCTTTATTCCTTCACCAGATTGTGTTGCATTTTTAAATATATTCTCCGTGTAGAGGTTGAAAAGTGTAGGAGACAAAATACAACTCTGTCTCACAACTCTCTTTATAGGTATCTTAGTGGTCACCTCTCCACCTAGTGTTACCGTTACAGATTGATTTCAGTAGTGAGAAAATAACAAACGTATATCATTATTATCGAGGGGTATATTCTGCAGAGTTTGTAAGAGTTTGTTATACTGTACGCGATCAAAAGCCTTTTCGTAATCGATAAAACATGGGTAAACCGGCTTTCTTACCTCCCAACATCTTTGAAGTAGCGTGTTCATGCAAAATAGCGCTTCTCTGGTACCTAAGCCGCCTCGA